>CAEMYA010000597.1:22834-62182 GCA_903131615.1 Diplodus sargus
TGTGGAGACGTTGCCAGCAGAACGCACTTCTCTGAGCTGGTCGATGTGGCTACTGTGCATGCCGAGCGCTGGCAGGATACCAGGGTTTATGCACTCTTCAGAAATGAATGGTACGAGGCCATTATTATTCATGCATTTAAGGAAGGGTGGAAAGGATTTTGTGAGGTTTACTCAAGTAAATATATTTTGTTCAAGTTTGAATCAAGGTAGGATAAATGAGATTATCTCAAAGATTCGGTACCACTCAGTCATAGCTGTAACTTACATCACCACAAACCATCATGTGGTGGCAATAAAGACTTTACAAATGGTTGTAAAGCATGAACAACTTTACTTTTACTTTACTATCAGCTTAGCGGTTTTCTGAGTTCACTGTTTTTGCCTGGCATGGCTGAAATCTCTGCTGACCTCACAACAGTCTCTTGTGTGTCTTTGCAGGTCAATGAGTGCTGTGTGTGTCTACTCAATGGAAGATATCAACCACATCTTCAAGAAGTGCATAAACAGATGAATAAATAAATAAATGCTGAAATAAATGCATGAATAAATAAATAAATAAAAGTATAAATAAAAGAATAAATGCTTTATATTTATTTCTAAATTTCTGTTCACCTACATTTATTTATTTCTGTATTTCTGTGTTCATATGTTTATGTTAGGAGGTCCTTACCTCAGTCAAGAGCATGATTGGTCAAATTGGAGAGCCAGACAAAAGCAAAGGATTCCTGATCCCAAGCCTCGCTCTCTGTAACGTTGTAAACCAGCTCCAGTTAGCTTAACTTAGCTCGACCGGTGTGATAGGTTAACTGGCGTTTATTTTAACTTGCGAGGGTCCCAGATGTCCTCGGCCATGTCCGCTAACCAGGAAAAACATTCTGCTCATCGCTCCAAGTTATGTATATGTGGAATCATTTTGACGTGGCTTGAACACAGGGAGATGCCGGGGCTGCGACCTGCAAACCACTGTTAGACGAGCGCTACAGAGCACAAATCATCCAAAAGTGCATGTTGTCCGTCTCATACCTTTGTCGTGAATGTCTGTACTCTCAAACAAGTCATGGGTGGAACAGTATGAGGCATTTGTTCACGCTGAGCGGCTCGAGAGCAGCATGGAGGCCGCTGTTAGCAGTTAGCTGGTTGCTGTTGCGCTGAGAGCGCAGCGTCCAGATTAAATTGTGACACCTGTTACCATCGAGAGTGAGATACATGTCTGGGCTTTCTTATGAACTATTGTCGACGGTCGCTACAGGTGTTTGTATCACAGGTTGATCTGGACGTCTCACGATTTGCCACAGCTGACTGACGTTTGGGCTGGATGTCAATGTACTCTGCAGACTGTTTGACCAGCAGGCTGTATGACAGCAAACTGACTTTTCAAACTGACTTGGCTTCAGCTTAATAACGATGTATGCGGCTCGGAACGATGGCTTTGAGTAGCCATTTGAACGCAGTGCGGAATGAAAAATACCCAATGGTAACCGGTGTCACAAGTTAACCTGGATGCTGCGCGACAGCGCTGAGCGGCTCGAGAGCGGCGTGGAGACTGCTGTTAGCTGTTATGTTAGCAGTTAGCTGTTAGCAGTTAGCTGCTCGCTGTAGCTGAGCGGGCTTGCTGGTAGCCAGCAACATTCCTGTACAGGAATCAGCGCCGCTGGTAAGGCAGAAGTAGTAGACCCTCATCGAGCACACTCCTGTAACCAATCATGCTCTTGACTGAGGTTAGGACCTCCTACCTCATTTACATATGGACACAGAAATGCATAAATAAATAAATGTAGGTGAACAGAGATGTAGAAATATATATAAAGCATTCATTTATTCTTTTATTTATTTATTTATTAATACATTTATTTCAGCATTTATACATTTATTTATTTATTTATGCATGTATTTATTTATTTATACTTAAGTCAGGTTTAGTCCTCCATAGGGAAAGACATAACCTGCATTATATATAAATGTCACATGACAATAAAAGTCATACTGAGTTCAAGGGAAAGGCATGTACTCCTTCAGGCTTTTCTGAAATGGTCAGTAGTGTTGCCGCACAATCAGAAAGCCCTTTGTACTGTGTGTTATTGCAGAGGACGCTGTAGGTGAACTCTCAAAGTGAACTCGTCCAGCTGAATGTGACAAACTGTGCCGAGTATGGGGACAGCTGTGAGGACTGTGTCCTGGCCAGAGATCCCTACTGCGGCTGGAAGGACGGACACTGCACGTCACAGACAGAGTAAGAACACATGTTCTACATATAACAGCCCAGCGCTGTTCCTGGGTGCTCATGGTTAACTCCCTCGAAAACTCGTTGGAACTAAAATACTGCAACACTGCCAAAGTTAACAGACTTTAATGTCAGTTCAGCTTAAACATTTGAAAGTCTTAAAGTACATTTTGAAAAGTCCAACTACTGTTCAAAAGTGTAAAAGCGGGAATGTGAAAGTTTGAAAACAAAATCTGTCTTTCAGCTGCTAAAGTGCAGAGACATCTTCGCCAAATAGGGAGGAAGTATGAAGATAAAATCCCTCAAGCTACCATCTTATGTTTCATCATGACTTCTGATAGACTTAGCCGGAGGAGTCATATGAGGTGACGAAAAACAAGATATGATGGTGGGATGGTCTTCGGTGTATTTGTGTGGGTTTGGCTGCTTAATCATCTCCTCCGTCTTTCCTGTTCAAACAGATAACGGGGGGATTCATAAGGTGATCAGGAATATGAGTCAAGCCTTTGTCATCGCTCAGTATCAGCCTTTCAACCACACAGACCACGTCCTCAGCATCCTCCTACACCCCTCTGCTGTGAGTAGCTGTTCTCTCCCACAACACAATGGAAGAGTTTTGTTCATATGACAATAAAAGTCATACTGAGTTCAAGGGAAAGGCTTGTACTCCTTCAGGCTTTTCTGAAATGGTCAGTAATGTCGCCGCACAATCAGAAAGCCCTTTGTACTGTGTGTTATTGCAGAGGACGCTGTATGTGAACTCTGAAAGTGAACTCGTCCAGCTGAATGTGGCAAACTGTGCCAAGTATGGGGACAGCTGTGAGGACTGTGTCCTGGCCAGAGATCCCTACTGCGGCTGGAAGGACGGACACTGCACGTCACAGACAGAGTAAGAACACACACGTTCTACATTTACCCAGACAGTTTCAATCTAAACATCCAAACAACAACAAAAGAGTGCCAGGATTGACTAAATTCATGACCAGAATTTGGTCCATTCGGTCCAGTAACATTACAAAGACTAGAGCCACATGTTACGATGAATTAACCACATTCAAATTAGCAGAGGGCTAAATCACACCACCTCAGGCTGCCTTTGATTCATACATTCATTAATTCACCACAGGCCTAACCGTGCAATTTCCACACAGTAACTAAGCATCAGTCACATGAATGTTGTCAGCAGATGTTAATGTGGGCAGTTGACATGTGGCGAAATTTAGCGCAGCTTCCTGCTGCCGCACCTACTCACCTACTTCCAGTGTTGAGCAACTCTGATGACGATGGTGTAAATCATGTCAGTAAAATATTACCAATACAGACAGCTGGCTTCTACAGATTAGGCCGGCATGGAAACTTTAATTTAGTACACAGTACCAGTGTGGTACCAGCGGTCTGTCTTCTAAATGCACAAAGGCCTAAATTTCACAGCTGTCAGCTGTTTTAGTGATGCAGTCAGCAGACCAGCATCATGCAGTCTTTATAAACAAACCATCATGAGATGGTATTTTAAATGTTGCTGCATTTTGCATATTTATTGTTAACACTGCTACGTCTAGTTAGCATCAAACAAATAATACAATGGATTTAACAGCATGTGCATAATAGGAAAGTAATGAACACTGCAGGGAGGTTTGTGTTCTCGTGATCAGAGAGCCTGCAGCGTGTTTGTTGTTGGTGTGGTTCAGTGTGTTGTTGGTGTGGTGCAGCGTGTTTGTTGTTGGTGTGGTTCAGCACGTTGTTGGTGTAGCGCTTGTTTGCTTGCTGTCATGAGGTTTGGGCAGCTCAGCAACAGTCATATGACTTTCATAAGGCTCACTGTTTGTGAGGTTGTTATTGTTGTTGTGTTGACAGCAACACAAAGCTGCCAATGTTTCAGAAAAAGTTCGGGGAACGTTTCTCATCATGCTACACATTGTCAAATATGTAATTTGGGAATTTTTACAACAGTAAAACAACTCTTGTCCATCAAATACAAGTAAAAAGAGACCAACAACAACCCTGTTCTCTCTGGAGGAAATAAGAATAAATTCCCAACCTGCACGGAATCAAAGGAAGGAACTTTTTAAAAATTTTGATGAGAACTTTTTTCCCGTTACAAGTTACTTATTACGATAATAACGTTAAAGTGTTCTCATGTGGTGGCTGTGTCTCCAAGTAAAACACTACAGATGATGTGTACTGGTGATGTTAGACACTCTCACTTTACCTGTACAGCTGCAGTCGAGCTGACATAGAGACTCAACTTTGTATCAGTGACCACAGGTTGATTAAAATGACTCTTTTCTCTGTAAACAGAAAGAAAGTTATAAATGGAACGGTTTCCGCTCAGAACATATGAGCTGAAATAGAAATCTCACCATGCAGCGGTGGAGGTGATGCATGGCTAGTGTGTAAAATACAAGTTTCTGCACCACCCACGTAACGAGACATCGCCCCCATCCCAGCCCCACCACATGTGCTCAGTTCCTGTCTGAAAGTGACGCAGTCTGCACTCAGTACTACCTGCTTATTCTGCGGTAATTGTGAAAGCATCCAAACTTCATCAAAGCCGACTCGCTGTCTGCCGGTTCCCTCTACAAACAGGGAAATGATACTGCGCCCACCTTTCGTTACGTCCTGTGGGGTAATTGGCGCCTGCTTGTAACGATAAAGTCAGTCCTGCTGAGTAAAATAAGTGGTTGGTGGTTGATTTGATTTATGATATACTGCTGTGGTGGATTGTAGTGAAAACCTCCAACCTGTAACTATGGAACTGTAACTTAAAATGTCATACTTATAGAAGAACTGTATTCAGATGACTGCAATTATTATATAATAATATCAGTTTAATATGAATTCATTGCCCTTTGTTTTATAAATAATTAAGTCAAACTCACAAAGTAACTGGATAACTGAATTGTTACTACATTACATGAATACATACGTTACCTGAAATAATAAACAGTTTTCTAATTATGGATATTTGAAGTCACTTCCTTTAAGAGGATAGTTGTCCTGAACCTGATTACTGTCCTAACTGTCTGAAAGTTAGACTAAACCAGAGGTTTCATCAGTTGTAGCTTAATGAAACTGTGTGACAGCTCATAGATTCATAGATAAGAATAATTTATAGGGTTTGGACTGATCATTGACACTGTGACCTGATCCATCACCTGTTCTCATCTGGTCCATCTATCTCCAAAACTTTACATGTCAGCAGTGAAACTGTGGAGGAGGGAACACTGGCAGGCGTTGAGTATCTTGTGGCATAGAAGAATATTAGGTGTCTGAAAGAAACCTGTAATTCACAAGTTTCTCTTACAGGTGCTGCTGTTCTGCTCTGCGTGCTCATACAAAGCTTCAATCAGATGTTGTTGCAAATAAAGTCTTTATTCTGCGGCTTCAAATAAAGTATTAGGAGCTTAAATCCAGTTGAGAGTGCAGTGAAGCACTGAGCCAGGTCCACTACACTACATGAGCCTGCAGGTATTACAGCTGAGCCTGGTGTGTTTGTGCATGAGACTAACTCTGCTCCTGTTTCACTTCTCAGTGGCTCGCTGCAGGATCTGGCTGGAGGGAACTATTCCATCTGCCTGTCTGCATCCAGGGAGCAGCCTCCACCTGGAAGAGGTATGAAGATATTTTTGAATTTACTGCCCAGTCTCTTTTGTTAAGGCCAATAAAGTTAAGCTGTGTTTACATATAACAGCTGACAAGTGTATCTGACTTTATATGGTGTGCTGAAGAACAAGAAGTTGCTCTGTTCTGCTTTCAAATGACTAAACAGGGTGACAGGGCTTTTAGTTGACAGCTGATCAGCGTCAGAGTTCACACTGAGAGCAGATAAACCTCTGGTGTGAGATAAACGTGTTTCAACATCACATTCACATGCAAGTAGGAAGTATCACACCACAAACTGCAGCTTAACTACAGCTCAGCTGAATGTTTGGTACATTTAAAACCATTTACTTTAATTGTAAGAGTCCGTCTGGCACAAAACGCAGTTACACTCGTTCCCGGCTACAATGCTCCTGACAGCCTCTGCAAATTTGAATGAGTGAAGGAAAAAGCAGTTATTCCAGCGAAGTGCTGGCTCAAAAGCTTTTAAAAGGAATGCAGGTTATAACTCAGACGCAGTGCTGTAAGATGTCCTTCTCATCACAAAGTAAGCAGGATGATTTACTATCATCAGCAAAATCATATAAGTTTGGAACAAACAAGAATTTCTGCCCAGAACACTTAATTCTTACTGAATCATTGATGGAGAAACAACTTAAAAGTCTGTCTCCTGTAATTTACCTCCAGTAAGAATAAACGCTCACTTACAAGGTTCCTGGCAAATCTAACATTCTCACCCAACACGCCCAAGTACTTAGAACACAACTAACTAACTCAAGTTCACCGACCCAGAGTGTTTCTGACGAGGCTCATCAGTCAGATCACACACAGACCGACACACTCAGCTCGTCTCTGTCCAGGAATCAGGTTGATGTACGTTGTCTTTCTGTTTCTGTCTGCAGAAGCTCCTCTGTTGAACAACCACATCACACCTTTTTAGTCAGTCTTTTTAAATGTTTACTGTCATTGTGTGTCCGTTACTTGAGCGAAGAGATCGGGCTCATTAGACTCTTATCACGCTGTCGTGATCCAGCCACGTCACAACAAAAAAAAGTGTTATTCGACTCTGACTTCTGACCTTTTAAACGTTATCTCACTCAGTCCTGGTCATCAGCGGTGTTCGTCAGAGTTCATTATAGGAACTGTCTTTTTCTCGTGTACATAGATAACAGAGTGTGAGGAGAGCACAATTATAATCTGATGATTCACTTCTCTGTTCTCGTAGTCCCCTTTTTAGATTCCCACAAGACAAACTTCCTCATTATCACAAAAAGCCAACTTGTTCACAGAAACAACACATTCTCTTAACTATTCTAATGCAGCAGCTTTAGCTTTAGCTCTAAAATCAGTCTGGACAGAATGGTTTCACACAGAATGAGGAAGTGTTTACTTTTTAAAACAGCACTTGTTCAGATGTATGACAATGTAATTCTTTGGGTTGATGGGCTCATTAGTTTCCTCACTTAAGTAAGTAAGTAATGTACCTACGCTAAGAACAAGTCAGATTTAGATTGTGGTTCCACACGAGCCACAAACTCTGCTCATCCAAAGGTTGATGATTCAGGTTGTTGCATCATACAAACATGCTGTTTGTGTAATATTTTCATTACACTTATCTAAAATCATTCACCTCTGTTATTTCACCCGTCTGATCATAGTTCAGTTGGCCATCCCACCGGACGTTGTTGAGTTGCTAAGGTTAACGCTGAGGTGCACCAGCGCTCTCCGCTTAGTGTCCTGGCGACGCGTCCAGTGCTTGCCGGAACAGAATCCAGGCACTTTACCACGAGGATGGCCATGTTCTAACTGGAATAACAAACATGCCTGATGAAATGAAAGTTAGAGAAAGTAAATATCTATCTTAAAGCTAAACGGGCCTTCTTGTGTTCCTTTCTCAGCGGATAGATATACCTCTGACAGATATGCAGACAAGGATGCGGGCGCCATCAAAGTTCCCCCTCACTCCAAGTATTTCCTGAGGTGCCCGGTGTCGTCCCATCACGCCCAGTATACCTGGAACCACCCTGAGGGCTCTACACCCTGCAGCCTGCGGGAGAAGCACTGCCTCCATCTCATCGACAGCATGGGTCCCGAGCACGAGGGGATGTACAAATGTGTGTCGGATGAAATGGGCCACAGGAAGGAATTGGCAGTATACCGACTTCAGCAGGGGAACGGCGCTGTGGGCCGCTCATCAGGCCCGCTGGTGTGGGTTTGTGTCATGGCTGTTCTGATAAAGAGGTTGTTCTGTTAGTCCCGACTAAACAACATGCTATGAATACAGTGGAGATAAAGATAATATCGATCACCCGACTTCAAGGCCTAGCTGTTCTGCCGCGTGCTCCTCACACAGTCTGTACGACTCTGAGGTCACACAGCAGGAATTATAATGGCATGGCTAAAAGCTAACAGTCATTTCTATTTTAAAATATTGTATTTGAAAATCCAACATCATTTTCAAATGCAGTGTAATTTGTTATAAAAAAAAAATGAGCCAAAAATGTACTTTGATATGAAAATTATAATCTCATAATTAACCTTCAACTTCAGCCAAATCCCCTTTAAAAAGTAGAAACTGTGTGTAATAGCTCAAATGTTCCTCCTTCATCTGAATCCTGTGACACTTTACTGCACTTTCCAGCCGCAAGCAAAAGAATGTATATTTAAGTCAGGCGCACAAAATTCTGCATCATTATTAGTTGAGTTAAACTTTGATAATGCGTTTGTTTTAATAATATTTCTGCTCGTACATCTCATGTATTATTTCAGCCAATGCACTTACTGAGCCAAAGATCAAATATAAAGAAACGCATGTATACTTGCTATTTACTTTTACTCTAATGAAGAGTAAAAAATAACAAATGTGTCTGTTGAAACTTGAAACTTTTAACATACAGTTACTGAGTCCGAGAAATGTAGCAAGACATTATGTTCGTTTCGCTTCCATTCGCATGAAACGCATGTGGAGTTGCAACAGCCATCAGTGAACTTCAGTCTTCAGTTGGCCAAAGATTGCGAGATCATGTTTGATTGCACTTCTTGTAAAATATTACCTATCAGTGTTCTGCATCCGTTTCCTGTAATGTGTGATCCAATCAGATGGATGTAACATACCTTTCTTGGCTGATTTCCTTCCTTGTGCACTACCTCACACTTGCCTGGCAGCTTCGGGTTACAACAGACTGACCTGCTTCAGGTTTGTCACAACTTCTTTGTTTTTCAAGTTGCAACATATTCATGTGTGAAATATTGTTGTGAAAATACAAAGCTGGTCTGTCCTTTTGTGTGTGTTTTGAGACAGTGAAGTATGAATGTGAGTTCACAGTTTTGACCCTTAAGGTGTTTTCAGAAAGCATTTGGTTTATTAACCTTTAACCCAGGAAGTTTTAACATGTCATATATTGTACAGCATTGTGTTTAATATGTGCAATAGCTAATAACTTTTACGAGTCCGTTCACCAACTTCCCAGCTGTCTTTGATCTGATTTATTAAAAATGTTGAATTAAATCATAAACGGTTGATTTCACATTTTTGAACTTCACCACTGGTACGAGCAAATACAGAGAAAGATTTGGCAGATTTGAAAATTTTCAACAAAAAAAAGTTCTGCTGTCTAGGAATACAGTTCAATGTCAATAAAAGATGGTAAAAAAAATGATCTGTAATTGATGTAAACTAAGGTTGTTGAATGATCTGTATATACGAGTTATAATATTGAGCTTTGCAATGCAGATTCTATTTTTGTATGACAGAAAATATATTGTTTAAGTTGTATTTGTTTCTGTGCATTTCCATCTTCAAATAAAGGTTTGAGTTCCTCTGACAGCTGTGCAGTCGGCCACATGCGCCACTTCTTCATTACCATGGATAAAAAGGCATGTTTCTTATCAATTTTTAATTAAGTTAATTAACTTAAGTTAATTAAGACCCAGTCTGACCGGGTTTGCACTCAATGGATGTCGATCGCTGTTTGGAAAACACAGAAGTAGTTTGTGTTGCAAGAGACATTTTGTTGCTTGTATTGTGACATTTCCTGATAATGGTGCACCAGGAAGAACACAATGGTTTGCATTGTGATTAAGGAGAAGCTGTCGTAACGAGCGAGCTTGATAAATGTTATATCTACATAATGGCACTTCCCAGCGCTGACTCACAGAAAGCCTGGGGTGCTGTGGAAACTCCAAATGAACTGGTTTCACTCATCACGCCTGGAGGTGGTATTTCTTCAAACCTGCTGAAGCCGTAACACTGAAGCCTGCCTAAGGAGTTTTTGAAAAGCGCGTTACTGCATTTATATCATGTTACTGGAACTACACTTTTGAGGTTGTGAAAGTTCTCTGCTTCTAACATTAATGTTGCAGCAAAGGAAGTAAAAAAAAGATAACAGTAGATGGGTGGGGGTCACACAGCTGCACGCACCATGTGTGGTGCTAACAGCCGCCCATGAATGTTCAAGGATGGAAGAAAAACACATACACGTGAAAATAAGATATAAAGTAAAACTTTATCATGACATACAAGTTTAAAGCCCTGAGAACCATATCTTTATATTACTAATATGAACAAAACTGAATGTGTGAAAACCACTTTGGAAAAGTGCTCCTCTTAAATACAATCAGCACAAACCAGTTTTTACAAGCATTCATGGGTTTTGTCCTATTTTTTGTTTGCTTTAATCAAAGAGAAAACTATAATATCAGTAATATCATTATTATCATGTCCATAATAATAATAACAGTACAAAAATATGCACAAACCCCACAGTTGAATTAATATACGGAGCATTGTACAAGCCAAAAACAACATAAAATTGATAAATGAGGTATTCGATAACCACTTGCATATGCGCCTGTTTTTACACAGATCAGGTTAAAAATTTTTAAACAATTTAAAACTGAATTAACTCCAAAATCATCCAAGAGACAAACGGTTCTGCAGACTCCCAACTTCACAGCTTCCTGAGTGACGAGACCCAGCCTGCAGTTACTGACGACAACAATACGAAAAATGCAACACCAAAACCAAAGTAGCGTTCAGCCAAGTGACCGCAGCTTCCGTCAGTACTCGTCCCTCAATGCAGCTTCAATGTCCGACGCAACAGTGACTGCAGCCCACTGCCCTGAGGTATTGTTGTATGACGAGGTAGGAGCGGTCTCTAGAACACACACACACACACACACACACACACACACACACACACACACACACACACACACACACACACACACACACACACACACACACACACACACACACACACACACACACACACACACACACACAGTCAAAGTCAGGTGGCAAGGAGCTCGAGGAGGTTGGAGGGTTGCGGGTTCGAAGCCCAGAAATGAGAAGTGATGGACGAACCCTCAACACGCCAAACAACGATCAACCTTCGACTGCAGAGGTCCACAGTTCCCAGGTTACAAAATGGGAAGCTTCTGGAGGAGAAGCTTCCACTTTTTAAGTTTTTAATCAAGTTTTTAAAAATGTCCACTTGTGTGTAATCCTGTTTTCATATATGTGAAGTGGCGCCACCTGCTCTATTCTTAATGGTACTGCAAGAGTATGTAAATATGATTCTACACGACTGAACTGCAGCCACATGCCATTTATGCTGAACCTGCTTGCACACACACACACACACACATTCACACTCACACACACAAAGGCAGTGAAGCTACACTATCAAACACACAGTCATTGCTTCGACTCAGCAGATGAAACAGAAAGCTTGGACTTGGAAACAAGAAAATGTTTTCGTAACATCGCCTACATGATTAAGCTCGACTGTTACTACAAACAAGGTCCACCAGGAAAAAAAATTAACACAAATAAATAGTAAAAGTCAGTTGTTAACGCCACAGCATAAATGACAACTGGTGTCTAAAGGCTGATTGAATTGCTTACCAAAATTAAAAGTGATTACTCTCCGAAGGATTAAGCTCGAAGAGAAAGACATTTTCCAGCCAGTCGAGTGGTCAAAACTGCACTGGCCAGATCTCACCAGCAACTACTTTAAGGCAGCATCTACAGTTCTCACCTTTATAAAATACAGTTGTGTGTCATACAGGGTTCTGAAAGGTACACCAAAAGGACTCAACGGCACCGCCCTCAAAGCCCTCCAAGCCTCAACTATGATCTACACTGCAAAACGTCTGCAAAACCCGACACGTAATGGCTAAATTACAGTCTAATAAAAGCAACAAGGCTGCCCACCTCAGATCACACTGGGCTTAAAGAGGTTTCTAAACAGTTAAAATGCCTCACATTCAACACAGATAAAGCTAGAAAATTCATTTTCATCCTTTGCGGTATTTCAAATGCTAGAAATCGAATTTAAACGGAGGAAAATACCTTTAACATTTGGAGGGATAGTCCAGCTGTTTTCTGGATTATCAGAGAGTGGGTGTTAGCAGACCACCCCAAGAGCTCATGATGTAAAGTTTACAATAGGAACACAGCTCAGGAAAGTCACAGCATCTGGGGGCTGCTGTTCTGGAGATCAAGACTTTTAAATATCTGCCAACAAAAAAGTCCATCTGTACATTAACATGTAATCAGATTTAAATCCAGTTTTATACGGACTTATTTCCAATGTGACTTTCCAATATTCATGCCGTAAAATACGAGACCAGGGAATTCACCTCATCTCAAGATATTTTCACTTGCTTTAGGAGAAAACCTCACAATCAGATT
The DNA here is from genome assembly GCA_903131615.1 of Diplodus sargus. Taxonomy (NCBI): domain Eukaryota; kingdom Metazoa; phylum Chordata; class Actinopteri; order Spariformes; family Sparidae; genus Diplodus; species Diplodus sargus. The sequence goes on from CAEMYA010000597.1 coordinate 35,353, forward strand.
CATTGAGATTTTAACATTTTCGCGCAGTCCTTGGACTGCCTTGCTGTGCACCACAGCAGGTGTGCGCAGGATTGTATGAGGGATCAATCAAGGGAAGCGACCTGGCTAGTCTTTGGTATCTAGCTGTGCAATAACCAGAGGCTAACGTGAACCAGAAGATTAGGGTGGTCAAACGCTGGTCACATGATTGTACACATGCATATCATTTCGCCGCTGTCGTTAAAGAAAACGTGGCGACTGCGATTCAGGTGTTTGCAGTCAACTTTAAGGTTAACATGGTCGTTTGTTATGACATTTTTTGACCGCTGCGACCTTAAAACATGTCAACAATCCAAAGAACCTACGTGTGTCAGTGAGGAACTAACTATTCTTGTTCTCTTCCCTGAAATAAATGTAGATATATCGTTCTTCTCAGAGAACATCCCCCCTCCCCAAATAAAGAAGGAAAAAAAACAAACAGAAGCAAGCATAAAAACAAGTTCTACAAGTAAATACAGGAGGAGAGATAGCGAGCCCATCCCAGTTCTGTTTGTCCCCAAAAACCACCAGCAGCGTGTCGGTTTTAGTTCGGTCAGAATTTCCATCTCGGGTTGAGGCGTCAAGTCTGGATGGCTTCTCAGCCGTGTGAGGTATGTAGTGTAGCTCTCCTTTAGAGAGAGTCTGATGAGGTATTGTTGAACAGTCATGTCGACTTGTGCATTCTTCAGGTATGAATCCTTTTTTTTCCTTCTTCGTTAAATTAACAGTGATTCCTTGCAGTTGTCGCATTGTTTCCTGAGAGAGACGCCCTCCAGAGCAGAGAGGCCAGTGTGAGGTACGAGAGCTACGCACTGATGATGACACCGTCAGACTGACGCGCAGCGCTTCAGCTGCAGCTGGAGGAAGGATGCACAAACAAAATGGGGGGGACAACAAAGTCAAATCGAATTCTGTACTATTTCTCTGTAACATAGACAGGAGCTGAGGTGAAGAAATGAGCTCAGGGTCTGCAAGGCCTGCTGTGGGTGTATTAAGAGTTGCTGTTCCCCCGACTTTGTGCGTTACATGTTTAAAGACAGCTTGTGCAGACCTGCAGTAAGTTGAATTTCAGGAGGACATAGAAATCCTGTGCATTGCTAGTGAGGGTTTAAAGTTGGGTGAAATCAAGTCCATATTGTGGAGGTTTGCGTACATCATTTACCTCCAACCATTCTAGTGGACTTGACATATTCTTATGATTGTACGATGTGCTGATCTACAGCATCAGATCATTCGCTGGTTTGAGGTCAGCGAGAGTCCACAGCATGTCACTGAAACCTGAGCGGCCCGGGTTGGAGGCCTGTCACTGAGGCAGGTGCTCTGTACATGAGGTCCCAACTGGTCAGAGTTACCCGACTTCCCCTGATTGCAACTAGGTCAAAAAGAATACAAAAATAAAGTTGATTCAGGTTAAATATACTACAGCTCCTGAGGTAAAGACACCACTGCAGGTTACTTGATTTGAGGTATGTAAAAAGAGAAAAACTAAAAATAAAATCATTCTAAAACACAAAATCAAAAAGACAACAAAATGGCAACAAGCAAACAAAATGTCCTAAGATAAAACTTTTCAAGTTCAGTTGTGACTACACCTGTCAGTGGGTTTTGGCTGAGCTGATTGTGTTTAGCATGTACATTAGGATTAACGATTGTATGTGAGTGTAGATTGTGTTTATCTGTGAGTGTTTGTAGTGTGGTGTGTGTGCGTGTTTGTATGTTCAATATAATGCATAGCTGTGCATTTGGGCACATCTTGTCATACAATATTCTTGGGCTCTGTGTTCATGATTGGACAGCCAAGAGGTCGACAGGGTTGATGAGGTATTTGTTGTGCAACAGTTTGTTATTCTTATCGGTTTCTCATTGTACTGTATCTTCTTGCTGGGCCTCCCGGTGGAAGAAAGGCCTGGGGAACAGGTACAAAGGGCAGCCTGAGTTAGGGAGACCCACTGGGGGTCGGCTCAGCCGAGCTAGGACCCTTGGAGGAGGAGGAGGACGTGGGGCTGAGGGTCTGAGCCAGGGGTGCAGAGAAGCCAAAGCTAGTGCTGGTTCCAGCAGGGGAGGCTGAAGCAGCAGCAGCAGCAGCCGACACAGCAGGACCCGGGGCTCCTCCAGACTTCTGGGCAAACAGGGTTCCTGTGGGAATACAGGAGACATCTTCATCACGACGGGAGTCAAGGTTACATGTTTGGGTCGTGAAGTGAACTTAATAATCTGATTTAAAGAAATCACAATGTGGTGGAAGCGTAAATCCAATAAATGTACAAAAATGTTCGCTCAGAAATCAGCATCATCCTGAAGCGACGGATTCAAAGTATTGAGCACATCATTTTATTATCAAGAATATGCAGCATTCAGTGACCCCAGCCCCATACAAACCTGAGTAGATTGTGCCGTTGACCTCCACTGAGACAGTGATGCTGGCATTTCCATTGGTGCTGATGCTAAGAGACATGTCCTGCTGCTTCTCCTCTGAAGAACAGAATCATAGGTACACTGAGGATTTTGAGGCATATTCGTGTAAAACGTCACACACACTGCAGCTCCCGAAGGTGCAATTTTATAATATTATTAAATATAATTATCTATTTATGATTATTATTTATCTATTTAATCTTAACGCTGTATTCATGTGACATTCTTACCAACAAGATCTCAACTTTGACACATGTGGTGGGTTTACATTTATTTCAAAGAACTAAATACTTCTGCAATCATTTTTTTATTTTTATTTTGTATCTGTGTATAAATTAGAAAGATTTGTAAAATGTTGTTTTAACTTTGACATGGAAGGTCTTTTTGTTTTGTCTAGAGATTACTCTGACTGACATTTATTTATACATTTTTTTCCACAAACATAAGCAAAAATGTGTTAAAGTAACTGATGTGGCAAACATTGTGAAGTACAACTTGCCTAGTACCAAGTTCTTCTTTTGACTGAATAGAAACACATTAGAAGAATCTGGACAGATGCTAACAGTCTGCACTGACCTCTGGTGGTAATAGTGGGGGCTCCCAGGCGCAGGTTCATGGGCATTTGGGAAGCCATGGCCAGCAGGTTGTGTTGGAACGCCTGCTGCATCAGACGCTGCTGCTCTTCTGCCAGGCGGGCCATCTTCCTCTCTGGACCCTCTCCAACACCGGTCTCTAGCTTTTCCCTCAACTGCTCTAGCGTGGCGGCTCTGGCAAAACCTGCAACATGCTGCTGACCCAGAGCTAGCGCCATGGAGGGTCTTGCAGCCATGATGGAGGAGGTCAGATCATCTGAAAGAGAGAGATGTGGAGGGTTAGTTTTGAATTCTAACCAGACTTCAGAATGGTTGTCTGTGTGTGAGCCACACAGAGAGCATGCTGCCATTTTCCTCACTGACTATTCTCATGTCATATGCAGAATAAATGCAATGTAATTGTAATGTAATAATCATTTCATCAAATTTAATGAAATGCAACGTTTTGTTTATTTTATACAAAATAAGTGACTCCAAGGGATTTAAGTTTTAAAGGACTCTCTACTAATTATTCTGTCTAATAAAATGAAACCATTCTCTGTTAAGATGATGATGAAACTACATCAGAAACCCTCGCTAGTTCCCAGAAGCCCACTTTATGAGCCACTGATTTAAAGACAAAAACAAATCGGAGCTGGTTTTGGGCATGCAAAGCAGTTACACTTCAACAGGGAGTCAAACCACGTGCCGTCCTACATCCCACATAAAGCATGTGACAGGTTAGTGAAATACAGTGTGTTTTACACAAGTCAAACCGTGGATACTATCGGGGGTCCACAGCGGAGTCACATTCCAGCCAAGTCAAGGTGACACCAGATAAGACAGCAGGCTAATGACAGTTATCAACAGGATCCGACTGATGTGGACCGAAGGCTTCAAAGTTCATGAAGTGCCCCCCCAGCGTGGGAACCATGTTATTAATCAGTAGTAAAGATGAGCGCTCTCAGCAGCCTCAGGCTGAATTGGTTTACGCATGACTCTAAAACACCTGGATGGACTACACACACACACACACACACACACACACACACACACTCTCACACAGGAACACTACTAAAGCGCACACCCACACTGATGGCGAGATACAGTGCAGGGAAGAAAATGACTTGCTGTGAGAATTTAAAGCACAAATGTGAAAGCAAAGTTTCTCTCTAAATGTTCTGTGCTGAACCACAAATTGTTTCTCTGAGGACATGAAACTCAAACTCTGATATGAAAAAGGCTCCATAAACCATGAAAATTACAACCTTGTTTGTGTTTATCCACTGACTGGATGTAGTTTTACTTGATTGCGACAGAGGGCAGTATTTCCCCATAAATACTACCACCATTTCCACATGTCTCAGCACATCCATAACTGGAATGCTCCAGTTCAATCCAACCAGTAAAGAGAGGCGACATGAAGTAAACATTTACCCAGTTTAATATCCCCCCGCCAGGAAGGTTTCTGATGTGCTCTTTTTCCCCCAGAAGCACCTTTACGACCCTTCATAGTTGCACACATGTATATCTGAGAGCGGCCTGTTAACCTGCAGGTCGGCTTTTTTTAGGACATGCTGTGAACTTATATTTCCTACATATCTTCTTGTGGAATAAATGTGAGCTTTCTTTTTATGCTGCCATGAAACTATGTGATCATTCTCAGAGCGTATATCACACTAAGTGGCGCAAGAATTGTGTCAGTAATGAGGTTTCTGCATTTTCAAGTGAATGGTTTCATTAGATATAAACATATAAATAAAGGTCAACATTGGTCTGATTATGTTCTCATGTCTGGTTCCTACCTTTCTTCAGAGAGGGTCCTGGTGAAGCCTGCAGACCGTTGAGGGCCCCTGAGGCTCCTGCCCCCAGAGCTGAGAGGTGCATCTTGGGAGGTGAGAGGATGTGGGGAGCTGTGCTGGGAGAGGGAGAGAAACGGAAGAGGCTGCTGCTGTAGCTCGGACGACGACCCTCGCGTCGGTTACTGTCGATGGCAGCCTGAAGCTCACCTGGGGAGCTGAGGCCTTTCCTCTCGCACTCATATGGGTACAGGTATTTCATGTACCTGAAGAGGAAAACACATTCAGAAGGCAACACATCAGATCACAACAGAAACATTAACAAAGCAAATATTAGCAGCCTCAAAAAGATTTGGTCAATCTACCAAATGCCTGCTTGTTATGTTTGGGCTTAAAAACTTTAACATCTTAAGAATATCAACTTTAATATAGTACAAAAGCACATTATGCAAGATGTGAGTTTTAATCCAAGAACCCTTTTAGAATGTTTTTCTATTTGAACAGTGTCTGAATAAACATTAAAATACAGTTGAGGTAGTTGAGGAATCAGCCAACGCCTCAAAAAACACTGCAGTAAAGTGCAGCTGTAAAACTCAGCAAATATATTATACAGATTTCTCCCTAAACCAGTCATAAACTTAAACACGGCTGTTTTATTTTAAGTGAGCTGGATGATTTAAAATGCTGTTTCCTGCTGATCATTTTGTTTACTGTCACTGCATTTTTAATGAAGGTGTAATGAGAGGACAGGATCTGTATTCACAGTATTTCCCTTAAGGTGCGTTTATGACTCAATTCTACAGTCTGCAACCGAGCTGTGATATTGATTAATTTGCTACTATATTTGAGTTAAATGCCAGTTTCAGTTTGGTGTCTGGTTGGAGGTTGGACAGAAAAACACATCGCTGTGAAGACTATTCTTTGTTTTGATCCCCAGCATTGTGTCACAGTGATTCTGCCCTGGTCCTTCATGAACATTCACACATGTTAGAATCCTGTTTGACACCTGGTGAGATGCATACTCATGGCCAAAATGACAATCGTGCATGCTGAATACACTTGGATGACATCACAGGTGCTCTACAAGTATGCACAGTCACAGCCTGGGTATTTTTTCCATCCCACAAGAACAGACAGTACTGTGTGGTGACTGCATAATGGTGGAAAAGAAGCACCGAGGATCAATAAGAAGCTAAGAGCAGCGTCCATTAGATGGAGTTAGCGGAGCAATGAAACACAACATTAAAAATACATAAAGGCTCATTAGGGCACGCTGCTAGTGGACAGGATGGAGAGGTGTGACATCTACTGAAGGCTTTCCATCAAGAGAGCGGGAGAGTTTTTAGTCGAGGCTCAGTGCACAAGCTGTCAGTCAAACCCCACCTTAGTCATTGTGAACTCTCACCCAAATCACGTCAATAAATCTATGGGAATCAATGGGCTCTATGTGTGATGTAATGGCTGGAGGGATTGAATGTGAGGAGGGAAGGTGGCCTAGTGGGGGAAACAAAATTCCGTGTGTATAAACACACAGGCACAGTTTAATATTGACATCCGTGCTCGCTCACACACACACACACACACACACACACACACACACACACACACACACACACACACACACACACACGCTAATATTACATTCGCACACGTGTATTTATGGCATAAGGGAGATGTTTGTTTCTAGCTGAGAAGTCACACACTTGGACTCTTTGTTTAGTTCAAGCAAATTAAAACACAGTGTACATAAGATTAACAACAGACAGACTCGGTATCTGGATGCCAACAGTACGTTTATAGCCGATAGATAGAAAGACTTACTGTGTGCGCAGGGTGAAAGCTGCACTGGTGATGGAGGTAGGCAGGTTGAGTCCCTTTGTGATTTCTCTCCAGATCTTCTTGTTGATAACCTCCACCAGGCCTCCCTTCTCCGTCACCAGCTTGTAGAGCATGTAAAGATCCAGGACCTGCTTGGCCATGATGGGGATACGGTTGACTGGGGTTCCTATGGAGGAGAGGAAACCATAAATTAAATCAATAGAGCACAAATCATCAATCTGAGCAAGATTAGCTAAGTGATGCACACTGAATGGTGGATTATTTCAGAGTGCGTTTGTGTATCACACGAGCATGTAGTTTTAACAAACCCTAATGGGAATGGAAGCCATATTTACTTGCTCTCATGTGAATCCCTGCAGAGACACACTAGCACCTAAATTGCTATGGTGAAAACGACAATTCTGCATTGTTTTTACCACCAATCAGTGTTGACCTTTATGTACAGATCCAAGTGCTGTCAGGATGCTGATAAAAACATGGGAGGCAGGCCTGTTGGCTGCACGCATGTTAAATTTGGCTTGAAAACACATTAGCCCAGTTAAGGCAATCTGGCTTGACCTGGAAAAGGGGATTCACAAACAACACAAAGCAAAGCTGCTCCAGACTTTTGATACAGATGCATTAATCTTGTCAACAGCTTATCTGCACTGAAGCTTGCAGGGAGCGTGTGTGGGGGGAGGCAACGAGGAGGGACGCAACAGAATCAAAAAGTGCAATGTGCAACAGTGTGAGCATGGCGCGGGAGGAGGGGACTGGGGATTGTGACGACCTGCTAATCCATGGGCAGCGGTGGGTGGGGGGCTCCTGGATAGGCAGTATAATGAAGCTTATTTAGAGGATTGTACTAAGTAAATCCACACCCCTCTGCTGTTAGTGCTGTCGGGCCCAGTGCAGGGGAGTTGTACAGATTTGCCCTCACAGCTAATGCCAGGCAATCCTTCAGCCCCTCCACAGGCTGCTCTTAACCTGGAATCAGACTCATTAATGACTTTGTAAAATAGCAGTGTGATCAGGCCATGAAGATTAGCCCTGATTCATTTTCTTAAGTTAGCAACATGTCTTAAAGCCATGTGCAAGGGGCCTAGGTGAACACATGGACCTACATAAGTGTGGAGATCAGGGAGGTGAGCTCGCACCGTCAGACTGCTGCAGCTCCGACTACTTATTACTGGTTTTCATAGTGGGGGCTTTTTTGACTCGAATCATAGCAAACACACAAGACTGTTTGGAGAAGGTGGGAGAGAACTGTAATCTGTTAAAACACGCCATTATGGAGCAGTGGTTTTCTACATGGTGGGTGAGAAACCTGATGAGGCCGTGACATTGAACAATCATTGTTTGCCACCACTCCTCATTCTACATGTTGCAACAGTGAAACAAAGGGACGCAGGCAAAAGACAATATTGCAACGGTCTATACATTCAAACACAGACCTTCAACAGGCATATATATATATATATATATATTATATTATATATTATATTTGAATGTATAGATACAAACATACATATATATACATAATCAGATAAATTCTTGTGAAAAATCATTAAATGATTAATTATTAACATCCCTACTTCCAATGATGTGAATCAATATTGAAAATAAATACAAATGTGTCAGATTGCATTAGATGGTATGGTGCACCTAATTAAGAAATCAAAGTAGAAAGTAGCAAAGCAAACAGCTTGGAAGTATAAACACAACCCACTAAATAAATCTGTAAGATCTCATCTCACCCTGAAAAATAAGAACCAGCAACAGCACAGCGAACCTGTGTGTGGTTAATTTTGTTCAGCTTGTTTAAGCGTCAGAATATTCTGTTCTGAGATAATAGCCATCTTATCTCCAGAGCCAATTAACAATTAGCAAAACGAGAGGGTCCTTGCCCAGATGCCTGGTGCGCCTTGACAGATAATTCGGATTAGCTGTAGTGACAGGAGAGGAGAGCAACAATTATTTTAATCATTTTTAATTATCTAATCATCATCCCATTTAGTAAAATAAGTAAAATTAGCTATTCACCATCAAAACACACATTCATAGTATTTCTTACTTTACCAATAGGTCAAATTGGAAACGTTTGATACAGCTTTTCAAAAACAGCTGCAATCCCATTAATTGCACATAGACGAATACAAAAAAAAGCGTTTATAGATTACAACCAATATAATAATTACAATAATATAACAGACATCTGGAGAAGATAAATTTTTCCTCTGAGGAGGAATAATGGACTGAATGTATATGGCAGACGTTCCACTACATCATCGAACAGGAGCAACGTTTCCAGACCGCGCAGTGGATCAAAGCAGCAGGAATGCTTCGCTGCGAGCACTTCGTCAGTTATTTAATGCAGCGTTGGACATCAATCCTGCATCAGACAATTAGTACAACTAGAGGGGTCAGAGATCAGCCAGGGGTTATCGATGTGTGAATTAAACTGCAGGTCAGCAGGAAGCCACGTTTTCATACTGGCCCGGACGTGAACAATGAGAGCACAACAAATGAGAGACAACAGCAGTGAGCCCAGAGTGACAGGCCAGCAGTTAGTTAGGCTTTAATTCATGCCTATGCTTTTATTCACACCTTTATCAGTATCTGCTGTCAGATCAGATCTTTTTACACAGGATTAATTAAAGGGCACCATAACCAAACCGGGCCGTTCAAACAACAGATTGGAGCGTTGTGTGTGTATATGAGTAAACCAAAGAGCGATCTATACATCTTAAGTAAACCAGAGGTGGTTTCGAAACCTAAAACAGCATTAATTAGTCAACATTCGACACCAGGCAGGTTTCACATTTCGACTTGGACCAACCCCATATGAAAGCACTGGGAAAGTGCCTTTCATGATACCGCAACTGACCAAAAATCACATTAGCAACACTTAGCCAGAGAGTTCCCTAATTTGGGCGAATCAACGTGCTGCCTGCCTTTGGTGTTCAACATCTGTTCGGTTTTCCACCCTGGAGACATTTAGCTCTAACAGGCTTAATTAGGCCCGTCCAAAACATCTCTTTTGATCACAGCAGCCTCACAGTCCCCTTAACGTGCGCTCTATTCTGCCTTTTCAACTTTATTATTCATTTGAGACATCGTGATCTGCTATGATCCCACACACTTCATGGTGTTCATTGGTGCCACGCAGGCCTCAAGTAGACAACTACTGGGTATTTCATCTCTCTGTAAAGCCCTGATTTGTCCACTCGGCTGCTCTTAGCCAATCTGTAATTGGCTGCAGGCTTCACCTCCCATCATCCTTTGCCCCGGACTGATTTTCCCCCAGGGACAGGGCCATCAGGAGCCTAGTGATTAATGGCACCAGGGGTCAGAGGTCGCTCTGGTGGGAAGTGCCGTGGCTGAGGGCCCCTGAACCACTCCCTAAGTCCTTCCTCCAACTTCCACAGTGAACACAAGAGCCACACGGTTAGTCTTCAAACGGCTAGACTTCAAATGATAAGGAACACAGATGGAGTCAGACGGAGGGGAAAAGGTTTCGACAAACACAGACCTTTTAGAGATAACATGTTTGGAGAGTCTGATATCATTTTGTGCAGTTAATCTATATGGATATGTTTGATAAACATCATGCCAGTGATGATGGTAAAACCATTTACAGAATTCCCACCAAAGGAAGTACAAAACTCTCAATTGACATCAACAGAATCATAAAAAACATTCATACAAACTCAGTTATACAGCAAAATATGTAACCGGGTAAAAGGCCTTTCGCTGTCCCTTCAGAGGCTTGAAGCATTTTATCAAAACATTACACAATTTGTAACTTGACTTCTACTGCGCATCGAGCTAAACAGACCGCCTGAGACAGACTGTCCATCTGAATCAAACATTAACATTTCCCACCCCACATCAGAGCGCAGCAGCCTATCTCAATGTGTGGACAAAAAAAAAGGAACAAGGTCACTTTATCTGACCCCTGACCTATTTTTAGTAGGAAACAGCTGTTCACATTAAAGGGCCTCTATAATAAATCAATTGGGTGCCCCTGACGCCAGTAGTGGTAAATTACATATCGCCGACTTCACATGATGGGCATTTTTTAAATAATTAAGTGACAGAGTGACAGCCTTCCAGCAGACAACACACAGGAAATGAATTTTTTACTGAATGAGCATTGGCTGGTGTGAGGTTTCAACACCATCTACAGTGAAAAGAGAGGGGGAGTAGGAGAGCGAGAAAGGGAAACACCATGTCATCTCATGTTCTTTGGTTGCTTTAATTCCGATGATCAATTAAAATTTTATTCTGTAGAATTCTTCTGCTTTTGGCCTCTAATGATAGGAGTGCAGGCGCAATTAGAGCATAAGACAAAAAGAAAAAAGAGGTGCGAGAAAGAGTAAAAAGACTAAGAGCGAGAGACAGTTGGTGCTGCCTTTAGTAGGGAAGGAAGGAAGGATGGAAGGAAGGAAGGACAGACAGAAAAAAAGGAAGGGGGAGGTGTAGTAGCCAGCCAGCTGGAGAAAGACTGGATTACGGCTGTAAGGAAGGTGTCAGCCAACACAAACAGCCCCTGGCCTCATGGCAGTGTCTGAGTCCTTTCAGAGCACCCCTGCCACCCACCCACACCTTCCGTCCAACCACCGTATCTACACACCAGATTAGACCCAACCAGGACTATATCTCACTCTCTGCACCTCTGACCATTTCCCCAGTTCAACTGAAGCACATTCACTTCCCTTACTGGCGCTTCTGTTCGTAAGAAACTGAAATACCAAAGCAGTTAATAAATTATCCAGTCTGGACAACACTTTCTGAACGAAAGCAATCTTTTTTTAAGAGAGAAGGATTATCCATCACGTAATTCATCTAAATGCAAAAGTAATTTATATTTGCCAACAAGTTGTAGACAAATGTAGCATGGTTTGAGGAAAAATCAATAGAGAACAGCCCGAACCCTTCATTCACACGGGACACCGAGACACTGACAGAAGAGACAAGTGTCTGGACTCCACATGCTAAGAGTTTACTTTATGTCAGGCAGCCCCCTGACTGTTTAGTTTATATGTGCATACATCGGGGCAGCATATTGTCAGGACCCTGCTGCAGCCTGGGGCATGTTTGTTTTATTTTTAATGCATGGCCAGGGACATAAAAGGTAAAAAAGCCTTGAGTGTATGGAATTTGCTATCTTTAGTACAGGCAGAGCCACCACTCGCACAACGGACCAATTCATATCAAGTGTTAAGATATGTACCCTCCACATAAGGGAAGTTAAATGTAATGTTACACTACAGATACATTGCTATTCTAGGCATGAAGCCACAGCTGGTAGAGACACAGACAGAGAGATAGAGAGGGACAGTTGTCTAATAAAGGCTGCGATACGGCATGTGGGTCGATATGCTCTACAGCGCTGGCTGTATAGGTTTGATTCCTGTCATGTCAATAAAGTGCAATTAATGAGATCTGAAAGGGGGAGAAAGGCATAGAGACACACAAAGGGAGAGACAGAAAAGAGAAAGATTGCTTATATTCTGCCAGTTGTATATAACCTAAGCCACGACAACAGATGCTTTTCCTCAACTGAGTTTAAAGTCAAACGTAAGAGACATCCTACAGAATAGACAACGTTCATCCCTGTAAAAAACCTGTATCCATCCACAGAGGCATAACAACAATGTGGTCGACATCATCTAGTTACACAAACATAAAGCAAACACAAAACAGAACATTCTTAATTTGTGCAATTAAGTGGCAATGCATCTGAACATGTGTCCGATCAGCTAAAACCTTTATTCTAGGAAGATCAAACACCACCAGAACCTTTTCTCCGTCTCTTCCTCTGAGTTTTCCTTCCTCTGCCTTGATAAAGAGAACACATACTAGAGGGGGAAAAAAGGCAAACATCCAATGATGGATACGTCTCTTTAAGCTATATTTACCCAGGAAACAGTGAGAGTAGCTTCTTTGTAAGAATTATTACAGTGGGCAGGCAGCCAGTATATTAAAGGAGCTGTCTTCTGTGCACTGTCAACTGCAGCAACCAGCGGTGTAAAACATCACAAAACTGGCAAGGCTCCAAACAACAGCCAGAAGCTGTAAATCTCACTGGGTGCTGTTCACACACTGCAGAGGCTGTCAGGACTACAAATAATGACACTATTAGATCTTGAATACACGATTAGAAGTTTGTCAAGTGCAAACTGGCTATAAATCTCCGCACTAGGGTGATCAATTTGAGTTTGTGGTTTAGTATGATTAAAAAAATGTTTTAATCTATTTTCTCTTTAATTTGCTCTGCCGCAGCTCCTCGTGGGCTCCTGTAGTTCATAGTGGACTCCGCCCTCCTCCGCACTGACTTTCCACAGAGAAACAAACACAACATGCAGCGAGCCAAGAGTTTGTTCTTAAAAAGACACCGTCTCGTTAGTAGCTTGGTTTTGTGGCGTTGGATCTCGAACAAACCATGATCCGCTGCAAAGTTTGTTTAAAGCCTGTTGCAACTAAAAACAACAGAACAACACATTTATTTTCAGCATCTCAAACAGACGCATGTATCAGAGGGGACACTTGTTGTTCACTACGAGATGCACAAGACCGCAGCAGCCCACAGACACCCTCTAAAAATCAGACATTAGTGGAATCATTTAATCATTGTGTCCCGTATGAGAAGAAACCCGGTGGACAGTTTTTACGGATGCAGTCACGCTGCATATCGCCAAAGATATGGTGCCCGTATATACAGTGGAAAAGCCGGAGGTTCATCCACATGCTGAAAATGTTCGATCCCAGGTTTGTGCTACGAAGCCGCAAAGGGTAATATCTCATCCAGAGGGAGCAGACAGGCTCGTCTTCCCGGCCAAAAATGTTTTAAATAGACAGCAAACACACACCTGATGTCCTGTACGTCTACCAACATGTCATGTTTACTGTGCAGCATGCAGATGTTTAATTTAGTTAACATATCTTCAGGGGTATAAAATACTTTTTGTAAACAAAAGGCACCTTTTTCAAAATAAAGTATTTAATGAAAGTTATGTTAATACTTTATCAAAACCAATATGGAAACTGATCTGCAATCTGACATGTTGTGTTATGTTATGTTTACAAAAGCAATTTTAAGTGAGTCTGAATGTGCACTGTTTAAAATGCAGGGCAATTTTGTTTAAAAAATAAAAGCATTAAAATAAATGTAATGCTTTTAATAATTAATCTGTAATTTGAAGTTTGTTCTTGAGAAGGAAAAAAAAAACTTTTAAAATCGTAAATCGAGTTTGGTGTGAAAAAATCAGAGATGACATTTTTAGGCCCTATCGCCCAACCCGAGACTGCACCATCAAGCCTGGTACAGTTTCATATGATGATTAAAGTTCTGCTAACTGCTTTGTCCAGCCTTTAACGTTTGACGGTTATGCCAGTGAAGCATCTTTGAACTGAATGAGTGAGAAGAACATGAAGAACGAGAGAGCGAAAGAGAGGGAGAAACATGACTCCTTCTCCGTGGGTCATGAAGATGGGTCACCTGTGAGATAGAGGGGGAGGGGGATTGAAAAGGTTGGATGGCGCGAAAAGTGAGATGGCCTCTCCAACTGTAACCTAAGTCTCCTCAATCCCCAGAGACCCAGCAGATCAACTGACTAGACCCCAATCAACGCCGACTGATATGGAGCTGACAGAGAGATGTATGAAGGGACGGATGCATAGATGAATGGAGGGAAGGATGGTTCATGTCTCCTATGCTACATAGTTATTCAGGGTCACTGGTCTTCATCTTCTTAAGGATTTCAGAATAAGAGGGGAGGACATCTCACAAGTGTATGCTAGATGTGAATATTCTGTTTTTTTTATATTCTTACTACAGTGTCTCTTCATTGTATGAAAAATATGTTGCTTTACAGGAATACATAATATATTTGACAAATATCGTGGAGAGACGAGAGGAGAAGAGACTCTCGAACCACTGCAAAAGAAATAAGCAACTCAAGCTTTAGGGCATCAAATAGATGTTAAAAGAATGTTAAAAAATGAAACAGACATTCTATGGTTGAAGGAAATGTTATAGATATATGCTTCACCGTCTCCCCTACACATTCCAAATGTACATCCCACTGCTCTGTTTTCTTGACTCTGTGTGTGCTTTGGGTATGTGTGTTTATGCATCGGTTCATTTTTGCCGGGGGCTGTTTCTCATCGTCACAGATCTGGTTACTCAGCCAAACAGCCATATTTGAAGCTAACTGACAACTATCTGGGTACGTTTGGTTGCTGTTAACATGTAGTTGACCAGTGAAATTGAGCAGGCGGCTGACAAATGTGCAACGTACTAGCCAGAGGATATAGGTAATACAGACCTGCTAAGACGATTAGATATGTCCTTGTGTGTCTTTCCAGTAACTTTATGTCTTCAGCACTATAGGCTGACATTACAGCAACCACTAAAGCCTGTTGCATTAGTCATGCATGAGAAATGCATTTAGCATGTGAACCTTTCTCCGCCCCCGCTGCATAATTCTAGTATAGCTTGTTTTGCAGCAAATGTTGTTTTGCTGGTGCTGATAGGAGATACGGATCTGCCTTACTTACTTTAAGTAAGTAAGTTTTTCTCAAGAATGTTGTTTCTTTTATGATTCGTTGGGCCCAAAGCTTTCTGTAAGAGAGTGTAAAGTAAACAAATGTGTGGAATATGTGGAAATATCTGCTCAAGGAAGTCCATATGCAAAGTCACAGACACAATTAGGTTAGTCAGTTCTGCGATGAGGCGTTAAATCACCCCTCCACCTGAGGTACATACCCCCTATTTTTAAAACCTGTAGCTGTGAATGAACTGAAAAGATCCCCTGGCAAAAACACAGTTGTGGTCAAGCTCTACGTACAAGGAAGAAGAGCAGATGACAGCTAGAGGTGAAGTTGTTGGAGGAGGGGGAGGTAAAATCTTTGTCACTCACAATACAGGCCTGTATCATCAGTGTGTATAACCACCGCATATGTCAACAGTCAGTTAGGAAAAGGTCATTAAGGTTGTTTTCTCTCCACAAGTTGGGCAACCTCTAGAATTAAACTAATACAAGGTAAATAGTTCCTCAATCTGAATATGTATTAACCAACATCTGCTTGATGATCTTAAACATGTTCCAACTGTAAATTAATTGATGTCTTTTGACGTCGCAATTTAAAATACAAACAGCTTGGTCACATATACTGGATGACCTCTGCTCTATATTTACATATGACTGCAAGATCAAGTAAGGGAAAAGTAACCCAATAGCTTGGCCTTGTAAACAGCCCACGCTGATCCCTGCAGAAATGTCAAGAATGTATATGTCACAGCAATATGACAATGGTATGTTGTACGCATAATAAAGGGAGGGGCTCTGGCTTCAACTGTAGATTCCAGTGGTAAGAGGCTAACCCTTTTCCAGTCGAGTAGCTTGAACTCAGGTGAAACAAATCTAAGAGAAAGGCATCGAGGGCATATTATTATAGTTAAAAGAACAAAAAGGGTTAAACAGACCGCAGATAAGAGAAACAATGCAAGGAAAAGAGAGGGAGATATATTCAGACTCGGCGTGTACGAGAATCAGGAGATGATGTTTTTATTTTGCCAGGCTTTACTAGAAACCATTGTTAGACATGAAATGTCAGCATGGTATGGCAATCTTACTGTACAGTTAAAAACCAAGCTTGCTCATCCGGAACAGACTCTAATGAAGGTTTTGGGAAAGAATCAACAACAGTTCCTTCAGTCGATACATAAACAGCTTTTTCTCAGGAAAGCACTGAAGATATTGCCTGAACCACTTGTCACTTATTCTCCATGCTGAGTATGAGCTCTCGCCCCCTGGCAGGCGATAGAGAACACCACAGTGTAAACTTAACTGTTAGCGTCAATACCACCTCTGTTGCCCTGACGAGTCGATTACCGAGTGCAGTTAGAAATGCTCAATTCCGTTCTTTTTCGTGTCCGCTCTCGATAATAACTGTTTTAAACTGGTAGGCAAGACACATATGAACTTTGATTGCATTTCCATGGAGTAATAATCACACATTTTCATCCTTGAGCTGCAGAACTCTACTGCACTCGGTAATCGACTCGTCAGGGCTTCCCCACAACGAGCACGCTGCTGCAGGAGAGTGGAGAGTTGTGTTGTCTTTTCAGTAGAAATCTGGCAACGCTAGCAGATGTTTGATGCCTCTAACTATGTGCTGGGACCCTATTTGTACTGTTGCTGAAGTTTGGTGCTGATCTGAGAATTATTTGCAGCTCTGAGTGGCTTTATGATGTTAGTTTCTTGTTGGAGTCACAGACTGCAGTGTATTGTTATCGTGCGGTCTTTTCTGAGGTTGCTAAAACTACATAAGCTAGCGGTTGGAAAACTTGATCTCTCGAGGGAGTTTTACTTGGTGTCACAGTCTGTTAGACCATGGATTAAACTTATGCCGGAATATCCCTTTAACTCTTTGTGATTTGCAGAGTTTCCTGAAAGCAATCTGTCACTGATGCGTACGGCAGAGTTTGGCTCAGCAGCCTCTACGGACATCATGACAGCGGTGAAGAGACTGAAGAAGATGTTGACGGAGACAGCTAGGAAGCGATAAGCAGACAGTGATCCAGTAAGTTGCAGGAGTCTTAGACTAGCGTTTAGTGGCTGGTGACAACTTTGCTAAATAGTGTTACTTAGTGATACTTTTTGAAATCACTGTACATCTGAAATTGTAACAGAAACTGACGATTTGTATTTACAACAGTGGTGTTGCAATAATTCCAGTTTCTACATAATGTTGCTTGAATAGTTTAACTTTGCTGCTTTTTTATCATTTGTGACAGAAAAATTAAGAGTCTTTTTGTTTTGGACGGCTGGTTGGACAGAAGATGTAATTCGCAGACGTTACATTGGAAACTGCAATGAGCATTTCTCTCAATCTTCTGACATTTTATAGACTTAGATTAATTGTGACAATTGACAGAGAAACCGATAATGCAAATAATTGTTAATGAATTAAACACGGACGGTTCACTGGTCAGACTGAGTATTGCTGCTTGAACAGTAGGTGGCAGGGATGTCTTCACTAGAAGGTGTAATATTAAAGGTCTCCCTCTTCCTTCGAGCTTTATAACCCAGCTAACTGCTTCAATCAATGAACACCGGGATTGACAGATAAAGCCATCAGCTGACGAGCCCCATTTGGGGCCCAGCACCACTGATCAATACCGGAGACATCAGCTGCTATAAGCCAAGCAGAAAGAGGGATCTGTTGAAGCAGGCGAAAGGATTGTGGGGGTTTGTGCACTCATCTTGGACATTTTCGCTGCCATCGATGCTAATTACTTTTGGCTTTTGGAATCCATGACAGTGGGTCATTCATTTACCTTTCAGGGATTCAGCTGATGCCCCTTAAGCAGACTGACTGCAGCAAAATATACTTAAATTCCTGTTACAAACAATACTCTGCATCAACAGACGCTGACTGCAAACTAATATATCTAAAACATTCAATAGTTCTTCAGGCCTTACACATGTAGAAGCTTTTAATACACCAAGGGCCCCACTTTAAACAACATAATGGATTTTAGGAAAGGGATCATAACAAAGAATACCACAGCAGGAAAAGTCGAGCTTTAAGCCTAACAGCAGAAGAAGGAACATTATCTATCAGAACCTTTTAACTGACCATTACCTTTATCTAATCAAATATCCCAAACAACAAGCCACATCAACTTAAATGCAATCGACACAGAGGCAACAACATCTGGCAGCTGTGTGATTCATGTCCATTTCTTCCCTCAAATCAAGCGTCTTGTTTTCCATTAGGCCCCTCTGCACTCAGATCTCCGTTACTCTGTGGCTTATGCAACACTGCTGCAGAGCTGCACTGGAAGTGAGCTCAGGGCTATTGTACTGGTGTAGGGCTCCTCTGGGGGCTGTAACGTATTTCATACAATCCATCACAGGGGTGTGGAGGCCAGGAAACATTGCTTTAAGAGCACACACAGGACACAGATGGAGAAGCAAGACACGCAGATATCCAGAGATAGCACAAGTTTGGGGAATTTGTTGATCACATGAGCGGTTCATGGGGGAACAGCTGAACAAAGCTCCCACAGAAAAACTATTTTGTATATAAATAAGTAAAATAGTTAACAGGAAGAGTGCAGGTGATTTCATGGGAACACATTGTTTTTGTAAAAATAGCAGATAAAAATATTCTAATGTCGCTTCCTGATAATTTGGCTTTTCATGATACAGAAGACTTCAGTCCTTCTTATCTTGCATGACTCACCTACTTTTACATTAAATAAATGTCCAAATTAATACGTCAGTACTGCTTTTAGAAGGAATTAAAGAGGTCATATTATGCTTCTATGGTTTTTACCTTTCCTCTTTGTGTTATGTAGCATTGTTGTGCATGCAAAAGGTCTTCGAAGTGAAGAAGAGTTTCTCCCTCCCACAGAAAACACAGCTCCTGCACTGCCTGAAACGCCTGATTTGGAGTCGAGCCTTTAACTCGGACACTTATGTTCATAACTATGTAACAGGCATTATATAAATATGTATATATCTATATAGTTTAAATATATATGGCTGTACCGCAGCCATTGTTTTTAGCTGTAGCAGTGTTGTTTGAATCAATTATAACGTTCTTGGATCTCGGCATACCGTCCTACTCCGCCTCTGATTGGCGACATCCTGCTCTTCAAGTTTTATTCACGTTAAGAATTTTTAAAAAATCAGTTTCTTTACACGGTTGCCCTATAAAGCATTATGCAGGAATATTTCTACACATCAGGTTATTGTCATATTATGCCTGTATCATAAAAGACGTTCGAATGAAGTCAGTAATGCAGCATCAGGTTTAGTCATATTCAACTTTTTTTCATAAAAAAGCCTCCTTACACTTCTTTTATATAAATAATAAAACAGCATTTGTTAGCCACATGTGTTTTCAGGGTAATTTTAAATGTATTTCATTAAAGACAAAAGACAAAGACACATGGGTGAATTGAGCAGCCAGTGTTATTTTTACCCTGACTGATGACCTCGCTGGGAAGCATGAATCTGCTTGAGGCCTGCATTCGTCATCTTCCCCGCTCATTTACTTATGAGCTTGGTGATTAAGAAATCTCCCAGCTCTGCAGCTTAGAGACTCAAATCCCCGTACAGTATGGTCGTAATTAAAGATAGACAGCACAGTGTCCAATCCAGGGCTGCCGAACAGTCTGGCAACATGACAGAGGAAATAACAGGGAGGCAGCGCAGATTGGGGGTTGGGATGCAGAGACAGAGAGAGGAAGAGACACAAAGAGTATTCTTGGTTGGTAAGAAACAAACAAAAAATAAAAGCCCAAAGATTTTAATCTAACATCTCCCAAAACACCCACAAAACATCAGGAAAGCTACTATTTCCTTTTGTTTTGACGGAAGAAAAGAGCATAACCACTGTAAATGTGCTCGTTCCCCAAAGGCCGGGCTGTAATTTGCCGACCGACGGGTGGAGTTTACGAAAGGCAAAGATAATCGCAGCCCTCAGATATATCAACATGGTCACCACCAAATCTTTGATCACAAATGCAAGGGAGGATGTCCAATAAGAATAGTTTTGCTTTTTCTTTCAGAGTCTGTCTGGGGTGATGATTAGAAAGCAGTGGTTGAAATCTGTATATCATTTAGGTCCCCACCCTTTCCTGAGAGTAGGGGCCCTTTGCTGCCAGTGCTGGTCCTTTAGTTCGTTTCTCCAATTATCTTTCTGTCTGGTTGGCGAGCTTGGTCAGATTCGGCCCGCTGACAAAGTGCTTTCAAAGGGACATGAAAGAGCGCGGCCTTGTTTCGACACAAGCTGACCGATGCCTCCCTTAACCTCCAGACTCCTACTGTGGTTTCCTTGTCTACCCTCTTCATCCTTCATTCTCTCTTTTCTCACTTTTCACACATACAGACATGCAACGGTCACTCCCTTGTCCGCTGTCCGTCAGCGTTGCCCTATCAAAAAGGTTGGCCCCCACTTATTTGGAGATCATTAATCATCCTGTGTAGGACAGGAGGCCCCCTTAATCCAGCCCCTCCTCCCCTCACGGAGCAGGGCACAGCGCTGCCCTCCGCCCCTATCCCCCATGGTGTTATCAAGTTTCAGTGGTTGTAACTGTAGCACAATAAACAGAGGGGGAAGGAGAATGGGGTGGGGGCAAGGGAGGAGGAAGGGGATCGAGACAGACAGAAAGAAAGACAAGAGAGGACAAAATGTAATTTCCTAATGACTTTTTATTGTTGCTTTCTATGTAAAACACGCTTCTAGGATCTAAAAACCGGTATCGACCTGGAGAATTGAATCTTAATGAGTTAGAATATAGAAACTAGTTAAAATAAGTTGACCACCCAGTTGCATTTATTGCATTATGTTAACTGTGTAATAGTTGTCCAACAAAGCAGCAGTTCAAAAAGCTCGATCTCAAATGAAATTATTTTATCAGCAAACCATCCCGATCTGATGTGGACAAATGTGCTCACAATGCTCGGTGTTTTTGTTGTTCAACCAACCAGGTGCTGCCACTTTCCAGAAGTTGTGGGGTGTTAACTAAAGGAAAATGAGGCCATATCAAAGAGCCAGAGAATGTTCCTATTGTAGTGTGGTGTTTGTACAGAGGGCCCGCCTGTTACGAGGCCAGTGTGAGGCTGACCGGGGGAGTAATATAATGCATACATGGATCCCCCAGAGCCCATTCATGGTGTAATTGGTGTGGACAGAGCTCTCGGTCTCAGGGTTACAGTTAGGGAACTTCCTCTAATGTCCTGCTGGGAGGTCATTCTTCTCACACCACAAATACGGCAAAGAATAACCAGCGTTACCTGGGTGAAAAATTCATGTTTTTCTTCAGATGTGAAAAGACTGTTAGAGTCATTTTCTTTTTCTTTTTTAAATTAATGCAAATCATGTTTTCCGAAGATTTTTCAAATAGAAGTGGTCTCCCTGCTTTATTTTGTCAGTAATAAATTAAAAATGTCCGTCTTTGGTTTAATATTTGAGCAAAAAAAAAATATTTTTAAGGGACAAATGCTACTAAATTATTGACCTGCTGACTTATAATAACAGACCAAACAAAGGCCTATCTATGCTACTCTGCTAACCAGACCATGAAGACATTACCAGCAGCCACAGTGAAGATTTACAGGGCTAACAGAGCAGAGCCACTGCCAGTCGGTTTAACTGGAGCTGCAGCTAATTGAGACATCTTCATTATAAGCATTACCGTCTCTCCTTCCTTCCCCTCCTACCTCCGTCCCATCAAGCTCACTGCAATTTAATGGCACAGACAAGTCCGGCTTACTACTCTATTACTATTAACGGGGCTAAATCTACTACGTAGGGATTTTCCCCTAAAATAACTCTGAAGCGGTGATAGCACACCATGTGGTCCCTCTTAAGCTGAATCTACACTCCCCATATGTGTCACACTGGGATGGAACCAGCCTTTGCTGACCGCAACGTGTGGGGTTCTCTGGCTAGAGTAGAGGGAGCTACAACACTTGTCTTTACCCCCGTTACTCCCTCCCTTTTCGACTGGTGATTTCACTGAACAGGAGCCTCTCTCTCTCTCTCTCACTGGCTCTGTCCATCACAGCCTGTGGCCATTAATCATCTCAAGTGGACAGCGCTGACAGGCAGTTGGCTGCATCACTCTTATTTTCTTCCTCTTTTTTTCCCTCAATCACGCGCCCGTTGCTCCCGCAGCCTCACTTAGCGCCTCTATTACCTTTTCACAACCCCAACTCCTGCCTCGAAACCCCCAGCCCAAATAAGAACGTGGCTGGGTGTCAAACCAAAACAAACATCCACCCATCTGCTTAATCGAAACCTTTGAGGTGGTAAATGGCGTCGAGCCAGCGTCAAAGCTTTTCTCTGCGCTCCCAGTGGGGGCCAAGTAGCAAAACCTGTAATGGATATGATGAACAGTGATGTCGGCGTAACTTAGGGAGGCTAAGATCCTCCAACCACACTCCTCCAACTTGAGCAGCCCTAATGCATTTACATTATATTTACATGTGAGGCCATTAACCAGTGTTTCCATCTGCAGCGAATAACAGGAGGTTCTCTACTAGAATAAAACTGGGCCTCTTCTTTAAAATTACAAGCAGGAGTTCAATGGTAAAAATGAAAGGGGCCCAGCAATGGTAGTCAAAAAGAAATAAGAGTCAGTCGAGTAAAGGTGGAGAGAGGTTTGCATCACAGAAATGGCAAAAGACACACAGAGAGTCTATCAATGGGCCCCTTTAAGCACAGACAGGATTTAGGACAGCTGCTAAAATTCCTCAACCATTAACACACACACACACACACACACAAAGGCGCACACACACAAAGGCGCACACACAGGCGCGCACACACAGGCGCGCACACACACACACACACACACACACACACACACACACACACACACACACACGCCTGTTTTTAAGCGCAGAGCCAGGAAATGGGAATCCCTCGTAAGTTTTCCTTCCGCTGTTGCTTTCCTCTCAGAGCCTAGAGGCCCCACGACGAGGTGGGAAAAGCACTTCACCATTTGTCTCTCTCCGCCCAGAGATTCCACTGGATTTCATTTAACCTTCTTAACACTTTACAAAATGAGGCATCATTCTTGACTACTGCTGCGTTATTCTTCTTAGAGGATGGCATCTTCCATATCACCAGCTGTTATCCCTCGTCTCCCACATAGTGACATTAAAATTAGAAAGGCTTTCGGGGTACTCATTCATTAAACAAATGACCCCATATCTGTGAAATGAAAAGGAAGTAGGAGTAGACGCACAGTAATTAGAGGACACCATCAACGAGAACTTCACGAGGTTTGCTCTCACATAGTCTTGGTTCCAACAGCAAAAAGGGAATCCCAGCCAAGCAATTTGTTCCCTGTGATTAAGACTGGGGTTTGAGAGACAGCAGAGGTCAGCCAAGTGCCTCTTGTCTTGAGGGAGGGGTGAAGAACTCACTCTGGAGTAGCTGAAATTATACCCTACCCTCCTGTACAATGGTAGCACCAGGCCTCTAATGTCAGCAGCAACTTCCCTGTCATATTCTGCATTCATAACTGAGGTTTCACATCTCCAATATGACAAAAGAATGTTGTTTGGTCCTTTTAACAACATTCTTCCATCTTTCACCATAGTTTCTTTTTCCTTTGCCTAACTGTATTATGAGACAGTTACACTTGTTACAACTGCTGTTGTGCACTGACCCTTGTACTCCTCTGCTACTGGTCACTTGTACTGATGATGATACAGGAACTTGATCCATGCAAGCGGATTCCAGTTCCACTCACTGTAATTCTCTCTGGAAATGTAATTTAACTCAACAAGTTAAAACATAAATGACAGGGGTTCCAGTTTGCTCACTTATATTGAATCAGTGAATGAGCGTGTAATTTTCTTTGCTTTGCATTGAGGTGATTTTAAAAGCCACAAGCAAATTATGTTGATCAAATAAACATATTTTTGCTAAATCAATATTGTAATTCATTACTTGTTTGTGTTGCTCAAAAACAACAATTGGATGATTTAAAAAAACCTTAATTTTTATGTAGAAGTCAACAGACTTTTTCCTGTCTTCAGTAAATGCAAATGTAGTGAAAATAATGTGACATGGCACAATTTAACAAGCCAGTTATCTGCTGTCAGGTGGCATTTTGGTCAGCTTGATGGATTTCTCTGTCTGACCAGCGTGAGTAAAGGGTCAGCCAACCACTTCCAGCGTCTGCCACTGGACAGAGATGCTAACAGGGCCCTGACAGATCCCGTCCCTCCCTTTCTCTGACTCCACTTAATTCATCACCCTCCAAACAAGACCTCCGGCTGCTCAGACCAAACCAGACACTCTGAAGCTGCTGCTCTTGTGAATGTGAGCTCGTCAACATACGCACACAAGTACATACACATCAATGCACGTGGGCCCATCTTCACAAACGCACGCATCATCATCATCATCTGTCACAGTCTGACAAAACAAAGTATGCATCATATACACACTTGCATACATGGCCTATCACCCATCGCAGCCTGTGACAAAACATAATGAAGTATGAACCACACGCACACATTCACAGACCATCATCGCTCATCATAGCCTGCCAAAACATAATGAAAAGTATGCACCACTGTAATAACATTGTGATTCACCTTGGGAGGTATTGCTCAAGCCATGTAACTTGCTTGGCAACAGATTTGTCTGATAAAAGCCTAAGTGCATTAGCTGCTCTGGTCAGAGGAGTCTTGCAGTTAGTGTCAAAGCACCACGCAGTCAGCTGAGCCTCCCCGGCTGTTGGCCAACTAAATAAGTTAGTCCACTGCCAGATCCTCTTGGCTCTGATACTGCAGAACCACAGGATCAACGGAGGCGCACCTCACCTGCTGACCTCTTAAGGCCTTTACTCTGGGGGGGAATTAGTAAAGGATTTCTTAGCCAGTGAGAGTTACAGCATGTTTTTTGAGTAGATCAGTGACATGTAACACTTGACACCCATGTTGGAAGCCACAAATGAAAGAACTTATATATTTTACACTTTAATCCTTACTCAGTTTATATGGGCTCCAACAACCCATCTGTGCTGTAGGCGTAACACAAATCAACCTATAGTGAAATTCCAGATGGTCTGTAAAAAATAGCAACCCCTCCTCACACCGAGACAGGAAATGAATCTTAAGAAATGGAAGTAGTGTGCTATTTGCTTTTCCCACATAGGCGGAGGGTGGGAAATTAACTCCAACCAATGTCACATCTGTGGCAACTTTTAACTGCAATTCATAATGCGAAGGTATTTCTATGGGATGTAAAACACCAGCCATGCCTTGAGAGTAAGGAAAGCATAGGTATGTGGTTTTGAATTTAGAGTTTTTACTGACTTGTCTACAAGGATAAAGGAGCTAAAGCATTTCAACAAAAATAATTTTCACCAGGCTGTACCACAACTCTAATGTGGAAAAAGACCAAAGTGTACTTTGAAAATTCTTTTGATTCGCATCTAAATTACAACTGTACCTCTAACTTTTAGGTGTATATCACACCGCTGGATCCAACCAACAATGAATGGAAAGCCCCCAGACAGTTCTCTTACCTCTTTTCTGCATGAAAGTGAAGAGGTCATCCAAAAACTCCTTCCTCTTGGGGTCATTGTCCAGTTCATACAGCTGAAAGGGAAAAAAGTAGTTCTTAGTTTTTTTCCTCTCACATTCATAACAGCCAGTTTATCATTTGGTGTTATCTTTTGAGTTTGAATTTGATAAGAATTAGTGTTATTGCAATATTGTTGCAAGTTTCCTTCTTGTTTAATGACTATACCCACTGAAGCTATCTGTTGATCACAGTCTCCAAATGCTACCTTAGCAAAGTCTCTGGAGGCCTCTCCTCTTCCTCTGCTACTGTCGGCCTCATCCGCCCAGCCTGCATTCCCATTCTACAACAGACAAGAGAAAACACACACAGATAAAAGGTCAGCAAACAAACGGAAAGGAGTTAGTAAAATGTTCAGAGACAGTCTAGTCTGCAGTGGTCTCATTTCTTTACCTTTCAAAGTAACACAGTTATTGATTATTAAGATAATTCATTTGACATTGTACCTTTACTTGATAATGACATCAGAGACACAGAGAGAGCACGGAGAGATGTGCCATGCATTGTCATGCTACAAGTTCCATGGCCTAACCTGAACTGGAGATGTTGACACTATCCAACACTAATGTAGCTGCAAATGTTTGATTCTTAAGAGGGGACTTGCAATGTTTTTCTTAAATGTGTTTATTTGGTTTTTACCTTGATAGATCCCATCAGACTGATGTTGACTGTGGGTCAAAAAGTTCACGTTGACTCTAAACTAGCTACAACAACTGCCAACATTCTGCAACACAAACACATGGAAACTAATATATACTCAAACTCCGAGACTGCATTTTTCCAGGGGTTGGAGGAGCAACCTCTGGAGTTATTGTGCCCCTGAGCTCCTGTGTCCCCTCCCCCTTCATCCTCAAACATCTCCATTTGACCTAAACCATCTGCATCTGGGCCTGCCCTGCCCCCACTCATGTCTTCCGACCCAGCTGGATACAAGGGCCCCCCATCCTTCAATCTTAACGCAGCTGTGACGGGTGGCCAAGTTCATGGAGTGTAGCTGGCTGTCAGGAGGGGCCAGTGGAGGGTGGGCTGGTCAGTAGCCCTAACACACACACACACACACACACACACACACAC
>CAEMYA010000597.1:63727-84444 GCA_903131615.1 Diplodus sargus
GTTTCGTTTTCAATGACAAGAAAGTTAGTTAAATGTAAATGCATTTAAAATGCATGATATTTTCTCCCCAATTGTCCATCTAGTTTAAAATGTAATGGGGGTGGGACGGTGTGGACTCTCACTGCTCGTCTGTCACTTCACACACTATGTATGTATGTATGTATGTATATACACTGTAGTCATGCTGTAGTCTGCAGTTTCTTTACAACATTTCATTTATCACAACATTATAGAGTCACTAATAGCAAAATAATGTATATAAATAACAATTAAAAAAATAAATAAAAAATGTTATTACCAAATAATACTCTACAATAGTTATTTGTTAAAAATAGTGCTGGCTTAGTATTAAACAATGTTTATATAGAGTACAAGTAAATAAAGCAATTGTTCATTCTGTTCTTAAATTGCTACAAATGTATCTTTTAAAAAGGCAACAAAAAGAACAGAACTTATTCACCAGCTATGGGGGCTGTAACACTTATAACTAGCCTAACACATTTAATAACATTACATACTCTAACTGAAAGCAATGATGAAAAGTTGACAAACATGTAATGACTTTTATTTGTAAACTATGAAGGATAAAAATGACTAAAATGTGACAAATATAAGAAGCATTTTTTAAAAGTTTTTAAAGACTTAAGACTATGACTAAATCTTAAATAGCTGCCACACACACACACACACACACACACACACACACACACACACACACACACACACACACACACACACACACACACACACACACACACACACACACACACACACACACACACCTCCCGGAGGGGTCCATTGGTCAAGGTGTTCCTTACATCAGCCAAGAACAAAGGTCCAAAGGGACAGAACACCATCACCCTGTCCTCTGCTACAGCTACATTCTCTGGGCTACATGTAATCGACGGGATCATTTCTGCACCATCTTCAAATGATTCAAATTATCACAAATGTTTCAGAGATCTACAAGCATGTAAATTACTGTCACAGTAACCATTTGTTGTAATTTGCCTTTGAATTTAAATAAAACAATATATCCACCCTGATTTGCTTCAGCCCACATATGTCTGACTACTGCAACATAACTTCAGTTTCAGAGATGATTAAGGAAAGATGGCAGTAAAGATAAAACCAAACTACTGAAGTACTCGCTATCATGTGAACTCAAAGTACTTTGGGGTCTGGGAGAATAAATTATGTTGTCACTTGTCATAAACCAAAAAAGTTTAGTTGCATCTATAGAAAACTTGGCTACTCCTCTAGCCGGTTCAAAAAAGCACAGTAATTGGAACATGAAGGCTGTTAACCGTGAATAGACATGTTGGCTCTTGAATTGGGACCTTGGTCAGCTCAGGAATGTTAACACTATGTTGTTTTTTCTCCAGTTAGAGTGGATACTGATGCTTTGGGACCACTCCTTATGATCAGTCACCTCAGCCCCCTCATCACAGCTAACGCTCCACCCACAAATGACTACTTTAAAAAAAAAAAACAGTTCCCACACCCATCACCCACGTATTCATGACAAGGTGTGGCTTGCATGATATAATTCAGAATTATTTCAAATCAAATGTTGAAACTGACTTCATGTTTATGTGTGTGTATCAAAAGTGTCTTTGTTACTGCAATATAGATTTTTCTTTTCTGCCCATCCTAAAGCCAGACACTTGAGAGTTTACTGTAAAATACCAAATGATCTCCGCAGGTTCCCCTTTAAACGCCAGGTGCAGGTGTGTATTTTGGTAAATAACCGCCGGTTCCAAATAAATGCAGAGTCTAATTTATTTTTTTAAAAATCAAGGAAGAGGACGTGACCACTGACACTGCACGTTTTGTCTTCTTCGCCTTTTTCACGTATTGCTTTCTGTCAGTCATTCTCACATTGATGTTCGCCACAGCTTTGGTGCAGCAAAGAGTGCGACTTGAAATTCAGACTTTCCGTCATAAAATAAGCACAGGAAAACTCGGGAGAAGCAGCCACTAGATGTTTCTCTGTCGACCACAAGAGAGTGAGAGATTGGCGAAAAAACAAAACTGAGCTTCAGCGTCTGTCTGAGGAGGACAGCAGCAGGGCCAGGCTGCCTGGTGGAGGCAGGAAGAAGGCGAGCGAGGAGCCTGAGATAAACATGCGGGAATGAGTTATCAGCAAACGGGCACGCCACGAGAGAGTGTCCCGCAAAATGATCAGGGCGATGGAGAAACAAATGTACGGCACCGTGAGTGACAGCAGAGATGAGTAGTTTGCCGCGTTTGCTGGTTGGCTGAATCGTTTCCTCCGCTGTAACAACTTCACTTGCAAAAGACAACTATTGCCCAGAAGGATGCCAGAGAACTCACTGAGAAGCTGATGAAGTTTGTGACATTTTCACCCCAGATTTTTGTGAGGAAAGAATTAAATGTCCTAAATTGCCGCCTGGTCCCAAATAAGCACCTGGTCTGTTAAGTGACTGAAACAAATAAACGGCTATTATTTGGTATTTTACGGTATTTATCCAAACTTCAATTCAATTAGGTCAAATTAAATTATAATATTCAAACAACACAATAAAAATGTCCGTGTCTATGCATGCGTGTGTGCGCGTGTGTGTGTGCGTGTGCGTGTGTGTGTGTGTGTGTGTGTGTGTGTGTGTGTGTGTGTGCTGGGTGTAGGATGAACAGAAGCCTTCATATGTTTAAGCAGCCCATGTTTGCTCTCTGCGTCTCTCTCATGCTGTTAGCAGGTTTACTGGCCAGGCAGTGGGTGGTCTAATCACATTATGGCCATACGTGACTGACTGGCGCAGCGCCAAATCAGGGTTAAGAATACGTTTGGTGACCAGAAGTGAGCTGTAGCTGGTGATCTGGTCACTGAGTTCTCTCTATGGATATGGCTGCTACATCCATGTGTTCATGTGGGTCGTGTTTTTATGTGGTATGATTCTGTAGAGTTTGGGTCACTTTAGTGTGGGCAATATATCGAACGTACTTGATGTACCTGCTTGTTCTACTTGGGATGCTGTGATGGCTATATCTCGAACACAGACCATAAACTGTTCAGTAATTTTCTTAAGCTGCCAGTAAGGGCGAGTGTGTCCAATGAAGTGTTTTTTGTTGTGTTTTCTTCTTTTCTGATTTGCTTGCAATTGGAGCGTATTTATACCATGCTACAAATGCCCGCAGCGTGAGGAGGTGCTGAGCAGTTGAATAATGTTCAACTTTAGGTAAAACGCTACACTTGTCACTGACACTTTTTTACGCAGCCTTGCAATTACAGCGGAAGAGGGGCGGGACAAATACCACAAGGACCAAGTAATACCGTTGGCCTCTGTCTATCCATGTCTGTACCAGATGACATCCTCTGACTACAATATAATCGACAGGGAAAACAATGCTTTGAAGAACATTACGTTGGCCATGTGCCATGTCTACCAGGAAAGCAGCAATCAGCTACTTCTATGGATATTCTGTATTATAGCAACGGAAATGTTCAAAAAACTGAAAAAACTCCAAAGTGCTTACAGAGAGCACTTCATTATTGCATGTGTGTGCACGCATTCCAGTGTTTAGATGCATTTACCAAATATATATTGTTAGAAAACGGTCTGAAATTTGCATAATGTACATAAAAACATTTTTTTTAGCTTCTATAAAGAAACGGATTAAAAGCTCACCAAAACTAACTTTGTTTTAGTTGCCTACTGTACAACTAGACTACAGAACAACCTCTTAATACGCTTTAAGACCCCTCATTCTCCTTCAGTACCATGCCATTAAAGACTGTTTTATGTTATGACTCATCCAACTGCCTATATGCCTATAATTACTATAAAGAAGTAACCACACATTTTGCTGATGGTCTTATTTGCATATGTTGGTCATATAGATATTTCAGTATCAGACTGAGACTGTTCAGTAACCAGTTAAATGTTCCATATAGTATGGTTAAATCTGGCCAATTAAATCAAATTTTAGGCCATACTTTAGATGAAATGCCAAATATCTTATTATATATTGTGTATTGCAATATCATTTATAGGCAATATCACTCAGCACGCCCATCACAGTTGACATTGGATAATAATTGTGCATTTGAATTTCACTGTGTTCTTTCAACTAGCACTAGTTAAGAAATCCATGTGTTTGGATTGTGTGTTCATGCGACATTATTGTCGCACAATACAGCACACGTCCTTCAGACTGCAACAAGTTGACATTCTTTGCATATCCCTCCAACTGCATCAGATGAACTACTTAACACACACCGATACATAGCTTGGGGGTAATTCTATTCAGCCATTATAGAAAGATGTCTGGAGTAGAGCCACCATTTTAGTGAGGCCAGCAGGCATGCCGGAACAAGAAGGGTTAATGGCTGCTGCATGGGAAGTGGGGGATGGATGGCATTGATTGCTCAGGATGTTGACAGCACTTCTCCAATTTTATAGTGGAGCTGTTATTAGATGAAGAGGCTTGTTCTTAATAAAAGTGTCATGTGATTTTCCTCTACTCTTCAAGGGGGAGGTTGAGTGAGCTCAGAAAAAGTCATTGTGTTAGACTCACTTTAGAAATCATCTCAAGGTAATAAAATTCAGGGAACAACTGGATCAAGTAGATTTCCACACATTCTTTAAAAGGGTCAGCAGCCAATTGCACATTGTGTAGGTAGAGTTGAACCTGTGTGAAGTAGGTCATTTACATGCTATAGATAACAAGCTGGGTGACTCTGGCTGGTGGGATGACAGAAAACACCATGGCTCATTTGAAATGTGAAGTAGGCCTGAAACTGTCGTTGTTTTGCAGCCTGACAGTGTGATCCTGCGGACTAAACAAAGCCTAATTAAGAGAGGCACGTGTATCTGCCATATTAGAGTCCTATTAGCCCTAAGCCATGCCCCCAACCCTGTTCTTCCAGCTCCAAGCTACTGTCATGGCTCTGTGTCCACCCTACACAGCTCCACACTACAGACCAAGTCCCCTGGGCCACAGCCATTGAACAGGAGGCCCAAATCAATAGCTCTGCATGTGCAAACACTGGGAAGTCCCCAGCCCCCTCCGGACGCAATCTCACAGCACACGTCAATACTCATAATCCTCAGTCATCTACCGCCAAACCAGGAAAACTGAGATGAGGGCAGGATCACAGCTCCCAGGGTGACCTAACCCCTTTACCTTCAACAAGACCCCCTAACTTTGACTAACAGGGTGAACGTTTCCATTGGAAACCCTCATCAAATCGTAGTTCTCTACAAAAACTGTGTAAACAGCCACACCTATCCACAATTAAAACAAAATACATGCACATACAAGGAAAATCACTATAGCAACCCAAGGCAGTAAATCGAGAGTAACAATATGTCTCTGTGCACTCCAGAGTAGACACAGGAGGGAAGGTGACTTTAGTGAAATTCACCAACATTCCTGTACACCAGTAACAGGACCTCACAATAACAGCAGAGCCCCCCATCATCCCACAGGTACTCTTAACATCTCATTCCTGCACTAATCTTTTTTAGCCAAATTGCTGCCTGTCAAAACAGTTCAGCGAGGGAAATCTTTTAAACAGACACAGCGGCGGTAATTTAATCACAATCAAGGCCTCTCTGGATCTGGATTGCAGCCAACAACAGTGATAAATGGCAAGTAGCCAGAAAAGAGGTTATACACATGCTTAGTAGTTTAACTTTCTTATTTTGTATATTTTCCCAGAAAAATAAACACATTTAAACCAGTCAGGACGCATGTTCCTCTTTTGCCAAATTGTAAACTAAAATGTAATGTAGTGACCTGAGATGGATATAAAGACAACTTTATAGGTGATTAATGTATTTTGTGCAGCCATAGAGAAACAGATCTGGGATTAAATCAGATACAGCAGTAAGGCTAAAGCCCTGATGCCTTTAGTTTGAGTCCATCTGTGAAGTTGCCTTCATGCTCTCAAAGAAAGCGAATCTGCTTCCTCTCAGCATGCCTGTAAAAACTAGCATTGTGGGGGGCAGCAATCTCTAATCCAAATCAAATAATTGAGGCCTTGATCCCGCAGCAGGACCTCGGGAATCATTTGTAGAGGCTCTTTCCGTGGGGAGGGGCTGGTGGGTGAGGGGATCTGAGCTGAGCGGATGCCGTTCTTCATCTGCTAACTACTGTAAGGGATCTCATGGTGAGCTGCCCATACGCAACTGCCAACAAAGGCTCTGGCTAATCGTGATTCCATGTGGGACGCAAGGGAAGTAAATCTCAGTGGCACTGGGGAACATATGGTAGAGTTCCTACTTACAGACAGATCCACTACAGAATCTCTGCTCTCATTAAGAATTATTATGGAGCATAAAAAAGGTCACATATCACATGAGAGCGAACTAGCAGCAGAGAATAGGACCCCGGGGCATGCCTGCCTCGGAGTGTCCGGTCATGTCTGTAGCTGGAGGACATTTCAAGCTTTTGAGAGAACAGACAAAGTGGCAGGGACAAGGGGCTAAACGTCCAGGAGCTGAACGTGTCGCTACCTGCCCCAGTCTCAGCAGTGCTAAAAAGGCCACTGAAAAACAGGCCTCCAGGCAAGACCACCCCTCCCTCCATTAATCACTCCAATTACAAAGATGAAAAAGAGAAACAGAAGAAAAAGAGTTGGGGGTGCAACTGATAGAACGACAGGATGAAAATAGGCAGGCCGAGACATAGAAGAAAAATGCACACACCGATCAACACAGTTTTTCACTTCACCCAGACTGTAACCAACAACAAAGACCCATGTCTGAAAGAAAGGGGTGGATTTGCATGTTTAGCTGCTGGGTAAACACGTCTGTTGGTGACCAGCAAGTCTGGTTTGCCAAATAAACTGACTGCATTTGTTCAGCTCGAGCCCTTTCACCAAGACACCACATTCCATAGGCAGAGGCCCCATCCCCCATTACACTAGCTGGCCCCTTTCGCTGCCTCACACAAATGCAACGTTTATAGGCTGGTGTGGCCAGAAGTTCACACTCATTGGTTCAAAGACCCTTTCACAGGCAGAGCAAACATTTTAGTGAATCACATCTGTGCCACCACATACAGTACTCCATGAGTTAACCCTTTCCCGGAGGGGTTCAGGCCCCATACGAAACTACACCACAGAGGCCGGACTTTCCAACTAAACTATATACAGACTTGCATGGGGCCCCCCCTTTGGTGCCCCCTCACCCATGATTTGATTTGAAGTTATTAGTTTTGCTCTGTGAAGTGTACAGTGACATACACTGAGTTGTCTCAAATATGCAAAACATCTATTTCACATACGCACAAATTCATATTCTCTCGCTGCATTAAGGCTGAAAACATTGTTCAACCGAACATTTTTTTATTGTTTAGTTGTAATCAGTGCTGCTTCGAGATAAAAGCTATACAGCTGGATTCAGGTCGAAGCAGCTATTAGCCATTTCTTCTGGGCTAAAAGCTTTGGCTAAAAATACCTTGCATATCTCACATCTTTCAAAGAGCAAGCATCCACTTCACCCCCACGCTAATGGCAGCTGGAGACATCACACAGACCTGATAGGCCTTTTTTATACATTCTCATTATAGTGACAGCGCCGGCAACTTGATACATTGACAATCAACAAAAAACCTTCACTACTATTAGGACACATCAAATCTAATTACATACGAAATGACTGAGGTCACAATGCCTGCAGTCAGATGGGTAAATTACTTCTTTGTGTGTCTTATGGCAGTGAGGTACAGATGTATAAGGGGGTGTGGTGGTGTGGGGGACATAAACCAGTCCAGTTATGGTTTGCTCCATCAGAGAAGTTAGTGTTATGACTATCTCTCTGAATCTGCAGTATCAAATGTTCAAACCATAAGCGCAATTCACAGCTTTCTGTGTAGTCTAATCGATAGGGAGCGATTTCTCTGTTCAGAGCCAGAGGTATCTGTTTCCTCTCAGCTAGCGTTAAGTGTGCAGGGGCATTCCACCTCTGACAGGCCAGTGCCCCCCAGGGACCCGGGCTGGGATGGTGCAGCCCGTCACACATCTGGAGCTCATCTCCAGCAGCCGACAAGCCACTACATCTCTACTGGACACTCTAAAGACAGCAAAGACAACCAAACACTTGAAACTAAACCATACCAGACTCATGGTTGGTGTAGTCACTGAGCAAACTGAGTGTCATTTTCAGTGTGACATTGCTATGGAAGTCATGCAATCATAACATGATTATCATTAGTGAACTTGGTAGCTCCTCACTAGTTTAAAATTTTAGCCATCCTTTGAAATGGTGTCATTCTTTATTCACTGGACATCCACAACTTTTGGCTGGTCTGAAAGTGACAAATGAGAACTGTTCTTGTATATCAACACTGCACTTTACAATGTGACCATGTGCCATGGACCAGAAATAATGCTTACATCGCAACAGATGCCAATGATGATAGCTAATTGGCAGGCTTAAAAGCTCCGTTCATCAAATTTCACAAATTCAAGGCCTTCGATATTTGCAAACTGGCCCTGAATAGTGTGTCGGTTAACCCTTAAAATATATGTTAACATGTACCGTCGTCTCCTTTCAGCCTGACCAAGTTTACAACCACAGATACGCTGTAAAAGCCACCTTTATACGTAAGCAGGTTTCAGCGGAAATGACATTTGGCAGGTAAATCATTATGCTTATTCAAATTACATATTTACATTGTTGACAGCCTCAAGATGCAGAAACCACCTGCCGGCCTGCTTACTACTGGTCTAAGCTTTGGGTGAACCCTTAAACAGACATTACAGCAGACTTGTACAAATGATCAGATTAGACAGAACTGTAATGATTCCCATGTGGAAATAGGTTGATGTAGCATTAGGGGATATGATATAGATTACAGAGCAAACAGACAGTACTGAATACAATACAGCATATACTGAAGCTAGTAAAACCAATAAATACAAAGATATGCCATTTACAATCACCGACTTACAGGAAAACAGATGATTGCACGGTACATCATTTACATTCAACCTTATTTAATTTAAATGCTGCTCTCATGGTGCACAGCAAGTCTATACGTAATTACTGTTGAAACCAAATACTTTAGATAATGATTTTCAAATCATATCTCCATATATAGTTCTAATAGCTCTATTTGGTAATCTAATTTGACTTGACATTTAAAAATGGATGCTCAGTCAAGTAAAGTGCATATGCATTACTTAATGTCCGATTCCAAAGCACGGGTGATCAACTGAGAACAATACTGCCTCCAGACTTTGTCCCAATTTTGTGCTGTCAATCAGCTAAAAAATGTTGCTACCACTTTTTTTAACAAAAGATCTGAGCACACTCCTTGCACTGAAAGCGTGGAGCTTCCTCAGGTTTTCTAATCACATTTATTCAGGGCAGGAAAACCTGAGGTGTCTTTGTTTGACCAGATGGCCGGCTAATCAAGCCTGGCTCCACTGGGGGTTGTGACATCCCAAATCTGCCACAAACATTATTGAACCGTGTTCCACGTTAATATGCCAATGTTTGTGAGAAAAGAGCCTTGAGAGCTGATGCACACTATGTACATTTCAGCCATAGAAAGATCCTACTCAAGTCTGATGAGAGGAGGTTACATTTCTATTGTCAAGTGCAGTTAAAAGAAAAGATCTGCACTACAGACTCCATCACAGTGAAGGACACCGAACAATGGAGCCACATTTCTGATAGCTTCTTCAAGCTACAAGATATAGATCTTATAACAACCTACACTTCACTGTAGACCCTGCTGTTAATAATTCAAATTTCTGAGCCACTCTTTAATCATTTACTAACATGGCTTTTGAAATTATTGACTGCAGTTGACATGGTCCATAGTACTATTCACAGCGTGATTGTCTATTAACCAGATCGGCCTCAGCTCAGAGCCTGGTGCATTTTTCGTCATTTGAAATGATTCACTGATAGTTGCAAGCCTTTCAATTCAATATAAGTGGTAAATCCAACAGTTTGTGTGCTGTAAACATTCTGCATTACACTTTCTCATATCAAACTCTGAAACTGTTTACTTCAGTACAGTTAAATGCAAAAACTGATCACAAATATCAAGTGTAGAGTCTGACGGAGGGCTACATGATATGGTTAAATGAAAATAATTTTGTTAGATATTACCATCGCTATATGATTCATGATTGGCTGGGAACGATGATAATTGGATATTGCATATGACCATATTGTGATTTGGAACATATTCTGATGAATGGTGCACCCC
This sequence comes from Diplodus sargus, assembly GCA_903131615.1. NCBI lineage: Eukaryota > Metazoa > Chordata > Actinopteri > Spariformes > Sparidae > Diplodus > Diplodus sargus. The sequence continues at coordinate 73,922 of CAEMYA010000597.1, forward strand.
TAGTTTGAGGTATTTATTTATTATTTTGTTCATAAAGTTAAGCAACATGCTGCATGAGTAAAAGCCTGTTTGTTTTAAATTCCACTCCTTGAAACATGACAATTTGATAGAAATCAATTCAATGTAAATATTGAAACACATGTATAACATATTTCAAAATTACTTTATCCAGAAAAGAAGCAGAGAGCATTGGATCTGCCACTGAGACAAAAAAGACTGCTCGCTAAAATCCTGTGTAAATGAATCACTATATTACAAACAGGACTTTGCTCATGCTAAATGGAATAATGTTCTTTTCCTACATAGAACAGTGTGCACAATAGCACAACATTTGGGATTACTAGTCACTGGCTTTGACTGATACACTGCTTACTGTTGGTTGCAAGTGATGACTGTGATTCAGGAAGTGAGCGGCTTTGCAGGATGAATGTAGAATGTAAATGTTGGAAGCTGAGCTGTGAACACATTGCTTTTAGTGTAATGTGACGTTTCCTGGGCAGCAGCCAAGAGTTTCTTTTTCTTCCTTCCTCCTCTGCCGGTAGCTCCCTCTTACAAGCACACGATTACGCTCTATGTTTGAAAACTTGGCAGACACACAACTTGGCCACATGCTAGTATAAACTACATAGGATCTTGGCAGGCAGCGCAATGACTGTGCAGACAGAAAAGCCTCCTGCACCACTTTCATATCCTTCTCCACTGCAAGACTCCGCTGAAGGTCCCAGTCAGCTGCTGTGTTTACCCGAGGGCCTTGACACAGTGGCCCAGTTAGCACCTACAGGGCCCTGACACCAGCCTGGAGCACAGCCAAAACAGAGATAGACGGCCAAGAAAGCCACTAACAATAGACAACTCTCACTCATCACTTCCACACCTCCTCACTGCCTGGACCTTTCTACAAGGAGCAAAGCCCTGATATGACACACAGCCTGCACCCACCTGCACACAATTCTGTAACAACTGCTGCCCATGGTTGCAACGGTTTACCGGTTTTAAATTATGTGGAATGGAAACCGACGTGTATTAACGCATACCGTGTACATTTGTTAGTCTAAGGTAAACTTTCCATTCTCATTGCTTTAAGGGGTATTTTAAGGCATGATGATGATGATGATGATGATGATGATGATAATAATAATATAATTATACCACGACAGTGTTACAATGTGTTATTTTCTGTCTGTAGCAACCCTGCTGTACTGTACGGCAGATCAGAGCTGTTTCAATTTATTAAATGTCTTCAATATAAAGGCCAATCTATGTCCATTGAAATATTACCCGCAGTAAATTGTGAAAATGACTCATGTCTTAGCAGATCACCTAGTACATCTCTGTCTCCAATAACATTCTTTTGTTCATTTAAGCTATTTTTTGGTAAGAAGAGACACACAATGACTGGTTATACCAGTGTCAGCAGGTCAAAATTTCATAAAGCATGAACCATTTTGCCAATTACCTCAATCATTCTCCTGAATGCTATGAAAAATATCCAAGTACTCAGCATAAGAACAGCAGAATGACTTCTACATCTACATGTAGCAGTCTTACAATGTGGACATTGCTACAACATAAACCATCTCAAATGTTTTTCTTTGGGAAGTCACTTTACATGGATTCAGCATATAGAACCACAATACTTTTTTGGAACTAACTGAAATCTGTTAATTGAGTATTGACATTTGTCTAGTAACAAAAGCTGATTTGTGATTCATGTAATTTTGAAATTTTTTCTTTTATTCAGGCAAAGTTCTTGAACACTACAGCTCCTTGGTTTCAGGCAACATTTTACATTAGAGAAATGTACTTTATGAAATAATATAAAATAAAGGCTTCGTTTACACTCTTTGATGAAGTGTGTTGTGTTTATACTTTTAATTGAAAGTATTGTCACAGTACTTAAGCATCACTAAATAACCATATTGAAATGCAGTTATTACATTCACAACAGGGTCGAAAAACATTAAACGTGATGACAGTTATCGAACACATATACTTTAATGATTATAGTGTTGTCCATTAGTTGTGTGGTGAATAATGCAAGAGAATGGTTACACTTAGGAATATGTTAAGCTTGAAAGTGTTACATGCTGGAAAATCAAGCAATGCTTTGTTCTGGATGGATCATCAGAATTCCTCAAGACAGCCAACATTGGTCATGTGAGCGCAGGTGAAAAGAATACACAGTATATAAAGAGCATACATGTTACAAGGGCAGCAGGACTTTACATACTGTTCCAAAGGTCACTGCAACGTGTGAACAGTAGTCTGTATACATGTGTACTGTATATCTCTACATTCAGTCTGCCTATATAAAACTCAAGGAGACTTTGTTCAACAGTGTCATATGACATTGGATCCATTTCCATGCAGCTGCCAAAAAGGTTGGTGGATGTCTTTGTTTCATTTGGCTATTCCCCTCTCTCTGTTTGCCTTCATTAAAGAGCAGGTGTTGAGATATGCTGAGTGGGAGTGGTTGTAAAGGACGAATGGAATCAGCAATGGTGTGGGGAGGGGGGCTTGTGGTTTCAGTACCAACTGATCAAATTACAGCAGGCATCAGTAGCTCAGTTTCCATTAGAAGCAAGGAAGTCAATCCTCCAGGGTCGATTTGGGGGAAAAAAAGTGTGACAACTCTAATGGACAGGCACCATTTGCATTTAAATGTGAGAATTTTTGCCTTTCAATTCAATCAAATTGAGACAAGCAGTGTGGCCCTCAGTGCCAATGCGCATGAGGGGTCATCTAAAAGGTAATTTGCATGATGCTGCAGGAGCGATAACTTGAGCTGAGAGGCAGACACCTTAAACAACAAAAGGCAAGACCACATGTTCTTAATAGGTACACTTGGCAAATCAAAATGAATTGGGTCGACTGAGAGAAACACATCAGACTTGTGCCTTATGCTACACTTCCCATCTTGCATTTAATGTTGGATTTGAGCGGAACACTCAGACTTCAAGAGGCATAATTTACACAAACATGTCTACAAATCTTTGCCTAAAATCACTAGAGCATAGAGATAATAAAACCACAAGGGAAATGAGCATTTCAGTGTTGCAACAGCTGCATTTTCTACCTCTCTGAGGAGGGTATAGATATGAGGAAGGTGGTATAAGTCTAAATAAGATCTAAAATTAAGACTAGGGGTGGGCAATCTGACGATCTTGGGTTGTGATTCATCTTGAAGGCGACTACAATCTACTTTTCAGGTGAACCGTACAGATCACTGCATTTAAGGTCCTCTGCCTTCCGTATCCAAACTTCATATCACACCTCACTGACTAGTGGATCCATACCATTTGAAAAAACCAATAGAGTGATGGAGTCAATGTGATGGCTTTGCTAACTGAACTGATTGAGTAATTGGGTAAGGTAGAGTGGACAATGTGATGTGGGTTGTAGAAAGCAACACGGCAGGTGCTGAGTTTGTGCAAAAAGTAAATAAATAAAACAAAATACATCTGTAGTGTGATATTGCAAATGGAGGAATTCATGAACATTAATTTAGGATTTAATGTTGGATATGTTTCCATTTGCACAGCAGTGATGATAGAAAAAAATACATTTGGATGAAAATACATTGCTCTTGATGTGATGTGTTACAAATACAAATGATTTCAAACAATTGGGACCACAGTGCTCCATTTAAAAGACGTTTGGCTCTCAATTTTAATATCAACTGTGTGGATTTTAAATGTTACTATAAGTGTAAACAATTCTGCATTTTGATGAAGGACACTGTGATCTCATTTGTCATGATCATCTCAAGGATGCAGGACCATGACTATGAATGAATAAATGAACACATGCTGAATCCAGCAGTCTTGCGTGTGGATGGCAAAATCATCACGAGAGACTAGACACTTCCAATTAGTGCTGTGTTTGACCAGGACGAGGTGACAGGACTGGACCCACGGCAAAAAGCCTCCTCCCGTCTGCCAGCAGCAGATGTGCCCTTTGGGACTCAGACAAATAAAAAAAAGTGTTGCCTGCACCCACGGGCCCTCCCAGCCAGCTCCTCCCATTCAGGCCTTTTGGCTTTCTTCTTTTACAGCCCCTACAACACTGAGTGAAATGAATTGAAAGATCACCAATCAGGGGCCTGACAACAACACGGACAAGCACCCACCCACCCCCAACAAACCCCCTGTCTCTTGTTGGGAGCCCCCGGTGGGAATGTTCACTGTTTGAAGAGTTAACTCTTTAATTCCGTCTGGAATGTTTCCTCTGGGTGGGGCAGCGTAGTGTGTTGAGCCAGACCACTAACCCTGCTTCTCCTTCCATAACATCTCCTCCCCCTTCTTCCTCCCCCCTCTTCCTCCCCCTTCATCTTCTTACTAAATTCAATACCTCTATTTCGGGGCAGGAGGAATCGTCCACACGTGGCTGTTAAGCTCAGGTCAGCACAAAATGAAACATGGTCTATCGGAGCAAGATTACACCTTAATGACACCACACTGATTCAGGTAAATCTGAAAATTCCACATAATTATTTTCCCACACACTGGAGATGTTTGCCATCCACAATTATGCACCAAAAAATAATAATAATAATAATTAAACAAAAAAATATATATTTTTACAATCTCAGTGGATCAAGTTCTGGTTTCTTGAACCAGCAGTTTTGCATTTAGCACATGAAACACTAGCATCTAAGACTGACATACTACAAGGTCCACAATTAACAACCACCACTCAATATTCTACACATTTAAAAAATAAAAATGAGTTTAACTGCCATTGGTAGGTCACTGAAATAGACCTGCTTACTACAACAACAAGAAACAACAACAACAACTCTGTTAACTACAACCTGCGTAGATTGACCACTTTTTGTTTTGCTTCTGCACAGTGATGGCAGCATGCAATGACTGTCAATAACTGTATAGCAATTCTCTGAAAACACTTATTGTTCACCGTTGCTATGGTTATCCAGTCTCTGTGCTTCTGCTGGGAACGTTTATCCATTTCAAGTTTCACACTTTGATGTGAAGAATGCAGGAGCACAAACTGGCAACACTGCCTGAAGAGGGAAGTTTTATTACTTTTATTGCTTTCTTTCTCTTACTCTTAAAATCAAGCACAGTGCATGGCTTTTCCATATTAAGCTTATAATAAAGCCATGTCAAGGCTGACTCCAGTAGCTAAACTACCCCGTACAGCGTGAAGCACTGTTTTCTGTGGCTGCGACAGCATGCTGCCACTTCTCTCACACATCGGGAGGCAAAGCTTTTTTTCTCAGGGTTGCGAGGTCATAACTCTGGCTCTCATTGACTGCTACTTGGGCTATCCCGAATACCATTTTTGGGTCGAATATTCGAAGCTTCAACAGTGTCATCCAATTTGCAGCAATTATTTACTTATATTTTATGCCATTGGGGAAATTATTTAAAGTAAGTATTGCAATTAAAGGTCTAATGACAGACAAGGAAAGGAAATGCGTCCCACCGTCTATTCTATCCCTGCCTCCAACATCTTAAAGGTCAACTTGACAAGAGAGCATGTGTTGACCCACAGAAACTGACGCATTCACGTATGAAGGGTCAAGCTCGCATCACCATGTTAATGCACCTGGAGAAAAGAAATATTCAGACATGGATTTGGACACTGATCACCATCTCAATGGTGGAAGCTTGGTAGCATTCAGATCAGCCTGAGCTTATACTCATAAAGGGGTGTCAAGGCTGTAACACACTGGTGTAGTAAGACTGTGGGTGTGTAAACCCAACTTGTTAAAAAACACAGTAACTACATGAATTAATGTCATTACCAAGTGTCTGCTTATCTTGATCCTTTACTTATAAGAAATACTAATACAAAACTGTAAAAACACTCTTAACTAACAATTTAGAAATATAACCAAGAAAATCTTCTTTAAAAGTTAAAATTAAAAAGTACAAAATTGTACTACTTTACTTCATTCAAGTCATCCATTAAAAAACATGATTTTACTGCTGTAGTTGGCTGATGTAGAGCCCTTTTTAAATTATTTTGTAGAGGACAACAACTCTTTGTTATTCTATGGATTCATCTGTTGATTGTTAACTTCATTAATTGATTGATAGTTTGATTTGTAAAACTTCATATGTGGCTATTATTTAATACAACATTTAACAGACAATTCTAATTAAGTGAAATGTTCCAATAATGCCTATATATAGACTCTCCTGGAAACTGGAAGTGCAAAATATAATTACGCAGCACTAATTGTGCAATTGTGGGTCCTTTCTTTCCATCCCGATAGCAATTCAACCACAGCCATAATGGCTGGGCTGCACTGACAATGAGTAGCATCAATCAGAAAAATGCCATTAAAAAGGCAATCCAGAGCTAAAAGCCTGGTCGTCTCCATCCAACCAACCAGCAAATGCCTGCTATTTATGAGGCAAAGCAAAGTTCACACAGCATTGATCTACAAACTAATACTCGTTTTCCACTGGTCAAAAATCCCACTTAAACACACTAAGATCTGGCTTTTGTGTGCAATGGGAATATGTAAACTCTGCATGTACACGTGGGTCAATCGACTCTGCAGTAGACCCAGCGTTTACCCAGGGTACACCTGTGTGAACACACCAAATTCCACTGCGCAAAGTGATGACGTGTTACCAACATTAGATAGAACATAGAATAGATTTTCCAAAAGGTTATTGGACCAAATGGCTCAAATTATGACAATAAAATGAGCCATTAGTGACGTACAAAGTGAAACTAAGATAAAAAATCAGACAGGCTGCCTTGCCTGCGGGAAGTGGGAATGGGGTCAATGTGCGATTTTTAGCGGGTTGACCCGTATTTAAACAACCTGTGTGGACCCGCTAATTTAGGTGGAAAAGAGGTAATAAACTGAAAAACCCCGGAGCACCGCACCATATGAATGAATGTGTTTACAATACAACTCACTTCAGTCTGTTAGTGCTGGACTAACAAAATCCACCTTGGGAAAAGACCCTTAATTTAAAAATCATTTCAGTGAGCGAAGAACACATTTAAACATATTAAATGTAAACGTACCCCTTTGTTCAGCAAGCAGCTCAAGAGCACATCATGTTTTGGTTTAATAATTGTAAAAGAAGGAGAACAGAGGAAGATGGCAGGTCAGCTGAAATGTTAAGAGAAATCTCACAACAGCGAACTAAAATCAGACACCTTTAGCCATGTACGGAGATCAGTGATGCAGCCAAGGGGGCAAATTTGGAAAACGAGGTTAAACATTTAGTGTCTGGGTCATTAGTCACAAATGCCATTAGTAATAGAATTTTTCTCGCCATTAAGTCAGCCACAAAGAACAACAATGACAAAGGACCATTTAGAAATTAAATAGATTTACATTCACAAGATGAAATTAAAATGAATGCTCGAAAAAATAATATGACTGTGAATCCTGAACACATGTAGCAACACATTTGTGATGATTTAGAAGTAATTTCCTTTTCTTTGATTATAGAAGATCAAATTGTTAAATCTGACTTTTCCTTGCAGTTCTCAAAAATACTACAAGAACTGCTATACAAAAATAGCTTGAAAACAGTAGAGGAACTTATCTGCATTCACACTGTGTTGGATAGTAACCAATGCACTTACAGATACACATATGAGTTTGTCCTTCTCTGCTACTTCACGATAGCATTCTCTGACTCTTGGTCAGGTAAAACATGTAATCGGAGTGATATGAACGCATCCTTGTTGATATTTACAGCACAAGAGAAAACAGTCAGTGTTGAGGTTGTCAGTTCCCTATGAAGCTCAACAGTTTGATCATGACCGGGACAATACAGGTCTCACACATTAAAGTCAAGACTTCGTATTCCTAACAAGCACTTCAACATGATTAACCGGACTTCAGCCTTGCTCATTATTTGTCATCTGAATGACCTCCATTTGCAGGCGGTTTGTACAAACAGGGGTCAGGCGGTAATTCCATCCTTATTACATCAGGAGGTCCAGCAAACAGAATAAGACTAAGTACACCATTTAAAACCCACTGACAGTTATGGCATGTAAGACGCCGACATAGGATTCAAAAGGCAGAAACCAGGTCAGGCTGGCTTATTAAGCATACACACAAGGAAATGAAGGCTCCTGGCTCTCACCACAACACTACTGGCAGACATGATGTTAATGTTGTACATTTCTCACACGTCCAGCGGCCTTTCCAGCGACGCTGTAGCCTGGTGCACCAGGGTAGAGCTGCTCCACTGTCGAAATGAAAACTTGAGTCCATTTGCTAAATACAATATCCACCTCATTTATCATAAATGAACCATAAACAAGGCCAAACATTCCTGCCTCTAAAAGCTCACACACAATCCTTATTGATCTCTGCACTGCAGCCGTGCAGCTCCCCACTTCCTGGCTGATGTGTTGCTGGGGCGACAGCTAAATTATGCAACAGCGCTGGCTCAACAGACAAGCTTCAGTGCTTGAGCAGCAGCAGTATGGCTCGAGGACGGCACGAGATGGCAGGGCTCAGCAGCAACAGATGCCCAGTGACTGTGGTCTGGTTGCCCTTGTGGGCCACCACTTTTCTTGGTACCCCTGATTCAAGTTAAAGACCGGTTCTGCCTTCTTCTGGACTATCTTGCATGGATTCACTTGCTTCGAAAGGATGGTTTACAACATTTTGAGATTAAAAAGGTCTCTGATCTGACCCAAATTAGAGACTACAAATCTAATCAGGCAGCAGGGGGTAATTATCCAGCCTCTTATAGTTGAGCCTGCTAAATACAGTACCATGCAAATTTACAACCAGTCTTTTACAAGGTTAACGCTCTTGGCTGTGACACAATGACAGAGAACCACATGGTGTGATGTATTCTTAATATGATTTTCTGCATTGAGTCATAGGAACTTATTACACAAGAGCACCAACACCACAATCAGATACAATTAAACTGGCCAGCAATCTGTCAACTTGATGTCTAGTTCTATGCCTGCTAAAACTTACCATTAAGCCCAGTGATGTGATAAGAAAAGTACCACAGCTGGTTTCTATGTCTTTTAGACTTGTCATCCTTCTCCTTATGTGATTTCAGCAATGCAAATGTGGACATACTCTGCTTGCTGCCTCTTCTTTGTCTCAATTGTCAGAAGGCAGGGTTGCACAGGAACAAACAGCATGCTGTATGTAAAACTTGTAAACCTGTGGAACGAAAGCCATGGCACTCACACAGCCTGCAGCATACCACACAACAGCTCTGTTACAACATGCAGCCAATCCAAATAAAGTGATTTCACCACACATACAGCAGAACACAAGAAAATCTGTGTTCCGCAGGCATGATTAAAACTCTATTAATCACACAGGGATTATCACAAGGAGTGGTTGGGTCTATTGGCATGTCTGTGTGTGTGTGTGTGTGTGTGTGTGTGTGTGTGTGTGTGTGTGTGTGTGTGTGTGTGTGTGTGTGTGTGTGTGAGCAGGAGGGGTGGGGAGGTGGATTACAGGGGTCAGGCAGCCTCTGTCCCACTGCGGCAGAGGCCAGAGTGCTGAGGCCGTACGACTGCCTGCCCTGTCTCTCTCTCTCTCTCCACGCGACACCTTTGTCCAGCCCCTTGTTTGACAATTATTTACTCTGCTGTTTAGGACAGGGCTGAGGTCACCACACATACATCACTGACACGAAAACACTGGCTACCCGTGTCTGTCCACCCCCATTTGACCTGTATGGGCCCTCCCGGCTCATATACACTGAAAACACTCCGGATTACAGGACGGACTAATCAAATGGTTGTCAGTCAAGTGTTGCTGCTGGGTGAGACGAATTACACACAAGTAAACATTACCTTGTTACTACATCGATGTGCACTGGTTGCTCTTGTCTGCATTACGTTAATACTCCAACCATTGTCTTGAAGCCACAGCAAACAGCTGGCAATCATCAATATCAGTTGCATCGAGGGTTTCAGCGATATACTGTTTAACAGATACTGAGGTATGACGATTGACGATCATCATGCCCTGTACATTTTCGATATTAAAATCCAGTGTATAAGGACAATGAAAAAAAGTTTATATGCATTAGTTTAATTTCTTTCAGATCATAATATTTTTCTAAATAATACTGAAAAGGTTTGTTTAATCAAATGTTTTATTGTATTAACAGTCACTGTAACCGATAATAACAGCTGTCTAATATCGTGCACGCTGTGATATTTTCTGAGATGACTCGTATAATGAAAATCTAATAAAATTGCAACGAAAGATGAATGAAATATGAAACTGACGGTTTTATTCTGTTAGTCTCTCCTGTGAGCTGCTCTGGATGAAATCCAGTGCCTCACTCTTCAAATGCGGTCTGCTATGGAGCACAAGAGTAGTCATATGCACACGGTGCTTTGCGTGAAAGCCTCCACCCGTTGGAACTGGTGACATGAAATGTAAATGTTCATGTAAATGAGCTTCTGTACATCTGTCTGTTTTAGCCAGTCATTCTATCCCCCGCTGTCACTGCTTTTAGAACATAATAAATGTGCTCCCTGCATTATTACTGGGGTTGGTATTTGTGGCATCTGCCCGGCTT
>CAEMYA010000597.1:84451-99374 GCA_903131615.1 Diplodus sargus
TGGCCTCTCCAAGACAATGACATCAAAAAAGGAAAGAAGAAAAAAAAAAACAGTTCCCCTGCCTCCACTGTCCCCCTCCCCCATACAGTGGTGCAACCTGAAACTGCCTGAAGAGATGAGCCGTCATTAAATACTGCAGAGCTGACATAATGACAGGAAAGATAAAAGAGAGGAAACAAAAAAAGGCCAGACCAATTCTCGTCCTATAATGCCTCCCCCAACCCCCAGGCTCAGCCCACCTCTCCTAATAAAAGACACCAGGCCTCAGATAGGGCACTGGTCAACTACAACTCCACTGCTGTGATCTTCTGTCCTGACAACGTTCACACAAAGCCAGGCCACCTCGCAGAATAATACCACTCCACTCTCTGTGACACCTCTGTAGACAATAAGCAGCTCAAACAATGCAGGGAAACTCCCATTTCATACAATGTTCATATTAGAATGATGTTTTAAATCATCTCCTGCAGATCCCAGTGAGGGCAGACGCTCTAGTGGATCTACAACAATCCTAAAATTACAACTACTGCTGCTGATACTCCTCCCAACTCTACACAACTGCCTTCCCTTAATTTGTGGTGCAGGGAAGCACCGTTCAAAGACATTGGTCTTTAAATAGACAGTAATAAAATCCAGAAACATGATAGTCGAGCCCACTGATCAAGCTCAGATATGTCCTCTGACACAGCCCACTCTTGTGCAACCAGTGCTTTTTATATCACCCTTAGGCTGCTGAGCCCTCTTTAACTTGCTATGTCCCAAGCTATGATGCTAAACCGCATGTAGCTCAGCTTGGCTCCCAGTTGGCATTCCACCGTTCTGTAACTCTGTGCTGAAGAAATATTTACCTTCAAGGAAAAGTGCACTTGGCACACAGCCGAAACTCTTGGAGGGGGGTGCGACGGGTTGCTACTGTGTACTACATCTAACCTTCCCACCCACCCAAAATCCTCGTGCTGACCCGGCCAGCCACCCACAGCCTCACAGCAGCAGCCCTGCCTGACTCCGCTACCTGGATCAGAGCCAAACCCGAGGCTGAGCAAAGCGCCAAGAGGGACAGAAAGTGAGAGGCGCACACACACACACACACACACACACACACACACACTCACACAGAATGTGAGCACAGAGGGAGAGAAAGAGGGAGTGTGAACATGTTGCGCCCCAGCCTGGCCCTCTGCCAGGAGTCACTTAGGAGGATTTTTAGCCACAAAAGCCAATCGGCGGTAAACCATCCACAGAGATTTGAAGTTTCTCACAAAAGATACTGCTGGAGAGGTTTGTCCCACAGTCAAGATTAAGCCGTCGCTCACAGCAGGTGGCTGTACTGAGAAATCAAACAAAGCTCAATGGGAGAGTGTTGGACTGAGAGAAGCCTGAATCCTTTGGGTCACGATCAACAACATTATTTTGATTTAGCAGCTCTGTGCTGACTCACTGAATTTAAGTAAAATAGATGTGAATGAGCAGAGGGAAATCCTTAGCAATAATGTCATTTTAGATATTTTGTACACATGATATAGTTGGCTGGTTTTAGTTTGAGGGGCAATGTTTGGGAGACATAACTGGGAAAAGACCAAACAAGGATTGATGTAATCAAGAAGAACAGTGTGGTGAAGAAGAGAAGGCACTAACCTGTCTGAAGTGATCATCGAAGCCCCAGTCCGCCTGTCCATTCGGAGAGGTAGCAGAATGAGGCCCTGCGGGAGACAGGCCCTCGTCAGGTTCCTGCTTCACTCTTACAGGTGGGGATGCAGCCCGCTGGGGGGCCGAGGCAGAGTAACTGCCAAACGGACGGGCCTGGATGCGGGAGGCGCTCTGCTGCAAAGCGAGGGTCTGCTTGCGGAGGAACTCCAGACCACTGGCGCTTCCCTCATCCTCATCGCTGCCCTCGTCCCCCTCCATCATCTCATTGTCATCATCATCATCCCCAGAATCCCGGCCTCTGTCCTCGTCATCCTCTCTTTCTGAGTCCACACTACTCTGATTGGACATCCGGGGAGGCAACCCAACACCAGGGACCACTCCAGCCAGGCTCTTGCCCATGAAGCTGGCCCCAGAAGCCCGGGCTGCCGCCAGGATGGCCTGCTGGGCTGCAACCTGCTGAGCATACATGATATGGGCCTCTCGCAGCTTCCTCTCCTTGCGCTCCATTTCCAGCCGGGCCTGCTGCTGACGCTGGAGCTGCTCCATTACTGCCTCCAGCTTCATCCCCCCTGTAGAGGTGCTCTGAGGAAAGGCTACACCAGGCTCCTGAGACATGCTGGGCTGTGGGAGGAAAGAGAGGGAGTCATGGATGACCTACCATATACTGAAATCTAATTACCCCTTTATCTTATTATACAGGGTACAACAGGACATGTGTGGCACACATGCATCCCCCCGAAATAATCAATGTTGCAATGGAAACAAAGGGTAATTTAAACATAGACTCTCAAACGATGATTCAACCCCATAATTCTCATCAGGTTCACGTAGTAGTAAAACTCTCTGAACCTCGTCACTGTAGTCAGTGATTGAACCGGCTGGAGCTGACTGCCACCGAGTCAAAAGCTGAAAAATCCTGAGCATCACCTGAATAAATCAGAACTTTATTTCCTCACATGAATAAATTCAATAAGTAGGGGCCCCCAACCTTTACACCTTAACTCAACAGATATTCAAATCAGCAAGTAAAAGCAAGAAACAATAAAGTAGGAAATTACACACCAATTCAAACTAAAACCACAGTTCTGTTATCAGGCACAACAAAGTCACCTAAAGCTAAAAAGAAACCCTGAAGATCACTGTTAAGGTTTCAGGGTCCACACAGATATCACAGTTAAAACATGAGGCACAGCAGCAGCCATCCACGGAAAAACACATCAAGATTTTAGCAATTCACTTTTTTTTCGGGATACGTGCGGTGATTTATTATAAAGCCATCCAATAACACGTTCAAACGGCGTTATCAACGCTGGGGGTGCACAACTAACATCTCCGTGTCATAGTGAAGGCAGTCAAATGTTCGTGAATAAACCAAACGTCTGCAAAACTGGTTTCCAAACAGCCTCCAGCAGAAACTAACATGTTAAAAGAATAAGAGAGGTGAACTGACCTCAAGAAAAACAAAACCACTTCAGTGAGAAGACCAATCTGCTAAAACGGTTAAAAAAAGTGACACCTTTTCCGCATTTAGCTAAGTTAGCTGCCACATCCTCAAAATACGTGGATAACGTATGTGCGCTGTGCGTTTAGGAAAAGTCAAGCAGGCGCATTCCGCCTTTAACGCTTCAACTTCCTCTACAAATACGTGAGTGGGACTATAAGATAAGCGTGAAGTCACCTACCATAAAGCACACGGTTAGTTCTGAAAGTTTTCTGTCCCCGTGTTCCTATGGAGAGTGTACGTTAACGTGAAGCTAGCTCTCGGTGACTGAACGCAGAGCGGCGGCTCTCCGAGGACTCTACGGCTCGTCACGGGTCGGACTAACGAACAGGGACGCCAAGCAGCGACCTCCACTCACCATTTGTGCCTTACTACTGCCTGAATTGTCCACCATCCCTCCTTCCTGGGCTTTATCCTCCTTCTTCCCCTCGTTTGTGGCACTCGTTCAAACACTTGTAAACACACACGCGCGCGCGCGCACACGACAGCAGCAGTCCAGTGTGGGTACGCAGTGTGGGTCAGAACCGGTCCGCCGGCAGGAGGACGAGGAGGGCGCTCTGCTTTCTGGGCGACCTCTCCAAATGTGGCCGTGGCTCCTGCTGGCTTCCCCCACTTGATTTTCGTGATTTTCTTCTTTAATAGAAACGGGGAGCGTCTGGAAAATAGCCCGGTCTCATATCTCGCAGCGCGCGGAGGTTACTCCCTTCACTCGCCCTTTTTTTTCTTCCTCCACTTCAGTTGACACCCCCCACATGGCGTCCGACTGGGCCCGCCCCGCCGCCCAACAAGTCCCACTGCCTCTCAGTTTCATGACTATCAACCGCGTCTCATTTATTCATCACTGAATTCATGAACATCTGCTCATCTGTAAAACACCGAGAAGTCTTAAAGGAAGAAAGCAATGCGCTAAAATCCGTGAAATCACAAGTGTCACAAGTATTTTACGCGTTAAAGCTTTCAAGTTTATATGGGGTCAAACAATGTAATTAATATGTAAATATTAATTTCTGATTGACAAGGATGCTCTTTTTATTTTGTTTTTTTCTCTTTTTTTTAATTGAATTTTCAAACACACAAGTGACAGTTATAAAAAGCAAATATCACGTTTGTCATTATAATCACAAAACTCAAAGACAGACAATAAACAAGATATATATATATATACATACACATACATATAAACATAAACAGACCCACACAAACAAAAAGGGTTATATTTATTTTATTTCAAGCCTAATTGAATGCTTACAGATGTTTTTCCTCTGGTCTCTTGCTAAGTATGGTCAATATTTTAGTTAACCACGGCCTGTTTAATCTATCAAATCTTTCTCTGAACGTGACAAATATTATAATACAATAATTAAAGGACATATCACCCCGTGGTGACTTATAGTGAAGTGCAATAGATGTTGCACTGAGACTGCAGAGCAGCCCCACGCCGCCATCTTGTGGAAACAACAACAACAACGTTCATTGTGGTTCGTGTTTTTTATATCAACCAACCACATACATAAAACTCACTCACATCCCATAACTGATCACCTCCACTGACATACATCTCCTTAATGATGAGCACCACCGAGATGATTCTTCATTATAATCACAGGCCCACACATGTAAGTGTAGATAATAGTTTTATTTAATAATGTGAAACAAAAAAACAGTACAATCAAATAAAAAGAAGACTAGTGTTGACCATTATAAAACAAGTCAGTTATTGCGTTATGCACTCAATAACACTATGTTGACACAATGTTGTAAAACAAGCAGATTGTCCCAATAGTTGCATAGTACAGGTGAGTCAAGTGTACCTGCTACTGACCACTGGTGTTAAGTGCAATATTAGTCTACATAAAACATCGTGCAAAGCCAGGGCCGGGGTCAATACACTTTAAATCCAGCTGTTACATTTAAAGCATGTCACCTCACACTTTCACCACGTGACTCACACTGAGTGTAATTGCAGAATCAGCTTTATTCCTGAATCACTCACATGACAACCACAGAGTGCAGTGAGGAGATGTGTACATAACTTCTGATGGTAAGGTGGCATTTTCAACAAAACGGACTTCCTGAATGTGAATTAGTGAGTTGATGCCAACTGTAAAGTACAAATCAAAGTTCATCTCTGTTCTTGCACCAAATGTCTCTGACCCGTTCCAGTCTTTTCCTACTTCACGGTGATCTAGTGTTCAGCTATGCCATTTATTTACAAGAGAGTGACGCACTCTTAAATCCAAACGCAGGTGAGTGAAACAGCAGCAATACATTTAACCTGACGTTAAACCTCTATGCACTTCAACAGTTGTGCAATTTAATTTTTTAACACATGTATGTGAAAGGCAAATTACCTTCTCGTTGCCCACCTGCACACAACATCTCCTTAAACAGTGATCACTGTCACTTACTCTGATAATTAACATCTTTTCAGAAAAAATGAATAGTAAAATATGACCCAGAGTGCAGAATGAGAATAGATACATGTTTAAACTGGAAAAAGAAAAGAAAAGAATTATAAGATTGCCATGTTCAGCAGCAGAGGCATCAGAACAGAGAATAATCCCAACACAGTTTAAACTGTTGTGTGTAAACATGCGTTACAAATGACACGGGCAGACCTCGGGCCTTATGCAAATTTTGGTTACTGCGTTTTAACTTGTAACGACCATTTCTAGTGTCCTCCTCTCAGATATACTAATAAATAAATAAATAAGACGGTGTAACAAATCTGCCAGATCTAAATGTGGTAGAGAAGCTGAACAGAGTTCAAATCCAAAATGCTACATATCGACACTGAAAATATATATTTAATATATATATTAAAGTTGTCAATGTAAATATTTTTTTAAATCCTTCCAATTCAAACCAAAGTCTTTTCTAAAGCATATTAAAAACAAATAAAAGAAACACATACGTCTAACCACAGAAACAAATGTCTCTCTAGTTGACAAGATGACTTGTTTAGGAATCGCTAATAGATTTTGTTTTTATGCTTTTAATATTTTGTGAAGTGGCAGACATTGTTTAAACTTATTTCTACAATACATAATTGTAAAGTCTAATACAACCAAATTTCATCAGTTCATCTATCAAAGAACTTAAGCCCTCATCTGCCATATTAATAATGTAACATTTGGTTTCACTCTGTCAAACAGTGGATGACTTTCATCAGACCTCCTTTCATTATGCTTTTCTGTTCTACAGGTGGAGGATGAGCGAATCCCTCCTGGTTTGTAGCAGTTTGCTCAGTAACAACATGTAAAATGTAATGAACTCTTTTGTCTTCTTAGATACGAAGCAGAAAACAGGAAGAGGACTGTCATCTCCAGGTCGTGTCATGTTTGTGAAATGGTAACATTTGCTGAAAAAAAAAAAAAAGGACATACACATAAAGGAATGAAGTGGTTTCACTCACTTATACTATTTCAGTTCAGTGCTCTGCTTCATAGTAAAAACATCCTATTAGTTATTTTATGTTGGAATAGTTGTCATATATACTGACCTGGTGGTCACATCATCTAGGAATAAAACTTAAAATATACTTCAATGACAAAGTAAAAAAAAACAAAAAAAAGTCAGTTAATGCAACCATAGTGAGGGAATGTCAGTGTGTCATGTGATAACTTGGAATTCGATTCACCAAAAACACAATACACCATTTGTGTTTGCATGTGATGCTCAGAGGGCTGCAGACCCGTTCACCAGTACAGAAAACACAGCTCTCCACTGGGTCAACACAGACATCTCCCAGATGATGAAGCTCTCTGCCACTCTATTTGGAGAAGTATCATAGTGAGCATTTTATATACTTCTATAAAAAGAAGAAAATGAAAAAATACGTAGAGCTTTGGGGTCACAGTGGATAAGGCTTCTTATGTCCATCCGCATTTTTTTCATGTGTGCTGAGTGTTCTCAGCGCACACTGTCCCGCACGAGCAGGAGTTTGACTTCAGAGCTTGAAGTCCTCAGGCAGCACAGCAGTGGTCCTGGGTTAGAAAGAAAGGCCTCAGGCACCACCAGCGACTAACGTCAGGGACAGGAGCTGGAGCCGAGCCTTAGTAAGGTTCAAGTCATGGCACCGGCATCACTGCATGGAGCAGGACGGGCCCTCGGAGCAGCAGCACACAGAAGAGCCCATGGCTTTGGGCGGAATCAGGTCCAGATCCTCGTCGTCAGGGATCTCATCCAGACGGTAGCCGTCCTGAAGCAGCTGCCTGCTTAAATCAGGATGGACCTGGAGAGCAACGAGAAGGACTTTACTAACGTACACACACAGAACCTGGTAGACATTTCACTCTCTGCTCTGCAACTGGGAAACTCACCCCAACCAAACTGTTTCCATTTTCTTCAACCAACACAGGACAAAATGTGAGTTTATTCTTTCAGTTAGTCTTTAACAGAGACATGAAAGCAGATAAAAGTTGTGCCAGGCTGCCAGGCTTCACTTAAGGGGAGATCTTGTGGCAGACAAAATTGCATAGTGAAAGCGAGGTTTACATAGAACCAGTCAAAACACCAATGGTGTCATCATTTTATAGCCCGCGCAATTAAATTCATAATGATAAGTTAAAGAAAAAACGTGAATTACATGTTGTCTACACTCTCATTTTGGGCAGTTACACTCTAATTTGCTGTCAAATTACAGTTTATAATGTGATAATCAAAAAATGTGAACAAACACAAAACAAGTGAGGTGTTTTCAAGCCACAGTAGTTTACGATGGAAATCAACCACAGAAGTCTTTAAAGCAATGAATTCATAATTGTGGCTTGAGCTCACATAAATTGTTCTATGGCACTTAAATGAAAGATATAAGAAATATTTACTCTATGGACATGAAGTAAGGATGAATCCCACTGGCTGTTGGGTTCAAGTTAAGTTGCCAGTCAGGTCTCTCTCTCTCTCTCTAACCTGTACTTGAACGCACCTGATACGGGTGATTGATTTACTGCCAGTTTAACATAAATATTTAGCTGGGATGGAGTCCATGAGTCTGTGCCCCACCCATAAACTCACTCTGTTTGAATTTAAATACACATTTTGGAATGTATCTTAGCTATTATAAAAATTCCAGTTACCCAACAGCAATGTGGGGAAACAAGTACGACTAAAGTTCTGCTGAAAGGCGCCGTGAACAACACCGGCTACATATCTGAGATCAGGAGCCTGAGACGTAAAGTGTATGTCAAACAAAACAACTGTAAACTCAATATAAAACACATCCTTGACTCTCACATTTACTCATGCAAAGGCACACAACAGACTCCTTCATTATGCATGAATGCAAGCTAACAAAGACAAATGTTGATTTGATCAGCACTTTAAGGCAAACCGGTTCCCTTTAACCCCTAAAACATGTGAATCATCTGACAGGCGAGCTGATGTGGACAGCCCCGCTCAGACAAAACATTCAAGACCAAACGAGATGAAACTTGACAGCCGGAGACTATACATGGTCTCAATAACAAAGACTCTCAGCGCTGCTTTTTAAGCTGCCAGTTTTCAGGCTTTTTCTGTAGCTGAATATAATTTGTAGCAGCTTTAAAATAGCAGTTAGCATTACGACAGTGAGTTACTTGCTACAGTTCCACTTCTAGCATTGATTAAACTACAAGAAAATAAAAGTGTGTTGTGGGTTTGTGGTGGAGCGAGAGAGAGAGAAAGTGACGCTGAATGTGAGCAGAGCGGAGGAAAAGTTGAGCTGTGAACTTGTGAGTTTAGCAGATGTGTCACACACAAACACACATAAAAATCAAGCCTGAGTTGATAAGAACGCAAAACATCGATAGACAATCATCTAAAGAAGGTCCTGATGGGCACACTCACCTCAGCTGAAGAGTATCCTGAGGAATACTGCTCAAAATCGATTTCTTCTTCACTGTGAGGACAAAGAGGACAGATTCTGTCACTGTAGGGTAAAAAATGTCAATGTGCCAAAGTATTTAGGAAAGCTAGAGCTGGAAAAATACCAGAATTCTACCTGGAACAGGTTTCTGTTAATGTGCAGGTGACATGAGTTTATGGTTTATGTAAAACGGTTAAACTCAGAAATTACATGGATTCACTGAACTGAAATTACATCTGACTGCACGCATAAAATGAGTCTTAACAAGAAAAAGAATAATGGTTGTGGAAGGGAAATCTATTGTCACCACTTAATTAAAATCCTTTCAGTGACCAGTTTACTGCTTGTACAGTATATGTGTGTGTACATCTGGTGTGACATCACCTGTCTGAGTCCAGTGCAACCAAACTCTCATCAGCATGCTGGCTCAAAGCAGCGTAGCCCTTGTTGTACTTCACCGTCCTAAAACGGAAGAACAGAAACAGTACAAACCATGAAAAACAGACATCTCATTCACATGCTGGCATCACAAAAAGTTGGTTCCTGTCCTCACCTCTTAGCTCCTTGTCTGGGCTGATGCATGACTGGAGGTCCTGGTGAGAGGGCTTTCTTCTTTAGTGCTTTCCTCGCCATCTCCCTGTGTTTCTCTGGGAATAATGAGAGAGATGTTTGTGCTGACTGACACTGACTGGATGACAGTCAGAGCAAAGGTCAAATGAGAACTATATCCATGCTAACAACAACATATCTTTAAAAAAACACTCAAATCTAAAGTAGGACTTGAGATTTATGAAGCTTCCTGCACACAAGAGCAAGTTCTTTAAGAATGAACGACATCATTGTGTAATGATCATGAAACCGATGAGAACATTACTTATATAAGGAGGTAAAAGGCAAAAAACAGAATAAACTGATTTCATTCGCTTTTGCGAAATGCAAACACCAGTTGACTTCATTTGATTGTTGAGTTTTTTCCAGTGCTCTGTTCTTATGGTCCAAGCAGTTCTGAGCTGACTAACCCTAATCCTAAAGTCTCCTCGAGAAGTTCAAGTCAGATCAATACATTTGTAATACCTTGTTCTTATTTTAACACTAAGTCTTAGTATTTTAACACTAAGACTTTGTCCACACCGGCTGCTTGGTGTGTGCACGAAGCAGATGAGGATTACGACAGGAAAGTCATCCTGTCGTTGGGTAGTTAATAAAATGTTACTATTGATTAATTATTTTTAAATTCTAAATGCATAAAATCACAATTTCTTTATTCAAATTGAGCAAAACTTGGTGGTTTGTTAAACATGTCTATCTGATAAACACAGTGGGCTCAACAGGTTTCTCCCATCGATTTAGGTGACAAATGTTGGTGACGTTTCAGGAATCCAGCGGAAACATTCAGTTCCACTACATGTTTACGTTTCACTTTCATATTTACAGCATTGGGTGCAAACATATTGAAAACAGACAAAGGAGTCTGTGGAATATATCACGTGTCATCTGCACCAGTCTCACATGACAGATCCAGAGTGCTTCACTTCACCACGCATGGAACCCAACATCATCTCTCCTCTGTGTGGAAGTTCTCCATGTCCACAACATTCCTCACTGTCAGTGGGAATGTGAAGCTACAGAACGCTTTAGTGTGAAGATGCCAAATATCAGAACTAGAATCAGCAGTCATACAAGTCAATACACTTTTATCTGCACAATAAAGAGATCAGCACCTTGGAAGGCTGTACACAGTAACCTACATTGTGAAAAACTGTCTATGTCGACTGCTTTCTACACAGACAGACTGTGTGAAACTTATCTAATGCATGTCATATGACTCCGGCTCTGCTGTCCTGCGCTTCATTACTCTGTAAATGTCCCATTTTGTGCTGTGTGCAACAGTATAAACCACAGCTGAACTCATAAAAACAATAATGAAAAGATTCATGACCTGCAGACAGGCATAATTATGACGTGTTTATGTCTTTGTCTTGATGAGTCAAGGGACTGCTTACGTAGTTTGAGGTGGATTGCTGGAGCTCTAGACATGATGTAAGGTCCTCTTTTCTCCACAGGTCTGATCCCTCCATCAGCGGTCTTGGGTCTTGTGCCACCAATGGGCCCCTGAAGTTGCAGAAATTAAAGATAGCCTGTGTTTATATATTCATATACGGTAGCCAAATGAGTGGTGACAAGACAATAGTGTGGCTAATGACAAACTGTACCAGCTCAATGACAAGAGGAACTTTAGAGGTGTCTTAAAAAGTATTTCAACCATCTTGTGATCGATAATCATCTGAGTTTGTCTCTTGTGGCTGATCTCTTTTGAACCTGTTCCTGAACTTTTGGTTGAGTTGGTCAGTTAAGTCTGTCTCAGGCGGTGAACCTTACAAAAATTTGGTAAATCGAAAACTCTTCCAAAATTTCCCAGCAGTCCTTTCGGTTTACAGGAAGAGCTAATCAATTCTTATTTAGAAGTCCAATATTCACGTCACTCTACATCATTTTAAGTCAAACTTAGCTTTGTCTATCGACTAAAATCTTACGCTCTCGACACGTTTTACTGGCATGTCTTGTCACGTTACAACATCACAGCTTGTGGGGCGCTAGCCTCCCAGTTCCTACTAGCATGCTAGCCTTAGCCGGGCTAGCTTTAGCTGACATTACCGACAAAACTTGTGGCTCCTGCGCCTCCAGCAGGGTGTCCTTCTCCGGCTCCTCTATGATGTCGTTCATCATCGTGGCGTTCGCTGTCACAATGCACACCACAACACAGCCATGGTGACAGGCGTCCCTCCGGTGTTTTCCTCAGGGGCAGGAAGCATAGGCACTTCTGTTAGCTAGCTATGCTATTATGGTAGCAGTGACAGGTTTATACTACTTCCGGGGATGAGTTTCAAAATAAACCCTGTCTCGCCAACATGTTTTTGTTGTTGTTTTTATAGTATGTGTGCGATTATGTTATCCAATAAGCAATTAAATGATTGGTTTTGTGCTCTAGCATTGTTGTCATTTCCTATAGTAAAGTTACCGTAATAATCCACATTTCAATCTCCAGTTCAACATTAACGCTACAACACAGGCGGAAAACTACAACATTTAAGTTTGACTTTAAACATACTCAAGTTAGCAAATGCTGAAGATGTGTTACTGTATCTTCGAAACTGCCCACCGTTTCTGTAAGACAACAGCAGAATCGTGCGTGTTTATACGTGTATCACTTCATGCACGATCCAGGATGAAGATATGCAGCTTCCTGTCGCCATCTGGTGGATGAGAGGGGAAATACTGTATCCTGATGTGTTGCACATAAACCAGATTTTGGCTCCATGTCCATGCTGCTTACATTGGAACATTAACTACTGCTAAGAAAAGTTTGTAGACTCTAATGAAGCCGAGCGGTAAATCTTCTCCTAACTCCACAGGGTCAGTGGTCAGCAACAGTCTTTTGCTGAAACTTCTCTTGCACATCATCAGACTTCATGTCGGTGACCTTGAAACCCACATACACTAAATACTTTGGTCTTAAAGAATGTATCATTTGCATTGTTTTAAATGGGTTACATGAGGATAATGTATGCACTGATCATAATATCAATACTACAGACCATAACATCAATAGTACAGACCATAGACAACAAACGTCAACCGTGACTCAAGACATGAATGATAGCTGCATCTAAGTTACCCTGTAAGTTATGCCAGTGAAGAAGCAGGCAAATTAGCAGGAAACTCTGCCATACAATGCAGCTAACATTAATATGACTTAAACTTGTGCTTTTCTTGCTATGATTAATCAAAACATCTGCTGTAAAAGAAAATAAAATAAAAATATTCAGAGCTGGACCAGAAAAAAAAACAAAAAAAACCCAACACACACATTACTAAATTACTGGTTTCTTTATTAGGTCCACCATTTTGTACACAACAGGACAGCATGGATTTAATCAACAATATAGACATATTTGACAGGAGAGAACCAGGAGAGCTCATCTCTTGATGTATCAAAGTACCTGAGAAAAGAAGGAAACATATATTATCAGATGAAGCAAATAATAGAGAATAATCCACGATTCATGGTGTGGTGCAGTCTCACCTTGATCGTTTACGACTTGTCAATGCCCAGTTCCTCTGGTGTTGAGATGCCAAGTTCTGCCAGAGTGGGCTGCAGCTCTTGGATCAGGTAGGGATAGATGTCTTTGTGGGGGCCTGCTTTGTCCTGCAAAGCACAAAACAATGTCAACAACAAGCAAGAGCATTTTGTCTTAGGCAATATTTTCAAACCTTGCAGTGAGTAGTTAAGTATTGATCAGTCACAAAAAATATAACCTTGTGATTATTTTATCAAAAATAAATAGTAATATTGTGTAATTCTTACCAAACAATAACATCTGGTATAACTTAATCATTTATTCTGTGTGAAATAAAGTTGCTTCTTTTGTCCAAGGAACAGTCACAATCATAAGACTCCTCATTTGTTGTCATAAAGCAGCAAATCCTTAAATTTAATAAACTGGAACCAACAAATATTTTACATTTTTGCCTAAAAATTAACTGACACAGTAAATCATTTAAGTTAAGCATTCCACATTCAAGCTCTGTGTCTATCAGAAGCTGCACGTCCACACTGAAAGAAAGTTAATTACACAGGTCTATGACAGTCCTTATGAAGGGACAGCCGCTCACCTTCACGGCTTCAAGGATGCGGATGGCGCTGGCCATGTCATTCAGTCTCCGGCAAGCCCTCAGAGCCGAATCCAGGATCTTGGCCTCAGGTACCAGGTCGTACCCAATCAGGGTGTTCATGCCTTAGATACAAATCAAAAAGGGAAAAAGCCCACGAGTCAGCATAAAAAATAATCATGTATCATGAATGTAAATCACATTAAATGCTTGCAGTTTTGCCATTGATATGTTGGGAATCAAAAGCCCGAACAACCACCGCTGGACATCATCAACAATTATTATAACCAAATAATTAGGCAAAGCTCACTTTAGAAAGGCTTAACTGGCACCAGAACAATGACCACATCACCAGAATATGGAAAACCCCGTTACCTTTCCTGAGTTCCCAGGCGTCAATGTCAGGCTTACTGAAGTAAGTGACCCAGCGGGCATCAAACTCCTCGTCTGTCTCCACCTTGCCATGGGAGTAACATCTGGAGGCCGCTGGAGCTGAAAACATCATGCAGACACAGAGATTTACAATACATTTATAACAACTTACATGCAAAACCATTTTTCACCCTCAACCATTATTAGTCTTTCTGTCTTAAATAGGCCAAATGATGATTTCAAATATTTAAATAGCTAATCAAACGTAAGATTATGAATTTGTCCAGGTATTTTGCACCAACCTTCAAGATTCTGTGGTTCTCTCACATTTCTGTTGGTACTAAAAAGGTCAAGTTTCTATACTGAAGTGTGAATGTTGAACTCATTCATTACTCTTACACAAACATGACAATATCATAAACATATCTGCAAGGTTTCACTTTTCTGCATGATGATAACCCCACAATGAATAAACAGCCTGGCACTGTGGGGCAGCTAAAGCTTTTCTTCAGGCTGAACACAGAGTACGTATGACTGTCAGTGAGGAAAGCAACATTAAGAACAGACAATGAGTAAATTCCTGTGAACAAAACATCTTCTGTGAAGATTACTCTTTAAAAGTGAAAGACAGTTTTGCAGGCTCTTATTCTTTCAGTGCACACTGTACACTTCCTCTTTCATACCACAAAATGGAGACTTGTATTGGCGCCTGTACTAAATATGATTTAACATGATACTGAGTCTCTTTTCTTTCTGGAAACATAAACTCAAGTTTAAGTACACTGCCTTCATGAGTGTGTGGTGGATGCTGTGAGTCTGTGAGGCCGGGCAGAGGCTGCAGATAATACAGGTCTGTGGACGTGACTTACAGGAGGTGGGTTGTGTTC
>CAEMYA010000597.1:99881-141956 GCA_903131615.1 Diplodus sargus
ACAGTTTTGCAGGCTCTTATTCTTTCAGTGCACACGGTACACTTCCTCTTTCATACCACAAAATGGAGACTTGTATCGACGCCCGTACTAAATATGATTTAACATGATACTGAGTCTCTTTTCTTTCTGGAAACATAAACTCAAGTTTAAGTACACTGCCTTCATGAGTGTGTGGTGGATGCTGTGAGCCTGAGAAGCCGGGCAGAGGCTGCAGATAATACAGGTCTGTGGACGTGACTTACAGGAGGTGGGTTGTGTTCCTTTAAATAGCCTAAACAGAGAGCGTTGTCATCTGACTCTTACAATAGATCAAACAACTTGAAATGTGATCATAAAATCCTTCACATAATATGTTAATACATGCAGTATTACAGTATTGTTATAATTGTATTCCCCAAACATAATTTAATGCACGCAACAAAAACGTAACAGCAGAATATCCCAACAAACATTAAGGTCTGACAACTCAATCTTTTCTGTACAGACTGATTAAAAAAAATAATAAAAATGTTTACGCCTAAACAAACTAAATAAATCCTCTTTTTGTTTCCAAGACTGAATATACAACGTTTACTGACCTTAAAGAACAACATAATTCCATACTATTCTATTTTGAGTATACTTGGCGGACCCTGCCACCTTTCTAGCTTCAAACAATGTTCTGACGACCTTAATAAATGTGTTATTATTACCTCAATAATATTTTACTACTGGAAATCTGAGTTTGAATTTCTCCTCCAAACCTCAAAGTGCTCTTTAAGTTCCTCAAATATTTAATCTTTCCAACACACAGAGCTGACAGAAACAAAATGCACACGCTCGAATCACATTGTTAAAATAAGAGTGAAACACCTGTATTTGTCTACAGATTCTTGGACCTGACACCTGTAACCCAGCCTGCACACAAACCCATGAAGTGTCCTGTAACTCGAGCTCATGAATGACGACCGAACTGCGGAAGTTAAGGACAGTTCATCTGAGGTGAATATCAGCATCGAGACAGACAACTTATTCTAGACTTCCGCTGTAAACTATTCGTACATTTGAAACATACAGGTGTATATATAATAAATGATATGCGCTGCAGATGAGTTAAACAGTGAAAATGCGCATAAACTGCGGTCACTGACTCTCTTGAACTAACTGAGGAGGGTCATCACAAGGTCGCGACAGTTTTAGACACAATTCATTTCGCGCCTCTTTATTTAAAACACTCTATGAATGGAGAAAATGCAACAAAATATCCAGGTCAAGGCCAAAAGGCTGGCTAACCATAAAAATAAGTCAATGTGACCCTAAGCTAGCTTTTACACACACATAGCAGGAGCTAAGCTAGGAAGCTAGCCGGGCAGGCGGAATGTCGCCGTCTTTAACATAAGAGGCCTTCCGACTTCACGGCAGGTGTGAAGCGGGCTGTCGTACCTGAGTAGCAGGGTCGTGACCGAGCCAGGCTCCGGGCCCCTGTGGCTGACAGTCGGAACACGGCTCGGAACATGGTACCGTGGGTGCTAACCGTGCTGTACGCTAAAGAGAGACACTCTGGACGGACACGCACGACGAGGGCGACGAGGGTCACGTGACTGACGGAGATAGCCGAAGGCTTCAACGTCACAGCCGCTGATTGGTCCGTTTGTTGACCACGTACTCCTGAGAGGAGCATATCTCTGCAGAGCCGGAGGTTTAATGTCATAAAAATACTTTTGACTTGAATTTCTGACGCTGACTGATGTTTGATTGTGTTTATTAATACTTTACTATAAAAACATGTTCTTTTAAATTGCACGAGCGACATAGACTTCTAAAGATCATGTGAATATTTGGCTCCACACTCACCTGTTTACCTGCAGAACTCCTATGAGTGTCAGAGTCTTTAAAGCACTTTATGATGATGTTCTTATTAAACAGGCCTTGGCATTTATCTGTAGTGCTAATGACATATAAATCCTCTTTAATTAAGCTGTGACATTGTTTCCAGACACTTTCAATCACATTTCATCCACCTGTCATTATTCAAGAGTGCTCACTAGTTAATATTACATCACATTTCTTAAAAGATGCCTGAAAAGGGGGCATGGGACAGCAGCTGTCGTTTTGTTCTGACCTAAGGTGACAGAAAACACCCAGATGACTGCACCTAGCTTATTATTGATACTCCACAGAAGGTTTGTTTGTGTATTTGTGCCTCTGTAGCTATAAAAAGCTCATTTTAAGATAACAAAAACATGATAATTGTTAGTTTCAGGTGATTCTACACACACGTAAACATGATTATGAATATTATATTCCATTTCTGCCAATAGATTCCCTTGAATATTACACACTGGAACTTAACAAGCTCCTCCAGAGCCACAAAAGTTAGCCTGCTACTGTGTCCTGAGTGGCAAAACTGAACTCCATGTGTAAAATTGGTAGAGTGCCACTTTAAAAACAGTATCCAGTTAAGACAAGAATATGGAGCGCAGGGGTATAAAACCTACCAGCAGAGGGAGCTCCTGGTTTGAAAATACATCCTGGAGTCGTCAGTGTGTTCAGTCCCACAGATTTGAGCCATTTATTGGTCCAACAGCAAATAACTTTTATAATTAGTGCATGTGAGGAGCTGAAGAACTGACAGCTTCTGTTCCAAAGCGTCATTTTAGGGAGAAAACATCATGATCATATATGTAGGATTGTTTTTATGAGTATAACATCGATAATAACACTTCATACATTTAATTTGACTTTGTATATGCACACACTTAACGTGCATGTACAGGAGGTAATGTAACGGATGTAACCAAGGTATAGCGGATTACCCTCTTCTGTCGATTCAAGTGTGTGTGTGTGTGTGTGTGTGTGTGTGTGTGTGTCAGTGTTCTTAGTGACGTGGTAAACTCTAATCCGCCCTAAGCCCAGGGCACCACAGTAGATGTCCATTAGTGTAATATGCTGCTGCACATCCTTGCTTCTCTGTCTCTGCGTGTCTTTCTCTCCCTGTCATGTCCGTCTTTTGTTGGCCTCCGAGCCTTTCATGCTACACACCAGTGCTTGGAATATCTGTGTTTACATTACATGCAGTATTTCAGCTCCTTTGCTCCACTTCAGAGTGGTCGCTATAAGCTCTTTGACCTCTCAACTCCCAGTGGAAGAGTGCAGGAGGGAAACATGTTCTTCTGTTTGATGAGAATAACATCATATCACACTTGTGACCTCATGAGTTGTCAGATTTTACACAGTAACAAAACCTACCAAGAAGTCTTCATGGGCTGAATAATTCTGCTGTCATTATATCGTCTAATTCGTTCTTACATAAAGCGAAGTCATGTGACTCTGTGTGGAGGATGAAGACCGACTGTCACAACTGTCACCTGTTTGTCAGTGGAGGAAATGACTGTTGACACTACAGAGAGATCATGTTCCTTGAAATTAACATGTGAGTAACAGAAACAGGGTGATAACTGAGTACAGTTGTGATGTTTATTTGTTTTTGCACTGTTAAACCTCAGCAACTTATTTAATTGTTTTTTTTGTATGAGAAGGTTTTATTTTCTTACCATGTTCCCAGTGGATTGTCATCTTCTTCACACCTGATTAATACGTCTGCAAGTAAAAAGCTCCCACTCTGATCCCCATAGTGCTCATATCACGTGTCACATGATCGTTCCAAGAACACAAGAGCAGTTTATACCTCTGTAGTCCAGGATCTGTTGGTCAGATTGTTTGTTTGTATTGTACTCCTTCAATGTTTTATTAAAAAACAACACCCACCCCAGCCACAGTCTGTCCGCCCAGCGACCATCTGGCAACAGATATAGAAGAATCCGCTGGTGCCTTCAGACGACAGAGAGCTTCTTCTATTCATCCTCCGCAGTCCATCGTATAAAACGGTTTGTTTCACGTATGATCAGCCGCAGTTTATGTTACTAAGTCAAGACAAAACAACTACACATTTTTTGCTTTAAGTCTTTAAATTCAGTTACAAATAAAAAAGCTTTAATAAAATAGCTGCTGTAAGTGTTACCCAGTGTTAATTACCTGATAATTACCAGCCAATGGGAGGATCCTGGTCTTTATGGAGTTCTCTCTGCTGATTGGATAAAGTGGGCAGGGACACCAGAACATTTATTTTCTCTTTCACTTCATGAGCAGGGGGAGGAGAGACGTGTGTTACTGACCAAACGCTCTGTAACAGTGAGTACTGTTGGAATACAGAGATATTTAACATTTATTTATTCATTACAATAGAAAAATATCTCTTATTGCATCTTTAATGCAAGTTTTAGCATGTTGAATACAACAAATTCTAAATTCAGTTCACATTTTTCTCCCTTACTTTATCTCTTTTTGGTGCAAGGTGTGAATTGTACTTTCGACCAGGCCGGCCCTGGTTCATGCCCGTGATATTAACACACCCTCTACTGAAGGTCATAAAAACAGGAAGTATTCTCAGTTTGGTACTACAGTTATGATGGTTTTATTGGCATTTTCCAAGGTAATAATTTACAGTGATGGTCACAGTCTGGAAAGGTAAAGAGACATGAAACAAAAAGAGTGGCACTATTGCAGATAAATATGGGCCTCTTCTCTGTGCGGCCTACATATGTAGCATGCGCTTGCCATGTACGGATATTTTTGCCTGGATTTATGAATTATTCAGTGTCTCTAGCAGCGGACGGACATGCATAACACACTTAATGCACTACTTGATATTGCTAGTGTTGAATCACGGGCAAAGCAGTCTGGCGTGGTATGTGAAGAGGTTGCTGACCCTCATGAAACTTTTACAACAGCAGAGCTCCTTCAATCATCGATCATAAAGTTAGCTGTTACGGTTAATGCCCAGTATGTCTGTGATATCTGAAGAGTCTCATCAACAAAGCCATTCAGAAAACAAACAAATGCAAATACTTGCACATACACTGAGCCGTATGATAATGTTCTTTATGAATTACAACAAATCAATTAAATATTTAACCCTTCACTTCTGAATGGTCAGATTTAGCTCCCTGAGGAAAAGATGTTTACTATACAATCAATAGCTTCTAATTGTGTGAATACTGCTCCATTAATAGAGTTGGTAAAATACACTAACAGTCAGGATTAAAAGCCACCTTTTCATCCGAATGGCTCAAATACTTCCAGAGACCTAACTGAGTGTCCTTCCTCGGCTGTGTTATGAAGATCTGAGCGGCTCCGTGTTACATTAAATGACTTTGTGTTTAAACAGTGGTCTTGGTTACCAGCTGTGAGAGATATATTCATGGCAAATCACTGTGGCCTTATCATGTAGCATCACGACATCTTATCCGATGGATACACAGTGTGTCTTACATGGACAACACCAGAATACTGACATGGGTGAAGGACATCATGGAACGAGGTGTACATACAGTTTATGTTACACACAGGCTTAAAAAAAGATTGATGAAGAAAAAAAGGACAAATGATCTCTAGATCGATGAAGCCATATAAGAAGCACTATGTACAGTGTGGAGAGAGTTTGAGTGGGCGATGTGTGACAGAACTATCATTTTTTAACAAAATCAAAAGAGCGACAACACAGAACAACACTGACAACAAGGGAAGCGATGGAGGTGATGGGCCGGAGGGGGGAGGGGCAGAGGGAGGTATGATATGTGCATGTGTGCAAACCTCTACAAGTTTTATCACAATAAAAGCATGATGTTGCAGCGCCGGCTGTCGAGCATAGGAAGTGGGCGCTGGGCGTTGGTGTCGGGGGCTGGGTTTGGTTGGTGTTGTTGTTTTCAGGTGAATGGGGTTAAATGGGATGAAAGCACTTTTTCTCTGCAGTTTAGCCACTGCCCAACATCTTTGTAGCACGCTGGTTGGCCTCATCAATCCTGGTCTTGTTGGAATCAGCCTGAAAAAGGGAGGGGATGAATTATTTTACAGGGAAATTACAATTTATTTTGAAGATCCCCATGCATTTGGTTATAATGGCTGTTTCAGGTTCAAGCTCAGCACAGCCTGTAGAGTCTCAAAGCTACAT
The DNA here is from genome assembly GCA_903131615.1 of Diplodus sargus. NCBI lineage: Eukaryota > Metazoa > Chordata > Actinopteri > Spariformes > Sparidae > Diplodus > Diplodus sargus. The sequence goes on from CAEMYA010000597.1 coordinate 105,871, forward strand.
TTATGGGAAATAAACCAGGTTTAAAGAGGCATTATCCTTTAATGAAGACATATGTACTGAACTAATGGACACTGTGCGCAATTGGGATGTTTAACACCCAGATTTTAACCCAGATTTTATCCACTGTCATGTGAATCAGATTTCCTTCATTACTGTGTCAAACCCAGGCTAAATCTGCTCAAAGTCAGCACAGCTGAATCCGCTGTTACATAGCCTAATGCTGCGCATGTAATCCATCCTAAATGTCAGATAAATACTCTATAGATTACCTGACAATTTTTTTCTAAATGTGTTGCCTTTCCTTAAATACGCACCCGCAGTTCTGATATTGTTAAACTCCCAATTTCTGTCTCTGACTATGCATGAATCTAACTCTGCCCTTATAGCTTCCTGCTTTCTGCGATTTCACAAAGTAGTCTTGAAAATCTGGTGCCCTTTGCAGTCTATTATTTATGGAACTAGGAGAGCTTGTTGCCTGCTAACACCTGAAATAGACTTGCTTTTATAAAAAAAGAAAGAATTCAGAATAGCAAATCAACTATACTATAGCAGTCAACTATATCAAGTCGTGCAATTCTCTAGAAAGAAAAGCATCCTCTCCCACCAATTACATTCCCATATATAACCGTGGCAGGACTCCTGGTTCAGTACCTTCTCCATGATCCTATCGATCTGGCGGTTCTGGGTGTCGATCTCCTGGCCCATGTCCAAAGCCATGTGACGCAGATTACCAATGATCCCGCCCACCTGCTCCAGGTTCTCATCCATCTCATTCTCCCGGGCGTCATCTGTTACCCTGGAACACACAGGAGGAAGTAGGATTGATTATAGGCCAAAGACTATGTAGTACAGTATAGTACGGTCCACTATGAGTAGATACAATATGCATTATATGAATTCCAGAACAAATAAATCACAATGTCTCTGGAATTCAAATATTGTGACATTCAAGGAGAAAATATGACATTTAAAACCTGTTCATCTCATACATGATGTGGGCTGTCTAAGGATTCAGGACCATGGACAGCACTGACAAACCTTTTAGGAGGAAGAAACCCTGATAATTCAACAGGATCAATGAGCCTTGAATTGTTCAAAGTGTCACAAGATGATTAAAATAAAGTCCTGCTGCATAAATCTGCTCAAAGTGATCCTCTCTGTAGCTTTTTTTTTTAATCTTTAGCTTCTGAATATTCATCATCTCACCTTGTTGATTCAGAGTTTGATGCTCCAATGTTGATATTATTTCTCAGAATATGAAACAACTGGTTCACATGTATAAATATACATCACAGTAAAGTGATATTTTATTTCCTTGATTCACAAGTGGAAACTGTGTTGTTTCCGCAGCAAACTATATGAACAAACAGATCACCAAGTAACAGATTGTCCACACTGATGGTGAAACACAATAGAAATGGTCAACCTGCTCCAGGAGCACCGTTCTTCAGAATTGTGAATGTAAACAGATCACATACTCAAAACACACACAAACACACAATCATACATAAGCAGACACAGAGAAACAGCAAGCACACACACACACACACACACACACACACACACACACACACACACACACACACACACACACACACACGCGCGCGCTCTTACCTGCGGATGAAGCCCCCACTGATGGCCATCTGTTCACGCTCGTCCACCACTCGAGCCCCTGGCTGGCTGTTCACCACTCCATCCTGGTTCGCTCCCCAGGCCTGGCCCCCACCCTTAATCCTACCACACACACATTTCAGTCAGGGCCAGTCTGTGCGTTATATTGTGTGCTTGTGTTTGTGCATTTGTTCATGTATGTGTGTGAACTTGTTTACTTGTTTGTGAATGTAACCAACCCAACGTACTGTGGGTGTGAAACAAAGTGTAGCTGATCAGTCTGTGTGTGCAGTGGAGTGTGAATGAGGAGCTGTACGTCTATGTGCATGTTTTATAGCAATTCACTATCAAAACATATACTGTCCATGAATATATGTTTAGAATGCATGGCATAATAAGGTGTGAAGTCAATTCTGCTAAAAGCAACATGCCAGCCACGTATGATCAATTTTCATACATGCATTTGTTAGTGAATAATTGATCTAACAAGCAGATCAATTGGATCCGAGCACAATAAGCTCATACAGTATGTGTCTTGTGATAGAGAGTAATTAAGGTCGTTTGAAGACTCAAGAAACTGTCTCCCACAAGCACATAGAAAAGAGCACAAACACAGAACATAATAACCAGACGCACACAAACACAGACATGTAAACATGCAGACTGACAGGACACGCAAGACAAAGAGACAAATAACACGATGTTTGACACGGGAGGGGAAAACATGTAAAGAGGAACAGGATCAGACACATGCTGTATCCACTAAAAGAAAGCTGAATAGTTAGATCTGTAATGGGAAAAAAAGTGAATGGAGATCATTTCAATTGTGAGGCTAAGTATGACAGTAACTGTGATCAGCCCTTCATTTCATCTGGATGGATCAGTCTGTAGGATCATACACTGTACAGTCAAATAGGCAAATGTAATTCTTAGCATTTGTTTCATATGCTTGGAGTACCTGACAAGTGGTGGTCAGCACTGAGGACGACATAATGAACAACGTTTAAAGAGAAACTCTCGCCAAAATGCAACCTCGGCTTCAAAAAGTTGGTTGCACTTTGGCGAAAGTTTCACTTTAAGTTTTTTTAAAGGTCCCGTATCATGTTTCAGTTCTTATATCTATTTTGGTTGTATACTAGAAAATGTTCACATGTTTTAATGGCCAAATAACTCATATAAATCAATCTGCTTCACTTGCTTCATACTGTCTGCTGCTGCAGCAGCTCTATTCACCCTCACTCATTAAACTCCTCCTCCTGCTCTGATTGGTCGGCTCTCACAGGCCTGAGCAGGCACGGCACGGACATCACAACTGTGCGGAAGTCGTGACGTCATTTAAAGCCACAGTTTCTGAATATAAGCAGTACGCATTTCTCTGTAGACTGAGTTTTGCTACTTTTACAGTATTTTTTATAGCATCTTTCTGCTTCATAAGAAACAAGACAGGGAAATCTCACCTTCTACAATATGAGACCTTTAAAAGTTTTACTTGTTCACTTCTCAAGACAACTATTGTATGCGCCACTGTTGCCTTGAGGTGGTAAACCACACCCATCAGGTGCTGCAGACAGTTTATAACAAGCAAGAATTATTTTTCTTCTGCTATTTGACCCAGGGCTGCCTTATAAAAAGAGTCTAGATCAGATGAGACACATGACATAACCACAGGGTTACATAACAAGTGGTTCATGATGGGGAGGACCAAAGAGCTATAGAATAAACAAGACCTGAACCCAAAACAGTCATATGAAGAAGGACCAAAAATGGACCAGTTAGAGGCAGCAAACTCCTATTTTACCTTAAAAAAAAAAAAAAAGGGTAGTGACTATTAAAAAAACTGACATCAGCTCCAACATAATGACGGCTTTGATGCAAATAAAGCCGATAACTGTCAAGATCCTGTTCAGCCCTGTTTCAGAGAAAGGAACTGTCTGTTGTTAAAATATCTACTGATGAATTATGGTTATAAAAACACAGTGAAGGTCAAAACAAAATAAATACTAATTTTTACCACTCCAGGTCAGATTTTAATGAGAAAATCAAAGAGTGTTTACTCTCTTTACACGATAAAAAAAACAACTACACACTATATTTTACTGAATTTTAGATATAGAGTGGTGAGTTCTACATATAGTAAATCATTGTTAAAACATCGCTTTAAAATATCAGAGAAACCTCTTGCTGCAAACAAAATTCATACATATATACTTATATTTCTTGATTTGTCAGCAACTTGTATTTTCTATAGCTCTGAGATAGACAGCTGTGTACAGAACATATATTGGTCCCAGAGTTCAGTATGCTCAGACATGACGCAGTGGCCATAGTTTGGCTGTTGAGGGCCAGAGAACAGATCACACAGGAGTTTGGCAAAGCTGGCATTGGGATCCACCGTCATATCATAGCTTTCAAACTACATATGTGGGATTTAAGAGCCTTTATATTCAAAATTATAACAACCAATGTGACAAAAACAAAACACTTTGCCTCACTCTTGTGTGATGTTTCATGTAGGACCGGCCTGAGGGAAGAGAGGCAGGAGCCAACTGAGGCTTTCTACCATTACAACCCATAACATGAGGGCAACGTGCCCAGCGGTGTGTTAGACGTTAGCTCGTTTGCCACATGTATTTTTACTGCACGTGGATAATTATAAAATTACTGCATTGGAGAATTATCTCAGGAATTACCATGTATGGAAGAAGTTTTAACATAGTTTTAAAATAGCATACATTCAAGAATAAATCACATCTAAGAAGTAGGAACCAGAAAACCTTTAAACAAATGGTTCAACATTTTGGAAAATACGCCTATTCGCTTTCTTTACATGAGTTACATGAGAAGATTGACATCAATGCATCTGTATGCTGTGTGTGCTAAATGTGTAACACCAGCAGACTTGCAAGCAAAGCTTAGCACAAAGGCTGTAAAAGGGGAAAATGTTCAGCTCTGTTCAAAGGTTCGAAAAATGCAGAGCAGTAACTTCAAAGCTCAACAACTGGCACTTTTTATCTGGTCTGTTTAATTTGTACAAAAACTCAAGTGAAAGCAGGAAACATTTTGTTTTTTCACTTCAGATTTTGTACATATTTAAAGTGTTTCCCTAAAATAACCCAAACACTTTGACTCCTACCACTAACAGCAGGTGTATTCCGTCAGCTCTGAGCGAGCCAGGCAAGCTGTTTCCTCTGTTCCCAGTCTTTGTGCTTCGCTTACTCTCTGCAGGCTCCAGCCACATATTTGTCATACAGACAAGAGACAAGTTCCATCATTTTGTCTAACTCTTGACAAGAAAGAGAATTAGCATATTTCACAAAAATGTCAAACTATTCTGACTGATTTGACAGACTCATCAGACTGCTTAGCTGCAAATATCAACATATAGTGTGAATATACTTGATTGATTGATGTAATCAATGAATTCCCATCAAAACATGTAAAACTCCAACATAAATCGTTTTCCAAAGAGCAGCAACATGGATGAAATTCAAATCAGTCATTTGATGTGGAAGGCAACTAGTTGATTTATTCTTTGGTTGGACTTTGAACACAGCATGAGGCTTCATGCTGTAGGGTGTTCGGGTGGGGATCGGGTGGGGTTGAGGGGTCGGTGGGTGTCGTGGCCCAGATCCCTGCTGATGCCGCTACCTGCTGGAAGAGAATCTCTCATCCAATGTGGAATGAAGGGCCTGTTGTACAGATGTGTGTGTTGTTCATACATGCACGCAATCTCTCACGCACACACACACATGCATGCAGTGCTGGTGCCTGTTCCGAGTGTGTGTTGTTGTGGCTATGGGCCTGACTGCTCACACCATGGTTCACCATGCTCTATACACCAGAAGCAGGCAGACAGATAGAGAGGCAGTGGCAGGCACTGAAACACATGCAGTCAGGCGACACAGGCGGCACCTACTTGTTACAGGGACATGAACATAGACCACAGAACTGTCCTAGATTGTTCAAATTCTTTTCTGCATCCTTCATGTCCTTATTGATTTGGTCCATCCCCTCCTCGATGCGTTCCAGTTGCTCTGATTACCAACACATTGTCATTTTTCCAGCAAAAGAACGAAAGCACATGAGAAGAGAAGAGAGGAGGAAGGAAGTCGCAGGTGGCAGGAAGGGAGGGGAGTAGAGAGGGGAGACAAAGGAGAAGAGACAAAAAAAGACATTGACTGTGACAAGAGAGACATCAGACATCACCACCACCACCACCAGCACTGGACAGGCAAGAGCTTGGGGCTCCTGGCCGGTACCTACTTTTTAATACATGGGCATATCAGACCACAGCATTGTCCTATATCTTTTAAATCTTTCTCGGCCTCCTTCAGGTCTGCGTTCACCTTGTTCATGCCCTCCTCCACACGATCAAGTTGTTCTGGTGAGGACAAAGGCATGAGAGGAGTGAAATAAATGTAACACGTTTCGATTTCCGAGGGGTGGCGCTCTACGCTACAGTGCAAGAGGCAAAGTGTTTCGGCTAGATGCAGAAGGCAAAGCAGGCAACAAGCTTTACGGGAAGGTGGATATTGCTGTCTGCACGCGAACTTCGGTTTTCCGTCTCGTATTGCTTTGCAAGTGAGTTTCCTGCCGTGGATTCTACATCAGCTTTTTATTTCCTACCTCCATCCAAAGCGACATATTGCTGATCTGAGTATTTCATGAATGTGATGAAAAGCATCAGTCTGGACCATGAAGTCACCAATGCTTCTTTACTGAGATGGTCACAGAGCTATAAAAAGCTCAGATTCAAGGTCAGATCCCGTCTCTGGCTGGTTAATGATTATAGGACAGGATAGCAGTAATCTCCATCAGTCGTTTCTTCCAGGAATCCTCAGGTTTCTTATAAGTCACATTGTAGTGCAGAGGACACAGATGATTATATAACACGGCTCAAGATCTATAGAAACGAGTGTTATTGATCCACAACCAAGACATGTTGTGAAGGAAAGCTTTGTACGTCGACAGCTCTCTGAAGCCGTCAAAGGACGGAGGCCTCAAACAACAGACCAAACTGCAGTGAAGCAGATAGGAAGCAACACGTGTGCTCGGGTGATTTTTCCAGAGTGAAATTATGTCACTGACCTTAGCAGAAGCTGTATCAACCTCTGCTATCAGGGTCAAGATGCAAACATTTAAAAAACATCAGTTTCTTAACCATGAATGCTTTTGTATTTGTAGCCACAGGATGGATCGACACACCCACAATATAAGATGGCAACCTTCATCCTGGGAAGGAAGAACAATACGTCCTGTCATTCCATCATAAACAGAAACAGACGGTGAACAAATTCCTCACATTTTACTGGAGAGACTTCTAAGAAAATTCCCATTTGCAACTTTTTACTATATAAATGTTTTTAATCTGACTCAACTCTCGCTTCTTTCACTTGTCTTCCCGTCTAAAGCCAGAGCAGTTCATACCGAGTGCAGCATGAATGGAAGAAACTTTCCAAAGAGAGAAGAGAGATCTTCAAAGCTAAGGGGAGAGGATCAGCAGGAGAAAGGATTGAGATGAACGCTATCAGCTAGCTATAAGGTACAAATCGATTACTACGTGTAAGTGGAATTTACCAACAGAGTGCTACACACGACAACTAAATGGCCTCCAGCAGTAATCCCTGGCAGAGCGAGGGATTGAGTCGAGGAGGAACGTGAGAGAGACAGAGAGGGAGACATTGTTTATCTCCTGAGCCTCGGACAGCCAGTTCAGACTTAACCTGCTTCCTCCCCACCGTCTGTGGATTACAGCGTGAAGCCCTCCTCCTCACAGCTTTAACCAGTCAGAAGGCTGAAGGGTTCAATCAGCCAGGATTGAGTGTTAAAGGCCCTTTTCACTTGTTGTAGTAGGATAACTGCAGGTGTGACTAATGATATTATTGATGCTTTGTTCTATTCATGTGTCTCAGTAAGGCGCAAGATCAGGGCTCTGAAACTGAAGCAGCTAAATGGAATCTTTTCCATCTCAAGACGTCTGCTGTTGGAGATATGTCACAGAAATGAAGGAGCTTGATGTGAGAAAGCTGAAGATTACAGTGTTGACAAAACTCAATTCAGGTTTAAACTCTGGATCAATTTTGGATTAATTTGGCAACTATGGAGCCATCTTTTGTTCTCAATTGCACCGATAAGTTTAGAATTGTTTTGAATTTTGATTTGCGCTTCTGCCCAGCTCCTTCTCTATGGCAACGGTGGCCAAGGATTATGGGTATTGTAGTATTTCGATCTGTCCTCCAAAATGACAGACAAAATGTGATTTTTCAGAAACAAAAATGAAATAGTTAAAACTGGTGGCCATAATATAAACCTATGTGATAGTTACATCATCCAGGAGTCCAATGTTTTTGTGATTTTTTAAAATTCAGTTCACTCAGTGTCAAATGCAAATGAGACAAGGATATGTGCAACTCATTACTAGCGCTGAGTCATTAGCTTGTGGTGTGTCAGTAAGTCAATTTTTTGGTTGTCAGCGTTGTCCACTGGTGTAAGAGTAACAGAAAAGAGATGAGAGTCAAGGGGACAAGCTGTAGTGGTCCAACAGTGACAAAGTTGTAGGCAAAAAAACCACACTCCTTGTACATTTCCAACCTGCAGAAGCTACAAACAAACCAATTTTTGTGCTAAACGTTGCGAGTTGCTCCTGGCGCGGGCTCAGTGAGGCGGAGCTGCAATCCATCAGCTCTGACTGAAGTGTAATTCAGGTCAACATGCATGTAACAGCCGAGCAGGGAGGGACTCATTAGCTGCAGTGAGACCTCCACCACAGGTAATAAATCACAAATCTCTTCCTATGTATGTGTGCATGTGTAAAGGGCAGAGGGATTAATTTCAAACTAGTTTACAACTCAAAGGGATTGTATTACCACAGGCTTGCAAAGCTATTACTTATTGGTAATATATCTTAGCAATATAAGAGGGAATTCTTGATGTAGAAAACATGTCTCCCACAGTAGAGACTTATGTGGCTGTAAACGGGAAGGAGGGGGGAGGATAGAGAGAAGGAATGGCAAAACAGAAACACAAGAAAGAGCTTCATAATTAATCTAACCGAAGAGATCTCCAGGAAACGGAACAGGAGAGAGAAGAACATCAAGGTCGGGGGAAAATAAGTGAAGGGGATGAGGGCAGGGGCTGATGGGAAAGAAGAGAATAAGCATGAAACGGAGAAAGAAGAAGAGGGAGACCGAAGGAGGAAGAGACAGATGGGGATCAGGTTAAGAGGACATTTGCTGAGAGGCAGAGGTAATTTAAATCTGCAAATTGATTGCTGTCCTGCGCTAACAGCAGTGAGCAGTTCAGTGTGGCAGCCGTTACTCTGGGGGGAAGAAGGCAGAGCGAGAGGGGAAACAGGCTATATGTTCCTCTGACAGGCCAATTAGGCTGCTCTTTCACGCATGCAGCTGAGCTCAAGCCTTTGGTAATACACACACACACACACACATCCTCTACACATGCCATGACTAGACGATCCAACACTAAATATACCTTGAATTTACAAATAACAAATGCAACTTTAATGCAGGTTCAGAGAGTAGTAATATGGAATTTCCTTCAGTGTGTTTCTATACTTTATTTCGACTGCTGTGTGGGTCAAACTCACCATACGCTAGATTAGTTGGCAAGTCAGTCAAATGTCACTGCCCTCGCTAGTTAGCACCAGATATACTAGTCAGTTAAATATATTACTTATTTTACTTTATTACTTGTTCAATTAACTTCACATCATGTATTAGCATCCTTTAAGCTTTAATGTCTTTTCTCTTGGACACATTTGCTTTACTAATTCTAACAACATTGTTTAACTGTTTCCAAGTTGTGTTTATGTGACCTTGCTGTGAGGAAAGATTTTCAGAATAAAAGAGGGCTTTCAAACATTAAACTGGCTGGTAGAACAAACTAAGCAACTTTTGTCCCATTCTGTTCATGTCTATCTGCTCCTTCCACCAAATTAATCTCATATTTAGTTTTAACTGAGAAGTTGCTGCAGTTGGGTCATCACATCCTCCCCGGCATGCTGATAACTATCATCAGAAAATGTATCTGTAAAGGATTCCTTATGACAACCAGGTTTCAGAGAGAGTGGTAGAGGCATCAAAGTAATTATTGTGTTTTAACTTCTTGTGCTACTGCTTTAAAGCACATGCAGCTAAAATATAAAAAGTAAGATTAAGCAAATATATATATGCATTTGCCTGACAAATACAGTAAGCATAACAGTGTGGAAGCAGGGAGGCAGTGCAGGAGGCCAGCTCAACAGGCACTTCCAGTATAATCGTTTTCAGCTAAATTAGCTCAGACGGCAGCTGAGGTTCTTGGCAGAAGCTCACGCAGATATCAACTGTTCCTCCGCCTTAGTAATTATCAAACCATTAAGGTCGTTGTGCCTTGACTTGACTGGGAGTGTACAGTGTTATACTGGACATGCTGCTGTTGACAACCTCCCATGATAGTGCATAAAACCGCTGCAAAGAGAGAATCGTAGCAGAGCAGATTTAAAGTGAAGACAGATGTTAGAGAGACAGCGTTTGGCGACCTCTCCCTATCAACTTACCTCCCTGCTCATCCAACATGACCAGAGTCCTGATGCCGGCATCTTTACTCTGACAGACAGACAGACGGGAAGAGAGAGGGGAAAAAGGAAAAAGAAGAGAATTTGGGAGAAAGAGGAATAAATGTGACAGATCAGTGAAGGTCAACAGAGCAGAACAGAGCAGAGCTATCAAGGCAGCAGAGGTGGGTCAAATTACAATTTGAAATCACTTTTTGGAGTGTGACTGATCTCTTCTGGCACCACTGAGACAGCTTGACTTCAGATTACTTTGACATTTTAGGAAATGTACTTTCTTGCCAAAAGTCAGACAGAAGAAACTCAAACTGCTCTTATAGATTTCTGTGTGCTAACTATGAAGCTCGGTTAGGTGATCATTAGCTGAGCTCATCACAAAGGCTACAACAGGATGAACAGCTGGCTTCGATTTGTCCAAACGTAACAAAATCCATCACCAGCACCTGAAGGGCTAAAATGTTACAATTTAGACTTTAAGTTTTATGTTAACTGAATGTGCTGATATGTGGATTCTTTTCTTTAAATAAAGACATCTAACACCAATAAATATATCCACCAAAACGCCACAAATACACTGATGCATGATCCCGCACTGACTCCTGAGATAAACTCGTCCACCAAATGGCATGTGCTATATTTGTTATTTTCGCTGGGCTGGTACCACAGATTTGTTGACAAAGCTCCAGTCATGTAACATTCTGATTTGGCTTACAGAGCTGGCACACACCCAAACACACGGGCACACACAAAACATTCATGCAGACTCATACGCTGTTATTTCTCTGTGCTTCACATAATAACACACTTCAGTAAGCACACTATAACCACATTAACGCACGCAACAAAACAACAGCTTTGCGCTCTCCATGAGCCCGAGGCTTCCTCTAACACATATTAAAGACCAAAGGCCGTTCAGCTCATGCATCAGCTATTTTGGATCAAAGTGTGCTCTGACCTTCTTGGAGCAGTGATAGATAGAGAGCAGAGCTGCAGGCCGGTAAGGCACGCCGCTGATATTAGTATCAATCAGACTGTCTGCCAGTGGCTACAGATCTGTGTCACTGTGAATTCAAATTGCTGCTGATCAATGAGGGTTCAGAAAGAGTTCCAGGTGACTAAAAGTCAAGTTAGAATTAGAAAAGCAGTTTAATTACATGAGATTTGTGGATAAATAAATGATAAATTTCCTCAGCAAAGATGCTACAACAGATCTAATATTTGCAGCCTCAATAACAAGCTACAGAACTGCTTGTTTTACCGTGAAGAATTTGTGGGAAATAACAGACAAGGGAGGGCAGCCGTAGCTCCTGAGCTACAGGACAGGATATCTGACCACGCCAACTGGCCAAGTCCAAGATGATGACATCATATCTTTCTGCATGACTAGTTAAACGTGCACACACACACACACACACACACAGGTCTTTCTTCACACTTGGCTGTGATACGGTGAGTCGCACAGTCTCCAGAAACGACCTGATTAGCTAAGATGGTTTCCCGTCCAGTAAATGACTTTTCTTTGTTATTCATTTCTATGATGACAGCAGGTCTGACATAAAGTAGTCCATGTTTATAATGTGAGTTTCACGTACATTTAATTTGACTAATACAGTTGGAAGTAATGTTGTCTTCATGCTTTTTCTTAAGCTGTGTTCTGTCTTAAAGATGAGGTTAATTGAAGGTATTTCTAAAAAAAGTCTCAAGTTTATGTCTGTACCAGTTAAGATCATTGTAAACACATTTGCTACACCATTGTTACTTTGCACTGAATAACCTTAAGAAAGGCTAAAGTGAATACAGGCTAAGCAAAGCTAACCTGCTGCTACCATAGCTTCATATATACCGTAAAAAAAAACATGTCTTACCTAATTCTCAGCAAGAAAGCAAAGCAAACAAGACAACATTTCTTTAAAAACTATAACAGCTGTAAAAACATCCTGTGAGCCACTTTGAATGTAAATCGACATTTTTCCGTCATTAAAGAGAAACTGTTTTGAGACTCAGCAGATTAAATGCCTCACTATTGTCTGCTTTCTCCTCATAGAGAACAGCGTGATGCTTCTAGTTTTACAACAGCCTGCATGTATATAATATTACGCCCATCTTGTGTAATACATCCTCTGATTTAAGGCCTGATGCTGCTCTGCAAATCAGGTCTCCTATTTCTTTGTTCCACAGAGGCATCGGATTTGGTCCTGATGTCCTTCACAGACTCCTCTCCTCTGCATTTATCTTGCACACTCTCCTCATCTCGTTCCTCGTCCGTCTTATGTTCATCTCTGTCTCACTTTCTCTCTTTTTTTCCTCCTTTCTATCTCTCTCACCCGCTGTCTTCACATTTCATTCTCGCCCCCCAAGTAGTTTCTCATTTCTGTTGCCTGCAGGCCTGGTGTGAAGATAACAGCCTTCATAAGAACTTCAATATCTCTTTTTATCAAGAAAGATAAGATCTTTTCAGAAAAATGTATCAAATGTGTTTGACAAAGAAGTTCAATTCAGTTCCAATGTGAGTATTCACTGCACCACATCTTTCCATAGCATATTGCATGTTCTAATACCAGAAATGGCGACGATGTGAAATAAACAGACTTACAAGAGGTCTGAGTTTTTTATATGCAATCTAAAAAAGTAATGAATTCCAAATAACAGCATATGTTAAAAACAATTTATCAAAATGAATTAAAATTGGCACTTTAAACACTGTAACATTACATTTGTTCGCTGTATTGTATTGCTATATCACTCATATTCCTACTGACTTCAACCTACAAAATTGGAATACTTGTATCAATTTGTTTTCCTTTTTTGTGTTTTCAAGTTTAAACGCACAGCATTTAATAACAACAATAAGAAAACATGGCGTCTGCAGACATTGTGAGGTGGTGTGAGGAGTTGTAGTCTTCACTGTTACCCCTGCTGGTGAGAATGAATAATCACTTAGTGTCAGTATAATCCTGAGACACTCAGTATCTCAGTATCTCCCACATGTCCTGCTATCCTACAATAAAGGTCATGTCGCACACGGGTCTACAAAATGAATTATGGGTGACATTTGCATGAGACAAGGACACATTACATCACTCACTGAGAGTGTTTCTGTGCTCAGTCCAGTCTTACTGTCATTGTTATACATGCCTTTTTGTTTACTGATATTAAAGTAATAAAAAGACTCATCCAGGAAATAATGACTCTAGTGTTTTATGGCTCGCGTACATCAGTTATCATTGCAATAATACATGTTTATTTTCACGTACTTTAAATCCAAAGTAGAGTAAAGAGAAATTCCCTGCAGCCACAGAGGTTGATATTAAAACGTTATATTAAGTATTGTGCTACAATGCTTTATAAGGAAACAGAAACACAGTCCCAGAATCACTAACATCCATCTTAACCTCAAATTAAAACAAAGAAATCTGTATTTATTATTTGTTATGCAGGTATATTTGATGTCTTGGGAAATTTGTATTTCTTGTGAATTGATTTCACTTTGTTGTTCTCTCTCATGCATATTAAATGATAATTCATGCATAATGATATAATAATACAGTTGCAAGGATATTACAATTGCACTATATGTTTTAGGCTGATAAGTTCAACCAGAGAAAATTACTGCGTACAAAAGTAGAAAACACTTTCATTTCTGGATCATCAACATTCAAAGAAACAGGAATCACAGCTGCGGTGCAGTAACAGAGTGGGTGTGATCCTTTAAGGATCATGTAAGAGACACATTTTAGAAAATGACAGAAAGATTTAAGGGAGAAGAGGCGGATTTATTTATTTTTCTCATCAACAACTTCGTCTCTGTTATGTTTCTATCAATTAGAACACTATAATTTCATGAATGTATGTAGAGTTATTTTCACAAATCACAATAAATGTAATTCAACCAAAACAACAGAAAATAAACCAGATTCATCTACAAAGGATGTATCACTCAATACATTTACCCAACTGTTATTCACAGTATTAGTTATTGGTAAGACTAGACTTTATTAACAATGAAAAAACATGTGAATACTTGTTTACTTGGAGCGATCTGAAAATTGAAGAATTGTTACATTTATTGAGATAATGCTCCAGCTACTTTCTGTAACTGGAGTTTAGATGCTTAAATGCATATTAATGATATTTTACTTAACTTTCATTATTTTTGTCGCATTGCTTTTCTTTCAACAAGAAAGAATGATTAAAAAATTACTATTAATGATAATAATCAGGATATCAGCACAACAAACTAAACGCCATCACTGTCCTAAAATATTTTTGTAGCAGAACACACATTATCAAAACTAATTGAAGTCACGTATTATGTTATCTGACATGGTTTTAGCTCACTATCAGATCTGGAGTTGCCTAAACGAGCAGGTATCGCTGCACAGATCTCAGACAGATGCCTGTGCTCCCTGCTCTCACTGCTCTCCACTTATTCCATCAGATTAAGCGCACTATAAGCCCTTTAAACACCGAGGTCATGGACTACTTGCACATGCTCACAGTTTACTGGAAGGACAGGTGCACTGTATGGTCTGACACAGAATCACTTCAACACCAAATGATAACAAAAATACTAAATTTACAGAGAATTTGAGGGTTTAATTCAGGTAACACTGATATTGTGGTGATAACAACAGACATAACCGCTCTACTGTACAATATAAAGAGGCGTGTTGACTCTCATCCATGCTGCCTTATTGCTTTATTGCAGTCTATATTGAGCCTATTGCTCTGGAGAGATGCTTAGTGAAAGAGATAAAGAGCATGTTGTCAACAAGAGAGGAGAAGAGAAGCCAAACATGACTCAGTCACTGTTTGTGTCTTTGTGTCTTTCACTGGTTTTAACTCAAGAACGACCGTCTGAGAGCATCCCAAGGAAACCATGGGACATGGTGCAATCACAGACCAACTGTTGGAAAGAACAAATGCCATTCCCTTGGCATTAACTTTAAAGGTCAAACACTGCGCTACTGCCAGTGAAAAGGCTCGTCTGTCGTACAGGTCACTGTGTAGGTCGGCCGCAGGTCTCCCTGTCGCTCTCGGCTTTTTCTCATTAGGGCATGGTAGCTGGTCCAGGGGTTAGAACAGGGCCGTGTGTGTGCAGACAATAACAGGAAGGACAGGCTCAACACACTGCAGTACCCAGCAACAAACAGCAAAACAGGCTTACAACTAAGTTAATGCTAACTTTCCTGGCACGCCAACACGGTGTCAATTAAGGACAAGTAACGCGCTACAGTTCTGCAGCTCTGGAACAAGCAAGTTGTCCTTAGACACTGTGGAAGTCAGAACTGTCTGGATCTACACGGAGCACAGAAACAAGAATGAGGATGAGTCGTTTATGACGGCAAAAGATAAGAAGAACATCTTCGCCTAAGAGGAGAGCACCACATGCAGTGACAAACTCTTCGTCATGTCTCTGCAGAGCTCTTCCCCAACACACAACGTCTTTTCATGGTGAAGGGACTGGATTTTAAAGTATATTTCGGCAGAACCTCAAACAAACCAGCTGAGACACCTGGCTACTCAACTCACCATGACATTTCTACAGATGGTCACAGCTACAGTAGACTGATAAATAACCCTTCCCAGAAGCCCCAGAACATTTATGGAGCTTCCAGAATACAGAAAAACAGCATTGTCAATTCAGCTTGTCCGTGTAATCCAAGTCTGCAGAAGCCCCAAAATTCCAAATGAATTTGAACAGATTTTATTTGCACACTTCTTTGATGCAAAATCTGCCCTGTTGCTGGTGAGCTAAAAAGCATTCATCCCATCTGAAGCGGGTGCAAGAGCTCAATTGCATGGCAAAAGTGTAAAAGCATTCATTTTTTCCAGTTCATATTGGGGATCTCAGGGCTTCCAGGGAATTGGATTACACGGGACTAGCGACGAGTCATTTATCTTTTAATTTAGGTTGTTTTTTGTGTTTGAAAACAAGTCTACTTCAGCTGATTAGGAGAATGCTGAAATGCTGTTTTGCTGTGAAGCTCCAGAAATGTTTTACCGACTACGAAAACTCATCCAATTTCCCTTCGGCATGGGATTGAGGAAATGGCAAACCCATCTTTGATGGGATAAAAGAGGTGTTTAACATTCATGTTTGAAGGCCCAGTTTGTTGACATGTTTACTCGAGTTAAGGGTCAAGAGTCAGCTGTCCAGTGGTTTCCTTGTTCCTGGATCAGCTGAGACTGTTCAGCCCCTCCTCTAACAGTGCTGAGGTTGAGCAGGCAGACTGACAGCTCAACATACTTTGTACTAAAGAACTGATCATCTATGAGCTGATTGATCAGCTGAAGACCCTTGCTCTATAATCTCTAAAGCCATCCCAGGCTCCATCTGTATTAGCATGAGACAGGTGCTGGTAAATGTCAACAAGAGAAATGTAACGGGCAGGATTGGCCTTGTGATGTGTGTCATTGGATGACTGGACTCACCTCCTCAACAAGGGCCAGCATACGCCGAGTGCTCTCCAGAGACTGCAGGGAGGGAGAGAGAGAGAGAGAGAGAGATTAAATGATTAGCTGAGAGTCCACAAGACAGCGAATGCACTCATAACACACATCACCTGTTACTGCAGGTAAACACCACAGTCATTAAGATAGTATATAAAGGGTTTACAAAGCACATTTGAAAGGTGGCCAAAGGAGAGAACAAGACCAATATTCTAATGTGAAGAAAGACTGATTACTGATACTCAGTCATATAACTAGCCTTGATTATTCTTCTCTCTGCTGATCTCAGGATTAATCATCTGATTTCTACCTTTTGTTTGCCAACTTTCTACCCTCTGCATGATCCCTCTGAGTCTCACCCATCTCTTAAATCCAAGACTTTTTCATTCCTAATCCTCATTTCAGACTTTCCTCCCTTGTTATCTCCTTGTCTCCAGCTCCTCCTCTGCCCCTCTGTTGCTCCCTCCATCCATCTCTCCATCCAGCCCCACCTTCCTTATTCCTTCCTCCCTTCCCTCCCGTCACATCCATGGAGCCTTTTGGCCTTGCATTATCTCCTCATGAATGTTTAATAAGGCCATTTGAGCTGCTCCATTATGCTGCTGCACAGAATTATCTGCTCTTCCTGAGCTCCTCTCAACTCATTAAAAAGGGCAAAGTTCTGCCTTCCTTAAAAAAGTGCAGGCTTGATGAAAGAGACTTAGAGAACAAATTGCTAAAGCAAAGGAGGGTCACATTAAAAAAGACGTGTCAGTCAGCCTGGAGGCTGAAGGAATACATTTGTGTCCTTCTGAGAACGGGTCATTTTGAAATGTCACGCTTTCTGTTGTGCCTCTAACTTCACCTATGAGTGCAGTTAGTTACATACTTTTAAATATGTATTTACTATTTATTGAACAAGCAGGTAATATAAACTGACTCAGATGTTCCTAGCTGTGATGTTATGAAAATGTTCAAGATTAAATTACAAATCACTGTTTAAAATGTTCATCATGTATGAGTTGACTGTAGCACATGACATACTGTGATTTCTATGGAACTAAGGTTTACATGCATTTGTGTAGAATGATGTATGTGCAGATGTTGAAACTAGAAAGCTGTGTTTCCATCCACCTGCTGAAACTGTACCTATGAGAATATGAGCATAGTCTGTGACATCACATGGACTTTGCAGTAAAGTAGGAGGCATATTTTGCATTGCAGCATTTAAAAACTCATGAAATTAGCAATATTTGCACGTTCATATGTTCATGAATCTTTAGTGAGAAGGAAGGAGCTATTTTAAGGAATTAAATGTGGTAATTATAAATCATGTCAGATTTTTTTGGGAATACCGTCATACTTGATGTTTCAATGGATCCTATTATACTGACCTTAATTACAATAGAAAGAGTGTATATAAAGAGCAATATTTGAAGACATAATAATAGTTTCTTTTAATGTGATGAATGTCATCAAAGTGCATTAGCCAACAAACACATTCTGTTAGATTTATAAGTTATACTTCAACAACAAGGAATCAGATGGAAGCATGTGGCGGGAGCCGACACTGTGAGCTGCAGACTGAATTACATATCTTAGGCCGTTGGGAAATACTGTACTGTAAACACAATGTGATATATTATCTTTCTTTCCAATATCAGAGTAGATAACATCAGTGTTTGTGTGTGTGCCAAAACAAAAGCATGTTCATCCAGGTGTACACAGGTGTGTATGTGCGTCGTCTACTGTACCTCATCGGCTATCTGGTCCGCGCGTGTCTGCAGGTCAGCCAGCTCATTGCGCATGTCTGATTCGTCCGCCATGATGACTGTTGAACTTTGACCTCAAACAAGAAAGGCTGGAAGGGAGAGAGAAGAAGAGGGCGAGTTCATCAACAATACTGCAAAACAGTGCAAGGAGGAATATATTTTCAGGGCATTAGCTGGTGTTCAGCCTGTTTCTGTCAGCACATGAAGTCAGAACGATATATTCACGCACAATCCTTCAATATAGTTTCTATTAGTGATGACTCGGCTGGTTACATTTTCAAACAAAACTGCTCAAATCATCTGTGTGGCTTTTTTCTGCCCCCAGTGTTTGTCTGACTCTTCTCGTTGTTTTATAATAGGCTTAATCATTCTTAACAGCAGCTATGGTCAAAGAGTCTTTCAGCACTGCAGTGGAGTGTTTTTAACAACAGACTTGACCCATTTCTGAACCCTGAAGTTAAAACTTATCCAAGTAGGAATTATAGCTGAATCCAGAGGAAGTTCTGTGAGTTCCTTCAAAGGTTATTAGAAAAATTCCTGCAGTTAAAGCAGGTCAATATGAATGTGTGAAAGCCTTTGTCTTAACTGCTCAGTCACTGACAACAACAATCAACACAAGATATAAAACAATGTTCTCTCATTTTGACTCACCAGTTGACTGAGCCAAATGAAAGGCAGAGTTCTTACCTCATAAGCACAAGTGATGCATAATTCATTGTTTAAAACACTGTTGGTGAATAGGTTCTGTTTTTGTTTACAGCCTCAGTCAAACACGCAACCAACTGTGTGCATGCACACCCACAAACACACAGTCCATGTAATAAAACAGTGCTTCTGCGCGCACCCCAAGCTCAAACCTCCACCCCGCTGACCCTGAATATCTCCTCCTCAGGCATCAACAAGGGAGGAGCTCCATCACTCTCACGGCTTGAAGAAAAAGTATCAGGACGGAGACAGGGGTCTATTTTTGCTCCTCTGACGCGCTGCCAGACAGTATTTCATATAGCCACACACAGTAGAGCTGGAGGTATGGTCCATGAAAAATGTATGTGGCTGTTACTCTACGGGCTGACACAGCTACAGCTGCTGCTGCTGCTGCTGCTGCTGCTGCTGCTGCTGGTCGGGGGGAAGGAGACGAGGGCTGAGAATAATTAAGCCTTTAATGAGGCAAATAATCTGATCCAGCCCAATCACATCTCATTTGTATGTCTGATGCGTTTTTGTTTCTATTTCACAAATCATATTGAAGGATTTTTGTTCTAATGTGGCTCATCGCTGATATAAATGTAACTACCCGGCGGCTTTCAGCTCGGGGATCATTAAAGCTTCGTGTAATGTAATCTACTGCAATGTACAGTTCTACGATGGGACCGAGGGACCGCTGAGTTTGGACTGATTCGGGCGCTGTGGCTGGAGGAGACTGTTTTATTAACCTGTCACAAAAAAAATAAAAAAACTCCTGATGGATCAAAGTGGAGCATTCTTGTGCTACAAAAGCAGAATTATTATTGGCTTACTTTGCTGTGGTATATTTGGAGTCACACGTGAAGTGTTAAAGCTATAAATAGTTGTTTGACACTGTTAAATAAAATTAGTTCTCCCTAAAATATAAAAAAAACCAGCTGGGGAATACTACTGATATACTACATTTTGGGACCTAAAAAGATCTTTTTCAGCTTGAGGCTGAAAAGGGACACCCATCAATCAGTCCCTGTCAGAGTGTCTCCAAGGTAAACAGACACAAGGTCAGTTAAAGTCACAGCTGGATGTTTGATAAAGTATCTCCTCGTTCTGCCCGCCTTCAGTCTGTGTGTCTGTCTCTTCCTCCATCCCGGTGGAGTCGTCAGGTCTGTTAATAATTGAACATGTGCTGGGAAGAGAGATGGAGGGAAAAAGACAGCCTTTTCAAAGTGCTTCTCTCCTTCTTTCATACCCTCTCTCTCTCTCTCTCTCTCTGTTTTTGTCTGCTGTGCTGGTACACAGTTGCACTTTAAAATATTTATGTTGACATTTTACATTTTAGCCATTGGGCTGACTCTGCAGAGCTCCGTACAATGAGTGCAACAGCGGCGTGAGCTTTAGTTCATATAACAGCTGCCATACAGGTGAGAGAGAACAGACTGAACAGACATCCACCGTGTTTTATGACGGACTAGAAACGGTTCCTCTTATGATTTCACCAGCCAAAAATGACTTTGATAAGAACTGCCAAGATACAAGAAAACTTCAGTCATGTTCATTTTGGACACAAGATTCAGGTTATTAATTAATCGCTCTGATCCACCATAGAAAATGGATATAAAGTTCAAAATGGCAGCAGACCAAGACTGATCATCACTTCATGTCTGCTTGTTAACAGCGTTGGCGTGGTTGCATTGTCAATGGCAACAGCATTGATAGCAGGGAAGCATGTTCCATAATAATATATAAAAAAAGACTGTGCTCCTCACATAATGAAACATGTCACTGTGCAATTACAAGAGCAACAATAGCTGCACTGCAATCTGTGACATCTCAGTAACATTCAGTCCTGTTCTCACATTCAGTTCTGCTCCTGATGCTCCTCACTACATTCATTCTCCCACTGTAATGCTCTGCTTTGTATTGATCTGCCGGTGATTGCTTATCTGTTTGCAGTGGAGCTGCTTCCTGTTAACACACACTCACAGCACAGCTGTGTCTTCTCATTTCCTTTTATATTGACAGCGACCGCTCTCTCTTTCATTGTCTTTGTCACTCATTCTCAATCTATCAGAATTATCATCAACATTCTCTCAACAACTCATCTTTTAACCAACTTGTGCTCATTTTTGCTTTGACAATTAAATGCTTTGAACACCATACTTTAAATAAATCATTCACCTTACACAACATCTATTTTGGGTGTTGTTTGTGACGCTGTGGCGTCTTCATGATGCAACACTCCCTCCATCTCTGTCACTGCCTCCTCTAACACTCTCATTTTAGTTAAGCTTTGACTAAAACAACATACTGCAGATTCACCCACTGGAAACCGATTAAACACTAGTTTAGTTGCAGTTTAGCAGAGATACTAGGCTTACTGGACTGGCAAACATCGGATATGTATTACTACTAACAAATTAGATTAAATTCCTGAAGCAAGACATGAGCTTGATCCCGAATCCAAATATACTAAATCTGAGCAGCGTCTGAGTATGTAATGTGGTCCCATGGAAAAGTCACGGTAAGCACACTAAAAACAGTTTGAGGACATGAAACACATACTGAGGTTGCTGAAGCAGCTCCATGAAACATTGTGAAGTCCATATGTGAAGTTTGGTAAGCAGTGACACTCCAAAGTCACCTGTTAGGATTGACTGTCTGCATTCAAACATGCTCAAAATGACAATGCTAACACAGCGATGCTATGATGTTTACCGTGCTCACTATCTTAGTAAGGTATCTGGTATTTGGTCTCAATACAGCAGTATTGGACAAGTTGAAAACACTGACACGGGTTAAAAGGTTTAGGACCTCAGCAGTTACAGGGGAACATGAATTTCCCTGTCAAATGTTTTCAGTTTTTCAAGAACTATCCGCCTGGCCCAAAGTGGTTGACAGACTGGGAAACCATGCAGTCCATACCACGCTAAATGCTAACTGAAACTACTAGCTGAAAAGTCAAAAGATCGTCAATAATTCTCTGGAGACCAGCTGTATCTCATTTTCATGGCAATCCATCCAATATTTGCGGAGTATATCTCTATCTGGATCAATGCAGTGGACCAACCAAGAGACGTTTGTAGACATTCCTAGAGTGCCTATGAGCTGCAGTTCCACCACAGGAACTCTCCCCAAAGACTAGGAAACTTTAAAAGAAGTCAGTGCGTTTCACTTCCCAGAACTACAAGAACTAACAGCCTAAATCTGCAGCTGCACACCAGTTAGATTTTAGTTCATTGTGTTCGGACAAATGAGCACTGAGACGAGAGTGAGAATGAAGTCTGACACTGTAAACGGTGTCGTTGTTGTTGTGAAGTCATACCAGAAAATATACATATATAAAATATACACAGCTGTTACTTAATCACATTTTACTAGACTGATTTACCTCATTTTCAAATGTCTTTCAACCCTGCTTAAAACATAAACAACGGTTAAAATAATCTCTTAGTTCCTTGACAAGTAGTCATTAGGGACCAAAATGGGTGAAACGGTATCTGCTCAAATAACATCTGTCCTGTAAACGCAGGAGGATCAGCACACAAAGTCAGTAGTCCACTTTTGTTGCTTTACTTAAAAAGTTACAGTAATAAAAACAACTGATGTGCTCTTGTTAGCTCAGCTATCATTATCACTCTCTTTTGCTGGTGACGAATAAAAAATAAAAAAGTCTTGTTTTTCCTCTTTCCAGTCAGTCTAATGAATGTTTTACATCACACTTTAATTCAAGCAGCTCATTGCCTCTTTATATCTCTCTTCCTCCTCCATCCATCTCACTCTGACATTCACTTCCACTTTAACATGCTTAACATGTTTCATAGACAGACAGACACACACGTTACAGTCGAGCTGACATGACACAAGGTCCTGCCGTCCCATCCCCCACCTGCGGCCCTGCTGGTTGTCACTCGTCTCGACTGACGGCTGCTGTAAGGCCTGAACTGCCAGGCTCAGGCCGTGGAGAGATTAAAGTCAGCAGGGAAAGAGGATTTACTCTCCACTGTTTCCTCTCGCACACACTCTCTCCTCTAACTCTATCTCCTCTCACTTGCTTTCTTTGTTTCTCTTCATCTCCTTTCCAAGCCCAGGTAATAATCTATAGAATTTACCTCGAAATTTACCTCAATGCCTCATCTGTAGTTGACTGTAACAACAAAGCAACACTTCAGTTTCCAGCTGAACACTTTACAGCCGGTGGAATCATCCGGCTCACAGGAGGTGATACTTTTCTGCACCAGAATTACACCTGGATAGTCAGAATGAGAAGCCATTACAGTGGACGTTTTGACACTCATCATTACACCGACAAGGTGAGGACAAAGGACATAAATATCAAGATAACAAGTGAAGTCTGTAAGTACAGAGCAAAAATACCACAGCACTGAGAGCTTCTCATCAACGACTAAATTAGCAACAAATTCAAGCATGATGGGAGAACATTGATTTATACAGAGACATTAAAAGGGCACGAATGAATTATTGATCAGAATATTAATAGCATTAATCCGAAAAGTTAAAGGGAGATGCGTAAACAGGAAGAGAGGAGGTTTGGAAAGAGCAAGGACAAAGAGCGAAACCGGCAGGAACCTGAACACAGCAGCATATTCATTTAAAAGTCCAGCTGCTCATATCTGGAGTGCAACATCTGTTTTTCTTATATTTTCCATCCTGGATTTGTTTCAAAGGACGTTCTCGTCCGTCTCTGTTCGCCTACATCATCGGTCACATCCACCAACACATCTTCTCCTTCCTACAAAGCAGCCTGGTGCCGGCACAGCACACAGGCTGCCACCTCATGTCATGTTGTTCAGGTGATTTGAACTTGGTGTGTTTGCTTCATAGACTGTGTATGAATACAACGCAGCATAACAGAGCTGCGTACAGTTCTGGCTCAGAGCTCCAGAAGAGGGACTGGATTAGCACTGTCATAGGCTGACATGATTAACACAAGGCTACACAGCCCCAATTGTGCAGGAATCCAACAAAAAGCTATTTCAGGCAACAAAGAAAAAAATCCTGTCGAAGCATACAAATGGAAAATTCCACTCTGAAAGCACAAAAAAACAGCTGAAAATACAGCATGCGGCAGCGACTGTTGGAAAGGCACTGGTTTAACCAGAAGGTTTAAAGTGAAAACAGTGAAAAAACTCACAATGAAGTTTATGATGCATCCGTTCTAATGAAAACCGATGATTACAAACTGATAACAGCGACAGATGGACACAAAACTGTAGTTTTCAGTCTCATTCATATACAATACATGTGTGTTTTCAGTGTATTAATGTGTTAGTATAATGCACTTGAAATGCAGTGATTGTATTGCACTGACTCATAATATGGAATAGTTACCTAGGGACTTTTAAAATGCAGTTTATTTCCTGTTTAAACCGGATGTGTTGGACACAACACCAACATAGGATTAGGAGAAAAGAGGCACTTTGATTTGAAAGGAAAGGCAGATTCTGGGACTATACGTTTCTGTACGTTATAAGCCATATAAAGGCATTATGACAGTCGTGGACGTTGATCACACGGCTCAACTTCTGTCTGAAGTCTGAAGGGGTTTAAGAAAAGAGGAGACAAATATGGAGCACAGACCATTAAACAGTAGACTGTCTTTATCAAAACTCATGCAGCCAAACAGACTTCAGTTCACACTTCTGTGCACATAAAATGTCACATTTGAAGCTTTTCTGTCTCATCATACACCTTTGTGCTATGAACCAAGTCCTAAAATACAACAGACTTTAATCGGGTTACAGCATTTTGAAGTTAAATCAGCTCACAGTCTCACCAGCAACACCAGAAAAGGTAATGGAACTGATCCACTAACAGTCACAAACACACTGACGACACAGATTTTCTTCATTTACAGAGACGTTTGAGTTAAGAAACCTAAATAGAAAACAAATCATGATCGATTTAATGCAGCCTGTATGAAGGATAAATGCCTAGAGGAGGAATTCAACAATGCCTTCCACTACATGCAGAAGTCATTCAGGATAAAAAAGATGAAGTCACGCTTGTTTACCATCGATCACTGTAGCAGACTGTCAGGCTGCTGTGATAAACTGCCCCGACTCTGAACCGAGAAGACTGCTATCAATCAAGTGCTGTGTTCAGTTGAGATAAACAATGTTTGTGAAGGAAATAGGACATTTGGACACTGGCTGCACTGAAATTCTGGGAAAGCAGGTCAGCTTGTCAGTTTTTCAGTTGTATGTTTCTCACGGGTTTACAGAAGCGCTAACCTAAATCTGGGGGATTTTTAGAATAGCTGCTGCACTTTTCTCTCTCTTTCATGCATTGTTTTTGGGGATTAGTGAGAGAGGTTCTGGGAATGAGACGGTGGGCACAGTGAGACTGAAAATTAGCATTGCTATTTCTGTAACACGCCTTTTCTTTGTATTATTGTGAGCAAAGCCACTCATGTAGAACTGAGCAGTACAAAAGTGAACCCGAGGCAGCCGGTGGGTTTCAGGGAACCCTGCGGGAAGAACATGCGTGAGGGAGCAATAATAGAAAGCTTTCGACACTGTGAGATTTCTTTTTTTCTTAATTCTTATTCATGCTCACCTCTTCACTCAGCAGTACTGCACAGAACACACTGAAGGTAATAGAGGTGACCAAACCTACTGATTCTGAACCACAGGGCAGAAGTCACTCCGTCTCAGATTCCCTTTCTCCCTCCTCTATTTGCAAAAGGCTTGACCTGCTGTCTTCCATCCATCCTTATCTTTCCTCTTGAAAATTAGAACAGTACATAAACTAGACTGCAGCTTAAAACTTTATAACGATCTCTGTAATTATAACGCAGACATGCCACCAGAGATTTCTCTCTTATGTCCATTTAAACTGAAGTGGAGGAGACTGCAGACACACCTTTTCACATTGGAAATAACAGCGTGTGTGTGTGCGTCTGTTCTTTGAAGGTTAACATCTCTCTGCACTCGAAAACTGACAACATCACACAGGGAGAACCTGTTCAAGGACAAGGAGAGGAGCAGAGGGTGGACAAGGGCGTGGGCTCGTGTGGGAGGGTCCGACGTCTCAGCACATCAAAGCAGAACCGTGTTTCATTATTCACAGGATAAAACCAGGTCAACGTTATTAATGCAACAGCTGTGTGTGTGTGTGTGTGTGTGTGTGTGTGTGTGTGTGTGTGTGTGTGTGCCTGGGTACGTACAGTACAGTGTGTTTACATCATTGTGTCTGTGCAGAAATGTCTGTATGTATCTCCATTATTACTGCAGCAGTCTATGTGTGTGCCAGATTACATTATTAACTTTCATAGATTTTTCCATTTTATCTAATCAGTGTATCTAACAGTGTAACTGGGACTACCTGGGTCCCTAACCTGGTCTAACAAAGGAAGCTTCCCTGAGAACTCCCACTGACATTAAGCCTACAGGTTCAGAAGATGCTACTTATATTACAAAAATCAGATTATACTGTAGGTGCAAAGAGTTTGCCTTCATTCATCATCTTTCTGTGATAAAGTAATTGTGCTCTTGTGGATTTGAGGCACGAGAACCAATCACATCAATGGAAGACGTGGATTTGTAGGTGCTTAACCTAATGTTCTTTAGCATCTAATATTTTAGCACCACTTTTTCCTGCCAAAGAGGTTGTAGCAAATATTAAGGCATGATGAAATGAGTGAAGAGTGGCACCGTGGTTCAGAGGTGTGCACGAAATGCGTTTACATGTATCATAATATTCCACTTAAAATCAGAATAACCACCTCAATCAGAAACGGTTGATCCGATCCACCGCAATCTGAAATAATTTCTAATCAGATGGAGAGGTAATATAATGTGACATTTCCACGAGGGACAGAAACGTGGAGGTAGCAAAACAGAACTGGTCTGTTGCTGATAAAACAAAAAAGAAGAAGCTTCTTCTAAGCTCTGAAAGCGATTGAAGGATTGAACGCTTCAATGGTTGAAATCCTCAAAACTCAGATTTCAAACAAGTGTTTGAAATGAGGAACAAAGACGAAATTCTCCAATCTAGAAACGCAAACATTGCTCCCAGGATACGGTGTGGGTCCAATCTTCAATAAAACTATTAACAGGCTGAGCAAATAATGATTGATTGAACTGAACTTTTAGTTTTGAAAAAAACAAGTTCTTCTTCTATAATACAGCGATAGATTAGATGTTTCTCAGCAGATGGACCCACTTTGTACATGTCCAAAAAGTTCTGCTCTGATTAAATGCTTTGGTGCATGTAAATACTAGACAAAATAATTACTGTGTATGTAACCACAACTAATGTTGCTTCACAGCGAGACGACTCTGGTTTGAAACGACCCAAAGGCCTTCTCTGAGTGGAGCATGCGCTCCATTCGTCTGTGCCTCTGGGCGCTTCAGCTTTCTTCCCTAAGTCCAATGTCATGCAGGTTAGGTTAACTGCTGGCTCTTAATCGACTCTAGATGTGAACGTGAGCATGAATGGTTGTTTGTGTCTACGTGTCAGCCCTGTGATGAATCCTGCTACCTGCCCAGCCTCTCACAAAACACTTATCCTGGCGTCAGAAAGGCTCTTGTTAAGATGGAGAGGCTGATACCCTTCAATTACACACACACACACACACACACACACACACACACACACACACACACACACACACACACACACACACACACGTAAACACAAAACACTTTACATACAGCACTATATTCACTGATGCCGTGCCAGTTGATTGGGAGCTGCCTGCTGAGGACCAAACAGAACACTACATTTAATCAAACCTGTCAGGACTCAAGAGGATGAAGCATCTGCTGACACTCTACATGCTGTATAACACCATCCATTCTATATTCTCAGACAACCTTCAGATTTTATTGGTACATCCACACAACAGGGAGGTTTTTCTGCAGTCTATCACTTCCTGTAGCTCCAGTTTCAATGTTCGTCTTGATGTTGGGCTGCCTCTCTCTGACAGAAGTAGTTCCATCTAATCTCTTTATTCAGATGGTGATAACATTTCAGTTGTATCCCATCTTCCAGAAGTTACTTTTATATTTTTCTACATTGTTTTCCCAAATGTCACACGCAAGTTTTCTTGGATGAGTGAAGCGCTTCCTTTAAGTACTACATGGAACTGCCGGGAGGTAGTTTCAATCAAAATTCTAGCTAGCAAACAAACCTTAATTTATACAGCACATTTGACTCCAAGGCACATGAAAGTGTGTTTTTACACTACGGGTATAAAATGGAGCAAATGAGGCTGAAGCACTGCAGCTCTGACCTTCATACTGCTGCTGCTGCTGCTCGTTGTTTGTTGTTTGTTGAGGACCTGATTGTTGATTAATTTGTTTACTATTAAAATAGAACGTTTATCAACTACAGAAAATAAAATGTATAATATATTTCACTTCCATCACACATGTACAAACATTATAGTAGATGAGTGAAGTCACACACACAGACAAACATACATACTGTATGTGCTGCTGACCTATGAGTACTAAACAGATGCCAAGATGTGACCGGGCCACGGAGCATGATGGGAGCCTGAGGGCTGAACTATTCAGACAGTACACCCACCACTTCATGCCTGACTGCTCATATACCATACATGTACCAACACACACACATAAGTGCATGCATGAAACAGGATTCAGCAGTCTAACACAGACACACAGAAGTGGCTTGGTGTCCTGGAGTTATTATCGCAAGTAAATATAATTTTAGGATGAAAAATGAACAAAAAAATAAACTGAATCTGAAGCTTTTTGAAAGGAAGACACACAGTGAAATGATGAGGACAGTGTTAAGATCTAAATTCTTTTTAATCTAGATGTAGTCAGTCACATCTTGCACACAAGAAGACCAGATTTATAATTAACTTCAAACAGCTTTCTCAACTCAGCTGGATAGAACGATTCACTCTTACTCAGAACAAGAGCAGCAGTCTATGTAAGCTGAAGTATGAGATGGATTTTTACTGTATATCAGCCTCCTCAAAATGTTCATGTTCTAGATCTTTTCTGAAATGTTCATGTGAATAAAATGTATTCGAGCCAGAGATACCACTTCTTCATTATTTCACCTTCAACTCCTTTTCAGTAACACATCAAAAAGTTAAAACTAGGTTTCCACCCACACTGACGATAAAAGTACTTTTAGCTTCAAAGTACTCAAAAACTGCAGGATGGATGTCAGATGTTCAGAGAACAGCTTCATCATCGAGCCTTCTCATTCTATCCACGTTGACCACAGTGGCTGAATGTGAACGGTGCGAGCTAGAAAAGCTCATACCACGCTGGTCTTCTGCCCACAGCAATCGCCTGCCGTGACAATATGGCCTCAGCGAATTAAAACATTCCCTATGGAGAGACAGGAAGGACACACAGAGAGAAATCTGCTGCGGAAAAACACTGAGGAAATCAGAGAGGTAAATGCCTGAGTGTGTAATTTATGAGCGATTTTCCAGTGAAATGTCACCAAAATGGACACCTTAGATGTCATTATCCTCAAAGCAATCGCCTTTAATATGCCAGGACTTTGCATTTCCTTTAGTTTTCTATAATGACAGGCCCGAGGGGCTAATTTTCCCATAACACAGAGTAAGTGCACACAGCTGCCACTCAGTGACTGAGCAAAGAGGTACAAGGTCACAATCTGACCACCTGGCAGCGAGTGTAAAAATGCACCATTTAGGATGTTTTAACACCTCGGCTGTGGCGCAGGATTACGAGACCCGTATGACAAATGGTTCCCAGCATTCGGGCATTTTTGTTATAGCTGAGCAGGGATGATGGAGCAGATTGCAATTCTGACATTTCCTCATTACGTAATCCAAAGGAGGACGCATGGACAGAGAGCTTCGGCAGGCGGACTAGGATTGAGACTGGCAGATTAAGCAGAGACGGGAAAACAGGCATGTGCAGAGGTGGAGCGATGAATCACACAGGAAGGAAAATAAACGTAAACATTTAAACTGTTTAGACACATATTTGAACTCTATCAGAGGGTAAATCCCTTATAAGATGATGCTTCAAGCATCTGCAGCCACCTACAGACATCTTCTCAAACTCTATCATCTGCCAACTCTTGCTGAAAGTCAACACCTTCTCAATAAATTAGGCAGACAGAAAGATGTGCAGGCCCACAGATATGCAGGCAGGGAAACATGATGGTGTGGGACGTACAGGAGATTCAAAGCAATCATCTGTGGCCTGCAGGGATAATCACTGCAAAGCCCCACTGTCCCATTCACTGAGGATAAAACCCACTGGATTAATCTGTAGGCCTACAGAATACGAATACACACACACACACACACACACACACACACACACACACACACACACACACACACACACACACACACAACTTACATAACACATGTACCACTCTCCTTCTCGCTCTATTTTACTTTGCATCCCTTGTACATGCTTTCCTTTCTCTTTCACCTTGGCATGCACAGTCTCTCTCTCGCTTCTGCTCACGCTAACACACACAAAACCTAGAATGCACACACACACAGACACACACAGACACACACACACACACACACTCCACCACCCCCTTCTTTCCACTTCTCCTCTCTCCTCCCGCTTGCACACATTCAAATGGACACCTGTCAACACGCTGCTCTGTACATGTTGTTCGTCTTTACTCTCACACATACACAGTGATGACAGGCGCATATAGTACAGTACATATTCAAATAAATATAGGTCCATATACACGTACAGTAGGTTATACATTCTGAAGACAAACAGGATGAAGAGAGACATGTAAACAATGACTTCTTATTGCGCATATGTACGAATACAGACAACATAATTACAGTGTTGTACGTAGATCCTTTCTATCAGACACACTGTTTATTCTTTTGAAATCATGAACTTATCACCTCTTAAAAGTCTTAATCAGACCGAATGAACAACAAAAACTCAACATCAGCCTCTCCTGAAGGGAGAGAGCGGTCGACAAGCATCCCTACAGAGTGTAGCTGCTGCTCCAGCAGAGTCAGGTTACTACAGATCCGCCATGTCATCCCGGTCGATGAGAGGAGGGCATATCACAATTTCAAACATTTAAAATGATCCATTTTGTTGATGGAGTAGCAGGATCAGGATACAGAGGTGTGGGATTCTCTCTCTGTTCCTATGAAGGGAACTACAGGTTTGTCAGGTCAAGAAACTATGTTCATATCCCTCTAAAAGATGCTTTCATAATTACACGTGTAGGTGGAATTTACTATTAAACAAAGAAAACATTTAAACGTATTGTGTGATTCTGTGATCTCGAACAAACGGGTTGAAAGTATTTCCTTCTTTTTAATACATTTGTAAAGGCATTTTATTTTATATTTTAAACTGTGCATTGTTTACACCTACAGCTGCACGCTTAGTAGAAACATTATCCAAATGTCATTATAGCCAATTGCAATATCTAAATTGCTGGTGCTACAATTATTAGATGAAGATAAAATGTGTCAAACACATACCGTTATAAATGACACATTTTGGAGCTATAGAGAAACAAATCATGTTCACAGAAGGGAACAGGTGCGTTAAGTACGGAGCCCAGAAAAAATCACATCATCATGTATTCTTTTTTTCAGTGAAAATGAAATATTATCATTCCCATTTGCAATATCTGTCCCACAGAAATCACAATATGATTTTTTGCATAACACAACGAGTCACTTTGCAAACACTCTTTTTTTCTTTGAGGGTTTGCTTTCCTCGAGCTGAGACGCATCTGTTTCAGCTGCATTTTGCTGCAGGATCCATGTTTCTCATTGTTTTTTTAAGTCAAGGAAAGTCTCACAGCCTTTACATTTTGTGTATTTAGTATTAAGCATTTGTCTTCTAGTTGATTTTGCAAAATTCTAACTTTCTCGGGTACGTACAAGTGAAAATGGAGAAGTGACTCAGTGCATGCTTTTTTCTAACATGAGAGGATATAAAGTCTTTCCAAGTCAAAAGGCCAAAGTCTTAATTCAAAAGTCATTGGTATTATGTCACGCGACTCTCTTTTGTTTTTGTTAAGTCTAAAATCATGTGACTCAAGTCAACGCCTCTGTAAGCACAAAAGATTGAAGTCTGAAGACACACTGTGAGCCTAAAACATCCTGCAGGGCTTCTGAAAACATCTGCCCCTCCCAGACAAGATGGAACTGCCACATTAAAATCTCTATTTTGATAAATGATGTTCCACCCCAACATCACCAGGCTTTAAAGGGATATTCCGGCATAAATTTAATCCATGGTCTAACAGATCATGACACTGAGTAAGACCCCCCCTCGAGAGATCAGGTTTTCTAACCCTAGCCCTGACGAGTCGATTACCGAGTGCAGTTAGAAATGCTCAGTTCTGTTCTTTTGCCTGTCAGCTCTCGATAATAACTGTTATAAACTGGTAGGCAAGACACATATGAACTTTGATTGCATTTCCATGGAGTAATAATCATACATTTTCATCCTTGAGCTGAGGAACTCTGCTGCACTCAGTAATCAACTCGTCAGGGCTTCCCGAGTGGTGAGTTGTGTTTTCTTTTCAATAGAAATCTGGCTAAGCTAGCAGATGTTTGATGCCTCTAACTATGTGCTGGGAACCTGTTTGTGCTGTTGCTGAAGTTTGGTGCTGTTCTGAACATTATTTGTGGCTGTGAGTGGCTTTATGATGGCGGTTTCTTGTTGGAGTCACAGACTGCAGTGTTTTGTTATCGTGCGGTCTTTTCTGAGGTTGCTAAAACTACATAAGCTAGCGGTCAGAAAACTTGATCTCTCAGTATCACGGTGTGTTAGACCATGGATTAAATTTACGCCGGAATATCCCTTTAAGATTTCGTGTCCTCAACGAATCTGTATATAAAAATTGCGCAGGGTAAAAACGGCAGCAGTTGCCAAGACTGAACTGCGAATCACTCTCCCAGCTCTTCTTAGTGCTGAAAACTAATAAGTGAGCAACATGCAGTGAAAGAGAAGATTGTGATCACAGTGCATTCTTGGATGTCACTGTTCTTCTACCATCTGGCTTTTTTTTCAGCAGATTACATTGAAATCCAACAAGAAGAGAACAAGATGAATAAATTAAACTGTGTGACTGTTTGAAAGGGATCATAGAAAATGCGTGTTGCTGTGTTTTCAACTGATGTAGCAGGACCGGGCTGGAGGCTGGTGGTGATTTCTCACCTTTCTGTAGGCAGAGTGATGGATTGGTGGGGGGTGGGTGCTGAGGGGGGCTGAGGGAGGGTGTCAGTCGAGACTGGAACCATTTTCTCACCAGGAAAACGATTATTTGTGCTCCCTGAGTTCATGTTCACCGTACCTTTTCATCTGCTTCACTACTATTCAGAGTCTCTTGAAAACACCTGTTTCAGCGACAGCATTTCACAGACAAACCGAGGTTTATGACACTTCAAACCTTTTTCACCACTCTAACAGTTAGCTAGACGTTTGAACTACCAGGTAAGAGTAGAATAGAAAAGTAGAAGCTGCTACACTGTAGAACTGAATTTTGCTCTATTACTCTCTAACAAGCATGTTGATTTAACTGATATTTGTGGTCAGACATATTAACCAAATCCTTACAGATATTCACTGTTAAGTTCTGCTATATTAAAAACCATGACATATATTTGCATAAAATTAAAATGCTTATAAAATAAAAAGTTGGATGTTTTTTTTGGACGTGGTTACAGACAACACAAGGCTGCCAAACAAGAGCAACACACACGTGTTGATCTGCAAAGGAGTCGGTGTCATATCAACACAAATCCTTCCTTTAATACTAAAGAAGAGGCCATTATTTATTCACCTACGTTCCACCAGTTCTTATTCTTACTAATCTTTTCACAACATGATTAGTTAACAAAGTCTCAAGAAAGTCTTTGTTTCCTCTGTCACACTGTTCCTGTGTCCTTACATGGAACCTCAGGAGACAAACTGCTATTTGCCACATAACAAAAGCACTTTAGCTTTTCTACTGAGTGCCCAAAATAAAAAAAACTTTCTCCACAACACAGGATGGGTGTTACGTGTTAATTAATGACAACCTGTTCGCCTCTGGTTATGTTCAAAACACTCAGGGAGAAGGTCAAGAACTGTGGAAATCTCAGTCAAAAACAGCCAGAATCAGCACCGCTGTGATCATAACCACGTCTCTGTGCAAAACTAAGATCCATGAGCAGCCTGCTGAAATGTGACAGCACAAAATAGCTCCTGTCACTTGTTTTCAATGCAGATAATACATATATAAGCTTCTGTATAGCACTTTATCACCCTCTTGCTTCAGAGAAACGAGGACTGTATTCGGCTGTCTGAGCTCTGATGTGCTCCGCTCCTCCACAGAGTCACCGGAGCTCCGGAGCTGTCCGCGGTGCTGAACACCGGGATGTGAACCCTGCAGCCTCCAGAAACAAGAAACAACTCCACACACGG
This sequence comes from Diplodus sargus, assembly GCA_903131615.1. NCBI lineage: Eukaryota > Metazoa > Chordata > Actinopteri > Spariformes > Sparidae > Diplodus > Diplodus sargus. Next base: position 140,349 of record CAEMYA010000597.1, read on the forward strand.
CCGGCGCGTTATCCCTTAATGTAATCCTTACAACAAACAACTACTTTAATCTTGTCCGGTGTTTAAGACGAAGTTCCCGCACAAACACCGGTTTGGTACAGAAAACGCCACCAAGTGTGATTCTTTTCAGCACATTAAAGAGACGACAGACAACAATACAGGAGCGTTTATACTATTCATGTCACTATAAATGACTCCATGGGCTTTATTAAACTAATTAGTGCTGTACAAATTACGTAGACACATGCTGTAAGTTAACACACCACAGCTGATGGAGAAAGCTTTGACAAGGCGGCAAACACAAGCGTGATAAATGAGCTTTAATGGCGTTTAACTTTAAAGCCACATATTTTATGAATACTTCCAACTTTAATTGAAATTCTTCTGCCTTTGTTCTAATAGTGGACCTGGCTGAGTGGAGACAGACAAACACACCTGGTGAAACCTACCTCGTTAAGTTTCTTCTGCTCTTCTTCGTCTTCTTGTTTTCTTTTGCTGTGTTTGTTTGGCTACAGGATGAAAATGTCCGTCCGTGCAGCCGCTCCACTCAACGGGACTGTCCCCGCAGGAACACACCGCCTCCTCCTCTCCTCCGGTGAAGCGCGGCGGACCGACTGACCGCACACTTCCTGTCAACGCTCCACAAAATAAAACATCTACAAATCACCGCAGCAGCGGGGAAGGCGGTGAACGATGCCTCCATGTTGACTCTCTCCGAACCCTCACCAGCCGCGTTCCCGCCAAACTTCAGGCTCCGCTGTACACTTTCATTAATTAACACTCATAACTCAAGTTAACCGACTCAACACCTACTCGGTTATATTTTTGAATAGGTAACCCAAACACCTGAACCTCCCATGAGCAATACTAAACCAAAACACCCCAGAAGATCTAAAAAGTCCAAGAACAGTAACGTTTTCTAACTGTCCCTCAACAATAACAGTCCCCCATGACAGTTCCGCCCGGTGCTCAGCACAGAGGGAGTACTACTCTCATATATTAATGTAATAATACAGTTATCATTTTAATAAAGAAGAGTATTTCACTTATTATAGTAAATACGTTGTCTATAGATGATAGTAGAGTATTTCAACCCTCACTGTATGCTGTGTAAGCTAATGAATTTCGGGTCAGCCTGATCTTCTTCTACCTCTTCTTCTTCTTCTTCTTCTTCTTCTTCTACTTCTTCTTCTTCTTCTTCTTCTTCTTCTTCTTCTACTTCTTCTTCTACTTCTTCTTCTTCTTCTTCTTCTTCTTCTACTACTTCTTCTTCTTCTTCTTCTTCTTCTTCTTCTTCTACTACTTCTTCTTCTTCTTCTTCTACTTCTACTTCTTCTTCTACTTCTACTCCTACTTCTTCTTCTTCTACTTCTACTCCTACTTCTTCCTTCTTCTTCTTCTTCTTTTTCTTCTTCTTCTTCTTCTTCTTATTGCTGCTGTCGTTATTCCTAAAAGTTTGTGTTTTGATTAGAATATATGTTCGTTAGAAAGAGCATTTAATCATGTGTAATTTTCATTGTTTGGTCTCTTTTAATTTGATGGTGCAGTCACCTTACTTCCTGCTTCGTTGTGTTGAAGCTGACGGTGCTCACAAAATGGCCGCGCCCT
>CAEMYA010000597.1:142226-160282 GCA_903131615.1 Diplodus sargus
TTCCAAAAAGCTGATTGAAGTCTGTGGATACAGAAGTCAGGGCAGGACAGCAACCTTCATGTTATCCTGGCTACAGACTATTAATCTGCAGTACTTTCGTCTGGTTACTCTCCATCCTCTTTACACAGGCACAAGTTCTGCAGGTACAACCGGACAAACAGTGATGTCTTCTTATGCTGTCATGCACGTACACACACGGTACATACACACACACCGTCATGTCTTATTTCCAGCTCAGAGACTCTTACCCACTGATGCTGGTACTCTATATCTTCTCTTTTGATTCAAGGCATTTTAACTCAGTGCAATTCTATAAATAATGTTTTAGCCTTGACTCAACATAAAGAGCTGAAGATAAGGAAAACAGGAGTGTGATGGGACCTGAATTGGCCGACATGATCCCACATCACACACAACCTCAGTCTATACTGCATCCTGCAAAAGCCCCTTTATGTGCATCCCAGTGTGTGCAGGTACATGTGCACAATGTTCAAGTTGCACAGTCATGATACTCACTTGAGGTACTTGAAATGAAAGAAAGTTAGATCTTTGAGTTTGTCTGCAGTGTATGAAGCTGTTTGCCCCTGGAGTCCTTGACTCTCCATGATCAAAAAAGATCCTTTTTTTTTTTTTTTGGCGATGCCACGAGGCATGAGATGTGAATACTGAATGCGAGTAAAAATACACATCAAGAAACCAACCCAAAAAAGGATGACATGCTGCGGGGGACTTACTTGTCAGATCCAATGTGTGCTTTTGTCAGGCTCGTGTCACTTAAACCACAAACACTTCAGCATGCTGTCAGTGTTTTAAAGCAAACTAACGTTTCTTGTATTTTCACTTTAGAATTAAAATAGGTAAAAACTAAACGTTAGCAAGGGTGCTAATTATTCATGTCCTTTAGGAAATATACGTATTTGTCACAACAGGATTTCTTGCATTAGATTATTTTATCTTATTCACACCTGCAGTGCTGCAATGAAAAAGAAAAATGGAAAAAACCTCCTGTTGTTAAGAGGTCAAAGGTCAGAGAAAGCCTTAATTATTTCTGTGACTGTGCAAAGATCATGTCAGAGAGGTCGTGTTAGGCTGCTGGGAACAGAAAGAAGAAGGAGGAGTGAGAGGGAGATGATATCATCTTCTCCTCCTCCGCTCTCTTTGTTGCTCACCTCGCTGTCATTCGTCCCTTAACACGTTTGACTGCTGAACGCTCGGCAGCTGCAGGGAGAAATGGCTGCTCTTCCTCTTGTCCCTAGTTCCCTCTCTAGTCTTCTTCATCACCTGGTCCAACACTTAACAGTTTTCAGAGCATCTAGTTATCCCTTCAGGTCTGATAAGAAATGGTCGGCCCGATCATTACTGTCCCATTGAAGAAACCATTAAAGACCTCCCCGCAAAATTAATGTTCCACATAGCAATCAGTTTGAGCACAATAAATCACACTGTTTGCCATCGATTGAATGCTGGTGTAATTACTCTCCTCGAGTGTTGCGCCTTCACACTGACTCTGAATGTAAATTTATGTACATCACAGCGCACGCAGGGAAGAAAATTAATTTGAGGGCAGTTTGTTTTATGTGTCACAGATGGGAAGGCTGTTACTGTCGCATAGGTCAGAGATAGATGAACTGTAAAACAGGCACAAAGGTTCAACAGCACTTCTGATAAATCTAAATAATTAAAGGCAGAGTGTTCTTAGTGAATACCACACCGTATGTTTTATCAGACATCAACATGGCAACAGAGATGTGCAGTACAGAGCCCTCGATAAGTGATCGAGCGTGAAAATGTTTCTACTTACTGAAAATAATAATTCTGTGTTCATGACGTGACATTTCACAGTCTGTGTTATCTACAGTCGGCTGAACAACACCGAGTCAGCTGTTGCTTAGTCTATTAATCCCCCCCCTCAACACACACACACACACACACACACACACACACACACACACACACACACACACACACACACACACACACACACACACACACACACACACACACACACTTCCCCTCACATGCTGCCCTGCCTGACTCAACACAGGAAATTACTGTGGTGTTGCATCATGTATCCAAATGCCACAGTGTCTCAAAATATGGGCTCCACTCAGACACAGTTTAGCACATTTAGTCGAGTTACTTTGTCGACGTGAGTACCATTATTGTATCTATCACCTATTTAACGTGTAACAAAACAATGTATGTACTTTGTTGAAATAATGAATCTAGCTATAATTAAGATGGTTTATTGAGCTAAAAGTAGGCGAACAGAGATAACTGAAGAGAACCTTTGAATAAATAGTTGAAACATTCAAAGCTAACTTGACCAAACCCATTGAAGCATTGACTGTTCAGTTGCATGAAAGCATTCTTATAAAATTAGCCAAACCAATATTTAGTGTATACTTGAGTGTTAAACAACATCAGTTAAATGAATTCATTTGGTGTTGTTGAAATTGACTTTCTCTGACAGGCTGTCGAGGCACGACAGCTTTCTCACACTTGTTGTTCTTATTCTTCATTTTAAAGATAAACATACTTGCATTCATTCCGAGTCATACAAATCTTAGCTTCACATTTCCTTCATGACTGCAGCAGAAATGTTGCCCTAGATCAGGTGGTGCTGTGTCCTTATTACAGCAGGCTCATGTTTCTTCCTGCTGAACTATATGTGCTGGATCATACAATCGTCTCATGGACAAGTTATGTGTGTTGTACCTGTTTTCGTACGAACATACAGCCTGCCTGTGTCTTATTTCATATGTGCAGTCAGCAGAGATGTGATATTCCCAGAGGGAGGGCAGAGAGCTGAAGCACCAGGCAGAGAGGATCATGGTCCAACACTTCTGAACACAGCATCGATCCTGGTAATGGAGCTGCAGCTTTCTGCTCCGTCCTCCAGAGCCCTCTATTATCACTTACATACAGATACAATATTCAAGTCAAGTGGTCATTCTTTTCCAGAGCAACTTCAGTGATCAACAAGGACGTATTCTATTATTCTTTGTTGACTTGCCTCACAAAAAAGATGACTTTACACAGCTTATTAACAAAACAGGACGCAGGGATTGAATAAGAATAAAAAGGAGTGTTTCTAGTGTACGTAATGAAGAGAGCAGATATAGACTGACTCAGTTAACCAGAGCTCCCCTGGCAAGCTTATCTGAAGGCTATTTGGCAACTATCACCATGATGTGTTAGGTCTGTTTCCCACATGAGAGGAAGCCAAAGAGCTTGACCGCCCTGACCTACTAACCCCAACAACCAGGGCTGCACATGAAGGGGGAGCCCAGCTGATGAGGGGCCCAGGTAGGCCAACGATAGCCATGTTAATCCTGATAACCAATTTTTATTTTAAACCAAAGTATCAATACTTATTAAAACAATGAGAAAAAGTCAATTTTTTGTTACTTCAGTGAAGTTGCACTTAAATGAAAAGGAAGGTGCTCCAGTGAGACCAGTGTGGGAAGTTAGTCTGAAGCTTGAACTACTCGCTCATGTTGGGAGTGGATTTTCTTGCTATGCCAGGATCTGCACATAAACTGGGATGCCAGAAAAGAAAAGACAAGAAAAGGAGGGAGCTGGCAGGAGCTTTAGACATGGATAGTAATTTAAAACCAACTTTTTCAGTCAGCGCTGAACGCTGGTCTCCGCCAGGCTGAAGAGGCGAATGAAAGCCAGGACAAAGTGTTACTAGACAAGAGGTGTGTCAGCGAAGGAGCAACCACCATCTGTGGGACAGAGGATGATCTTGATGCTAGTGAAGAATTTCTGCAGGAGTTTGAGTAGAAGAGAGTCAGAGTACGCACATGTGTTGATATGAGTAAAATACATTTCTGTGAGTAAGCCAGCTGACAGCTTCATGTCAATGATCGCCAGAATTACAACGAGGACAGTGATGTTAGCGAAGACTGCACTTCCTCCAAACATTCATACATTCTCTGGTGTGGAACGGACAGAGCGGACTGGGAAAGAAATGAAGGTGTTACACTGTTGTGACCTGTGTGAAGTGTTTATATGAAAACCTCAAAACAGTTACATGTCGTTTGGTGTTTAAAACCTTTCTTCACTTCAATCTGACAAACTCTCTCTGGTGTGAGAAAAAAGACACACATTCACTGACAGTCAAACATCAGTTAACATTTACTGCCAAAGAAACAATCCAAACAAATGATATATTAAAACTGCACAGCGTAGCAATGAACATTACACAGTAACTCTGACGTGTACAAATCCTATTTCTTACAGATGAAGGCAGAAACCTTTGACTGTAACCAAGTCTGCAGGCGTGAAACCTGCTCAAGGTGTTGCACATTTTTACACAGGCTGCTTTTAAGCTTATGTAAATACAAAAAAACATTTTTTTTACTGATTACATGACTTGATGGCTTCTGTTAAGGGTTCACAGACACTTGCTGCTGAAAATGACACTCTTTAAAAAATTATAACCATTCAAGTTTTCATCAGTTATCAATAAAACAAGCTGTGCTACAAAATCGCAATACCTCAAATACAACTCCACAGTCAACAGGAAGCGTCTGCTGCAGTCATCTTCTCTGTGAACAATCACTGATTTAAAACAAATCAAACAGTGCTTGTTTCTTTTTTTAAAAGTGCTCATCTGTGAGTTGTAACTTCAGATCTAATACTGTTAGTTTCCAGACAGAGCTTGTTGAATAAGCGCATAAGTGCAATATTATCATTTTGATCCCCACCACACAAGTAGGAATGCTGCTTACTTGGTCAGACTCAGGAACATCATGTATATTTGAGTCTTTGTGTGTTAAAACGTTGCAGGATGAGGAATCATCTGAGCCACCAGTCACCCACACAGGCTGCTTCTCCGTGGCTCTCAGTAATGTCAATCGAGCTTAGAACTCCTTCAGTGAAGCACCCAGAACATCAAGATCCACAGAGATTAAAAATCGTCCTCTGTGACCTTCAGAAAAAGCACTCCACAGCTCCTGAGTGTGTGCGTACAGAGACGAAGGAAACCTTGTCATCCCTGGAGGTCGAAGGTGCGGAGGCAGTGACTGGAGCAGCAATAGGCCACAAAACTCACAGTCGTCCTACAGAGGAAGAAGACGAGCATGTTTAGCTGAGAGCAATTTATTCTTTCTGTTTCTGTTGCAGCTGTGTTGAGTGTTTGCTCTGACCTGCGGTGAACTCCTGCCAGTGCCGTGTCTCTCAGGGGGAAGAGTTTGGGGTAGATGGTGGTGAACATGGTCTGACTGCAGCGGTGGCAGTGGCCCAGAGGGAACCGCAGCAGGTCCAGCAGGCTCTTTGGCAGACTGATGGGAGGCAGCATGTTGACGTCTACAAATACAACAGGAAGTATTTACAAAAAGGCATTTTTATGTGGTTTGATTGTCAACCAACTCGCTGGCAGTAATAAAAAAATGTATTCCATCAACAGTGATAGACATCGTCATTTTATTTGTTTGGTGTCATTTCATTTTCTTTTGACAACCATTAAACACATTTCTGCATTATAATGTTTTTAAAATTACTAAATACTTGTTATAATTTCTTTGAGTTGACATAAATGTGTCCAGTGATGTTCAAACTTATTCAAGGTAACAGTTTGTTCCATATGGTCACCAGTCAATGGCGTCGTGTCCCCTTTGCCCCCTCTAGCTGCTATAAGTTCCTGAGGAAACACGGGAATGATACCAGGTGATACATCAACGACTGGAGAAGGAAGCCGGCGAACTACCTGGCTGGCCAATTTATTGTTTAATATTGTTTGTTTTGCTCACTTCAGTTTGCTTTATTAGTGACTTAATAGTGGGCTCAACAGATAATGAGTGTCGTCTGTTATAATCAGTGCTGTCATGATTTCATTAGCTGGAGGGAAGAAGTCCTCTCACAGCATCCCTACTGTGTGTCTCAGTGTAATCATAGAGTCCTACTGTCACACACCTGGAGCTACTCAGTATAAACTAATAAGACACAAAGCTTGTTGAATAAATGAGGCACAGCTGGTCAAGCATACACTGTAAATACTTACAGGTATATGAATATATGTGTGTATACAACTCCTCACCTGTCGGGTGGTAATGGCACATGCGGTGCAGGGTCCTCATGGCGAGCTCCTCCAGGGGAACCACGTTATCTGTTTCTGTGCCCACCACCTTCACTTCAGCTGGAAGCCCGACCAGAGCCTCACTCAGCGCCCCACCCAGCACCTCACCCAGCTCACCCTCCAACACCTGGCCTGACACCCCGCACCTGTATAGAAGCAACACACACAGAGCTGCAGTCCCTCATTTGATTCTTTATACTGTCGGATACTGATTAAGACTTCAACTGAATCAAAGTTATCAGTGTGGAAGGCTTCAGTACCCGCTGCAGCCGATGACCTTGTTGTACAGGTAGGAGGGAAGGCCTTTTAGGTCCACGTTGTTGTCGACAAACACAAACTGCAGCTCCCGTGATCTACCCAGATCTAAAGGGCGTGCACACACACACACACACACATCAACGTTACCCTGCTCACATTATTTACATCACTATCACTAACACGTAGATAAGGGGCTGTACTGACCGAGCGGTAGGAAGGTCAGCCGGTTGGCGGCCATGGAGAGCTGGTTGAGGCGGTGGAGCCAGCACAGCTGCCGGGGAACGTGGCTCAGCTGGTTGTGGTCGGCTGTCAGATTCTGCAGAGACACACAGCGGTGCAGCCGATGTGGCAGAGACGTCAGCTGGTTCATCGACACGTCCAGAGTCTCCAGTTCCTGCAGATCACCGATCTCTGAGGGCGACAGACAAATGACAGGGAGTCTGAAAAAGTCTTTCCAGATGTTATAACATTTCAAAAACAAAACAACAACACATGTCAGAATAAAAAAAACATAGAAATCAAACTAAGCAGACGTTTTTTAATGGGATATTTTGGAATGTCACAGTTTTTGTGCTTTGAGCAGCATTATTTTCCAAAATTCCATTTCCAAATAGTATGGAACTGAGAAGGAACACTGGGATATTTAGGGAGCAACACATGAGTTTCTCAGTCTCATGTTTATCTGACTGACAGTGAGTGAGAGGAATCAGTTTAAAACACAGACTGCTGATGTGATCACACCTGTGACCTTTTGTCATCAGACATTTCACATCTCTAAACTGGGCTTTGAGGACTATCGCAAAAGAAAAAAAGAAAATACATTTGAGTCTCAGTGAGAAGAAACAGCTCACATTTTTGTTTTCCACAATAATAATAATATACATTATAATGCTGAAATGTCATCAGTGTTTCTGAGTCATTTACAAAATCTATCAAGGTTGAAATCATAATATAAGAAGAAAATGTTAAACTGAACAATACTTTTGTTTATTTATCATCTAGAATAAAATGACAGAAAACAAAAACACTGATTTAATCTTTGATTACTGTATAATATTTTCTTTCCCCAACTGTGTTGATAAACACACAGGATATAATCCTGTCAGCGTTCTACAATCCAGAGAAGCTGCTTCCTGTCTCTGTTGGTTCAGTTTATCTGAGGAACTCTGTTGCCCTCTGCTGGAAAACAAAATACTTGTTACTCAATTCAAGTCTGACTTTGTAAGGTAAACATGCCATGACAGACTTTGCACATCTAGTGGAAAATGTCAGTGAATTTAAATCAGTAATAAATTAAATTTGCATGCCTTCTTTACTGTGAGTGACAACATGAACTCAAAGAGCGCTGTGACGGACAGCTGCTGCGTTCTACCTGCAGGAAGGCACTTCAGCTGGTTGTTGGACAGCCTCAGGTGCCGCAGAGATCTCAGCCGACCGATCTCTGGACACAGGAACTGGAGGGCGTTGCTGCTCAGGTCCAAAGACTGCAGTCTGGCCAGGTTTCCTATAGCTGGGGGACAAACCATAGAGGCCTCATTATGGTCAAAAGACAAACTCAGCAAAGCCAACACAGAGCAGAGATAAAGGCCGCGCTTCAGGCTCTAGATTTCTCTGGTTTAAATTCTCCTGCTTTCTGTTTTATTAAAGTACCAATTTACATCATGTCAGTATTCATCAATCAATGTGTGATATGGATCATTTCTACAACCTGAACATTTCATCTTTGTATATATTGCGGCTGATGGCTAGTCTCTATAGTTTCAATAACATATTGACCAAATTAACCATTTAACTGCATGTTTAATGAATAACAGTCCTGCACAGGACAAATGTAAAGACATTTACAGAGTGCTTACCTTCAGGAATTATGACTATGTTGTTAGAGTGCAAATACCTAAACGGAAAAATATGAATAATAGTTAGAATTTGGATGGATCGATCTATTTGATATTTCATTGATATGTGTGAAGATTTTTATTTTCATGTCAGTGACGTTCTTGAGTTCTTCAGTGCAAATTACAAAGGTTTTCACATGTTCACAGTTCACAGCATGTGGCGGCCGAGTGAAATTCACCAGCCACCTCCTTTTATACCAGCCAATATCAACCACAGAGCCAGCCGACATTATGTCATGAAGGGTGGTAACTCTTCAAAATATCTGTTAGAAAAAAAACAAAAACATCTGAGCTGAATACTCACAGTTCAATAAGATTTGGGAGCTTCTGAGCAAGATTGTCAGGCTGATGGAGAGAGAGAGAGAGAGAAAGCAGAAATCAACCATGACAGGAAATAAACTTGTGAAATGTTCCTGCTCTCTGATGTCTCTCAGTTTCTACAGATCTGGAAACGTGTAAAACGCAGTTGAGTCATGATCTGTTTCTGTTCACATAAGTCAAAATCAGCATGAATACCAGTGTAGTGAGTAAGTTCCTCTTCATGTACAATCTCTCCAGAAACTGCAGGCCTTCATCCCTCAGCAGCTCAACGGGGAAATTGTTCAGGTTTCTGTAGTTGAGAAACAGGTTTTTGTGGCGCTCCTGCTTGGCGATGAAAATAGCCTCATGGAGTTCAGTCGCCATCTCTGAGAGAAACCTCTGCTCCCGGTGCGAGCAGAACAGGCGGTTTGCCTTTATGGCATTACTGTTCCCTGAAAGACAAACACACAACCAGAGGCTTTAAGAGACAGCGCTGCACCTGAGAGCACAGCAGAACAACAGAGCAGCAACAGGTCGAGACCATTAATATCAAACACTGTTGCACCAACTATGTTTTTTCCTTCTGTCTGCTTTGCACCACATAGCGTCATTATAATCCTAGTTAAAGGTGCACATCCATCCATCCATCCATCCATCCATACAGCAGAGGCGCATTAGTTCATGCAGAGTCTCCGCAGAGCTGCTGTTCAGGTCCTGGTTGCTGTCACAGGCCACTGTCTGCTGTCTGACCACCAGCGACTGTGAATATTTTTAAATATCTGGTCGTTCTGACACTGACAGTGCAGGAAACCTGCTGTGGCGACGTGACAAGAACAGCAACAACACCACAAACATCAGCCTGCAGCTCCCGGCGCTTCGGTGCAGACAAACATCAGCTTTTAGCTCGCTGACTTTCTGCTCTCCTGTCATTTTTTGCATCATTAGCATGCTAGCTAACTTGCTACTATTAGCTCCGAACTATCGATAAAGTGAGGGCACAAACAAAGCAGTTAATTACCTTAATAGTTCTGGACCATTTTTTGCTAATTATGTGAAAAAAAGTGGTCACGGTCCGCTAAAAGCCACATGCATGTTTATAAAAAGCACCTAAGTTAACGGTAAGTTGTTGAGCAGAAGCGGTTATCTACCGTAAACAACGTAAGACGTCACAGCGCGTCACAGTTCAAAGGTCACGCTCTTCTTCTTCTTCGTCTCTTCTTTCTGCAGTCATTGCAGGCTGGACAGAATCCTGCTGCTGCCACCTGCTGTTACACCGTTAAACTGCATCCGTGTTGCTGTTTTTTGTGTTTTTTGTGATCAAATGTTTTACTATTCAAGTTGTTAGGAGCTAAATGTGACAGTTTGAGATAACTGAACTTTACAAATGTGTAATTCAACCGCACAAAACTTTAGAGATGAATATCTTACTGTTTAACTGGAACCACTGTTGAGTAAAAAGGCATTTTCCTTCTGTGACTGCAGGGACGTTCCACTGCATCCGTCCCCAGCGACCAGTCCTCCACCAGTGCACCACTCCGTTATTGAACCAGAGTTGTATTGAGCTGTTTGGCTCTCTGCACTATGCTGGTAGAGTTGTAGTTTGAGCCACAGACCCAGTTCTGTCTTATAGAAATTAATCATAACTGAGGAGGGAAACATATTCTTTTCTTTATTTGTCACGTTGTACCTGCACATTTCCACATTTCTGGCTGAGAGATGTTCCACGAACCAGGCAAAACGTAAATCCCTTCACTGGCACTTTTATAAACGTGGCAGTGGGAGCACAACAGAGACAAGCAGTGAAGAAACAGTTTGCATACATTTTTATTCATCTTAAATCTTGTGTAGAAAAAAAGAATCAGAGAAACAGACATTCTCTTTTCCTTCAGCCAATACATTTTCCCCAGTACTCAGAATATATTGATAACAGGAAAAATTCTTACGACAGCATGTACAAAAGAAAACCAAAAATGAAACCTCAGTCTAACAGATCATTTCAACAGAAACGCAAGAGTCGGAAGGCTATGAATAATTTACACACATCAAAATCTTGATAACAAATTGGCAATCAATGTGACAAAAGGAAAATAGGAAATTTGTTCGATTTTCTGTCCGCTCTGTGAGGTGTTCCAGTGGTAAAAGTGAGGCAAAAGTCAGACCACAAACACTGAAAGACCATCCTGATCACTGAAACCGCAAACCTGCCTCATTAGAAAAGGATGAAACTCACAAAAAAGTGAAAAGTAAAGATGCTTTTAAACTCAAGAACCTGAACATTATTCTGCCAACCAACACATTAACAGGAAACAAGCTGCTGTTAACTGTGACTGACGTCCCTCTAAGTGCTCCTCCACACTCACTCATTACTGATGAGAAACAAACAGCTTCCAGTAAGAAACTTAAAGCCCATTTGAGAATGTGTGAATGCGTCCGACGTGTCGCTCTATTCATTCACACACACAGGAGGGAGAATTGGAAACGCGTCTTATTATTTTTACTGTACCAAAAAACAGAAATATCAAGCACTGACAAAATGTCAAGCTGCCACAAACTGAAAAGTCTCTCTGAGCACCTGTAGACTCAAACATAGATGCACCCAATTCCATCACTTATTGGTCAAAATGTTCAAACAAAAGATAGAGTAACTGCAATTTTTTCTCTCAGAAAACGATGAGCGGAGAAAGACTCGGATGTTTCGGGAGTAACTCATGTTCACTCACAGCGTGTTACTCCTAATAATGATGACAACAAAACCTAACAGGTCATATCTGGGTTTTTAAAGAAGTTCTTCCCCATCTGACCCTCTGCCAGCTCCAGACGGCGCCTCTCATGTATTATAATTACATTCAGAGTCAAGCATCCGATTCTTCTATTTGAATTGAACAAAAGTTTGTTCAACAAAACGTATTTATCTCCTGAAGGTGTTTCCAAAAACCCTGACGGCCCTTTGAACCATCAGGATGAAGATCTATCCAGTCTGCTGTGTCTGCAGCCGGAACCGTCACGTCTACATGGAATTTGTACAATGTAGAGAAAAACCACACAGTGAATTGCTCATCAGGCGTATTTGTCCATGTCTAGGTAACATTGTTTTTTTCATATTTCCATACAATGTAACAAATATTTTTCTTTTGTTGTACAAAAGGAAGCATGAGATAAATCACTTCAATCTTACTGGACCGGAAAATTTAGTCCCAACTTGGGCGAACGGGAATGTGAGAGAAGGAAGATTTTTGACATCCAAGTGGTTGGAAGATTCCCGGCAAGAACGAAAGAAAGGAAGAAAGAAAAGAGGACGTAAAAAGTCTCTCAAATCTCGTATGTAACGGCAAAACATGAGAGGCACAAACTAGAGCCAGACCTGTGGAGCGACGCCTGAAGGTCTGAGGAGCCGATGATGATGATGTGTTTAAAAGAAAAGAGATAACCAAAGTTTTCTTTATCCATCATGTATGTGGCCTTCTCCTCTCACTCAGTCAGGATGGTTTGGTTTGTGGTTTGAATTTGACCGTTAACAGCACTCAGTAGGGTCGTCATTACAGCCGAACAAACAGAGATGAGATGTTTTTCTGTACATGTAAATAGATTTAAAAAAAAAAGACGTGAGGTAGATGGATGGTTGAAGGGATAACAGAACCTTCCCCCAAAGGGCAAAAGAACATCGAAATACCAGAAGGGAAAAAAAGACTTGTGGGGAATTTGTACAGTGATTTACACTTCATAAAAAAATAACATAAATAAGCAAACATCTGGGCCGGGAGTCTGAACACTCTGAGGTGAATGAGCCTTAAATATCCACGCGGTCCGCTCCGATCTACTCCTCTTTATATATTTCTGTGATGCGTTTCTTCTGTAAACCTCAAGCAATCTGCACCACTTCCAGTTCTCCCATTTATATTCAGTATTTTAACAAAAGAACACATTCAGAATAAGAGAAGAGCCGCAAGAGCATTTGTACCTCAGAGGACCTCAGCTGTGAAATCTTGTTTTCCCCCCCAAGCATTAAAAAATCTTTCAGTGCTGTAAGACAATTTCACTCGTTTCTCAACCCAATTAGACGTCAGCAATCATCTACAAAGACATGTTAATATGTTGGAAAAAGAAACACAATGTGGATGACTAGCAGCATACAGAAAAAACACCCTTGATTCAAGAGAGAAGTTGATGAGCAGAAAGTGAAATCATCCGACTGACAGGCCTTCAGAAAAATAAGTGTGTGAAAGTTCACTGCTGCATGAAATAAATAAGATTTTTTTTTTCATTTGTACCTCGAAGGCAGTGTTGTTACACGGCGCAAACACATGGAAACCTGAAACTGACGACATTTAATAAAAGGTTACCAGACAAGTAAAAATGGGCCTGAATTCATCAGTAAATAAAAGTATCAGCAGAACACAGAAACATATAAAGAGAAAGAAATATGAAGCTAAATAGTTCCTTTAATGTAATTTTACACTTTCATTTTTTAAGGTTTTTTAGTTTTCCTAATTTATTTTGTTCTTGGCCCACATTAAATCATCATCATCATCATCATCATCATCATCATCAGCGCTCTACTTTCCGCTGACAGTTCCCACCTTTCACTATGACGCTATGCTAGCAAACTTAGCAGGCTTTTGTCCTCATCTTTAAGTGCTCGTCTGTTGTCTTCAGTGAAAATAAGTCCTGGACTTTGTGTCGTGTTTTCCTTGATATTTTGCAGCAGCATGTAATTCAATTCCTTTTTCTTGAAGCAAACACAGTTAACTAAAAAGCTTTGGTGGCATTAGCTAGATGACTTTCTCAGCATTTTCTGGCTGGCTAAAATGCTTCACCTACTTACACCAACGTTTGTAAAATAATGCTACAGCAGTATGCAGCACCATATATATATGTATATATATATATATATATGTATATATGTATATATGATTAACATTACATGCGTCCGCTGGTGTGCTCCTGTATGCTAAAGTTAGCTTCAGCTAGGTAACTAGCTAAAAGGGACCCAAATAAACGGGGGGAATCGGGAAAAGACACATTATTAAATGTGAGCCAAGACTCAAAGAAAAAAGGAAAACGGAGGACATGAAAATTAAAATAAGCTGGTGGAAAATAGAGTTTGAATTTGTTTGATCAGCTCATTGGGAATGAAGAACAAATAAAAAAGCCTTTTGAGTTTTTATAAAAACTAATTGGAGGTACAAGGAAGTTAAGTTTAAAAAATGTTTTACGCTCCATCTTAATTAACTCACAATATGATTATTAATGCATCCAAACATATTCAAACTGGTCTGATAACCTTTTACAACATTTGTGTCAGTATTAGGACTTCATACAACGAGTGTCAGGACGCCTTCACAACTGGAAAACCCTCTGGACCTGGACACGCTGCTCTTTTTAATGATCGAGGAAAGTTAAATTACAGAGGGACATGGAAGCACACACACACACACACACGCACGCACGCACGCACGCACGCACACGCACACATGCACACACACCAGGCTGGATGTCTCAAAGTGTGACAGCACAAGCAAAAGATAAAGAAAAGGAAAGTAGAGAAGGATTTAACTTTTCTCTTTGACCTGAGATTTAGTCGGGACTCAGCAGTGACACCTGACCTCCGAGTCTACACCAAGAGACCAGAGGCTGAGGCGTCCCGAGAGAACATGAGAGCATCGATGGTCACTGGTACCATCACTGTCCTCTAGTCGGATGGGAGGGGAAGTTACCGGTGTTTCAAAACACAAGGCAAATTGTCGTACCTTTACGCAAACACGGAACGAAACCAGCTCCAGATACACTTTACACGAGTACAAGCATTAAAAAAATGGACTGTAGTGGAAACGTTCGTAGATCCAACCTGAAGGACTTTTTTTCTCTTTTTATATATAGATATTAACTATATTACAACCACAAGAGAAATAAGGAATAGCAGCTTCTTTCTGTACATGATGAATGTCTCCAACTGTATAAAAGTTAGAAAAGTGACACGAACAACTGGTGCGTACATAAATGCTCTGCCCACGTAGAGATGCTGTAAATGTCGGAGACTAATGACTAGTCTAAAAAAATACCTGTTTGTATACAACAACAAGTACGCCTCTGAACCCGGAGCAAACCCCGTTATAGATATAGTGTTTACTGTCCTCTTCATGTCTTCCCTCCGCAGTCCATGCTTCAAGGTTTTTCTTTTGTTTTTGCTTTTTTATTGACTAGATTTGGCGTTTAAACCGTAACAGAACAGCACTTTGTGAGAGGATGTGGCTCAGTTTCATAAAAAACTGATGTAACCAAGGTCCATGACTCTTAAGTACAGTGTCTACAGAGATCAAACAGAAGGAGGGGAGTAGTGTAGGACTGGAGAGGGAAGTTAATATCCCTTTGATCGTGGAGTTTAAGAATGGCGCGGCGGCGGCAGATCAAAGTGCTTCTTTTGTTGCATTTTCAACCCGGTTTGTTGGAGAATTACAGGGAGAGACTGCAGAAGAGAGATTTTTGACAAAAAGTACAATTTTGGCAACAAATTTGGCAGATTTGACCTTTAACCCTCCGGTTGTTTATTTCAGCAGATTGGTTGTTGGCCCGGCATTACGCTGACACCCAGCCTGCAGAGCAACACGCCACAGAAACCCCTCTGAAGTACTTTTTCATTAGATATGCTTAACAGTTTCACCATAATGCCCGCCCAAAGCGACCAAACGCTGGTCATTTATAAAGGCCTACACATTTCGTTTTCCCATTTGGAAATACATATAAAAAAGTAACAAACAACAATTTATAAAATAACTTCAGCCATAAAGAGAGAGAGAGAGGGAGAGGAAGGGAGAGAGAGAGAGAGAGGGAGAGGGGGAGAGATCTCCCGAATGATTTATATATTTTTTTCTTTCTTTTACAGTTTGAACCAGCTGGTACAAACCAAAACTAGAATAATATGAAAAAAGTGTGTGGAAGTACAGCAGAGAAATGGACTCAGTGACAGTTTGTTTTCTCCTCCTTCCTGTGAGTCTTTGCTGCTCACTGAGGAGCCTCACCCAGCCGGTTGACAAGGTTTTGCTGTATATGGTTTAGAAAAAAAGACGAGGTCGCACCCACGGAGACATCAGGCTCTGCAGGGCAGCAGGTGGCAGGGTGTGCAGTCTGGTGGGTGTCTCCGTCCAATCAGCAGGCAGAGGACTGTGGGAGAGGCATGGCGCGTTCGTTTTTGCGTCCTCCGTTCATGTGTGCGTATGGGGGCAGTTCGTCCAGAGACGGCCGCACCGGGACGCCTGAGCCCGTCCCGAGCCCCGGCCCCGCTGCAAGGCCCGCCCCTGACAGGCCATTGGCTGCCTGCTGGCCAGAGGGCTGCTTGTCCATGGCAGCGCTCGACGTACAGGGAGAGGAGGGGGAGCTGGGCGCTAACGACGGGGCGGGTGGAGCTTCTGAGCTCGGGGAGGGTGGGGTCTGTTGGGGGACTGGGGTTTGCTGTGGTTGTGTGGAGGAAGGAGGGTCCAGAGGGACGTCGTCCATGTTGTCCATCTTTTCCAGGTGATGCTGCGGAGCGTCGACCGGCTTGTTATCGGCGCTGTAGAAGAAACTGACCTCTTTGAACGACGGCTCCAGCTCGTCCTTTATGCTGCTGATGATCTCCACGAAGGCTGGACGCATCTTAGGGTTGTACTGCCAACACATTCGCATTAGCTCGAACCTACACAGACACACACAGACACACACAGGGTTAGCTCAGTCTGCATCAACATGCCCTCCTGTAGTAATGACTCTATCCAGAGGAACTTTGCCTTCCTACTGACAAGCCAATATTTACTTTAGCCAAATGTTTGCTTTCTGTTGCTAAAACGGCTGCATGTAACCCCTCTGCGTCTTGTTTGTGAAGCACAGAGCTGATGTTACCTTCACCAGCTCCAGCAGCTGGCGCAGCAAGCTCGACATCAAGCCCGCGTGTGACGCATCTGACACACCAAGATGAAAACCTTTATGTTACAACACATGTACCACATCCTTGGTCTGACAGGAACTCAGTCTGATCCAATGCAGAAAAGCTGCAGCAGCTCGTGTTATGCTCTTTGTTTTCACAGAACTAGCAGCAACAAAGTTTATTATCTTAACCAAATGTACTGTCACAATATTTCATCTGTAATTAATTTGTATTAATTCTTGGCTCGTTAGTCTTTATTGCTGAAGTGAGACAACAGCGAGCAAGATTAAAGCAATAATTTTGGCAAATACACTCATTTCTTGCAGAGTCTTAGACAAGAAAATGAATTTCATATCTCCAAGTTAACTATGTAGCTCCACCAAGCAGCTGTAGGTTTAGCTGAGCACAAAGAACGGAAATACTGTGACAAAAAGCGTGACCTTTAGAAGAACCCTGTGCCTGCATGTGTCTCCTCATGACTTCACCATCTGATGGCTCCTCAGTGTTTTGTGGTTGGTGGCTGAATTTGCTCGCCATGCGCTCAACTCCTTTGATGTGGATTAAAACTCGACTGTTTCATACTAAGCGCACACACTTCCTGGAGCACACAGCGACAAACGGAGCAGTGTTGTATGGAAATCCTGGTTACGCTGCTGCCGCTTTGCCATTAGTGTGAGTAAACAGTGGTCACTTGTGATTTAACTCACAAGCAGCGAAAACAGGCAGACAGACAGGAAACTGATTTGTAGGTAGAAATGTGTGAATGTGTCTTACAGCATGTCGGGACAGTTCTGTGGTTTCTCCAGCAGCCCTCCCTCCATGACGAAGCGGAGCACCTGCTCATTGGACAGACCTTGGTAGGGCTGTTCTGAGAGGGTGGCGATCTCCCACAACACAACCCCGAACGACCTACACAGAGGAGGACGAGATGGACGGGGTTCAGTCAGTGTGTCATTTATCAAACACTACCACACTTTAAACATATTTGTGGAGGCAGTAAACACAGAAAATTAAGCCTCCATGTGTGTTTGCTTGTGTTCGTGTGCGCCTGCTTACCAGACATCAGAGTTGGTGGTGAAGACTCCGTCCTTCAGAGACTCAGGGGACATCCAGCGGACGGGGAGCAAACCCTTTCCACCTTTACGGTAATAATCCGTCTCATAGATGTCTCTGGTCATTCCAAAGTCTACACACAGACACGCACACACACACACACACACAGACACAGACACACAGACACACAGACACACACAGACACAGACACACAGACACACAGACACGGGCACATAATGGAAAGAAATTAAGCAACACAAAGGATTAGATGAATATGGTTCTGTTTACATAAGCTAAACTAAATGTTGGGTATAAATATCTTCAGACTTTTTGTTTTTGTGTGGGTCCATATATTCCACCGGATGGCGCCATTTATTGAGCTTACAGGCCTGGACATATTACCACAGTGACTATAATCCCTGACAGATCGCTCTATACTGGTGCTACAGACATTTCAAATGTTAACTTCAGTTCTGGATCTGTGGATGAAAACACATGTTGGCAGAACTACACTGCAGCAAACACAAAAGCAGGACGGTCATCCAGCAACTTCATCATTTGACTTTTC
>CAEMYA010000597.1:160680-205575 GCA_903131615.1 Diplodus sargus
TCTTCAGACTTTTTGTTTTTGTGTGGGTCCATATATTCCACCGGATGGCGCCATTTATTGAGCTTATAGGCCTGGACATATTACCACAGTAACTATAATCCCTGACAGATCGCTCTATACTGGTGCTACAGACATTTCAAATGTTAACTTCAGTTCTGGATCTGTGGATGAAAACACATGTTGGCAGAACTACACTGCAGCTAACACAAAGGCAGGACGGTCATCCAGCAACTTCATCACTTGACTTTCCCACTTAAGGACCAGGCTCCTAACTCTCCCCACTCCCACTCCACAGCTGACCACGGCTTCTGTCACCCTTACAGTCATTTACCTCCTATCTTTACAGTGAAGTCCTCAGCCACCATGCAGTTCCTGGCTGCCAGATCTCTGTGGACGAACTTGTTGGCGTTGAGGTAGGCCATGCCATCTGCGATCTGCCCGGCCATCTGAAGCATCTTCTTCAGAGGAGGCAGCGACAGGCTCGACCACTGCTGCTGCAGACGGACAGACGGACAAATGTGAGTGACTGAGTCCTCAGAAGAAGAGAAAGGTCCTGTCGCTGAGTCACAAGTTATGGCTTCCCTTAAATAATTGCCCGCTCTTATTTTGAAATAAAGGCAACATGAGCAGAGAGTTGAAGCCAGGACGAACACTCATCACGTAGCTCAGTGAATCAGATGGTTGCAAATATGAAAGGTAGAACCTGTTGTGAAGCCTCCCAGAATGCACTGTGGCAAGAGATTGATGCAGATGATTTTGTTTTTGTTTTTGTTCCAACATTGCTATTTATGTCATTTTGTTCTGCACTGCTTATTGTTTCCACACTATAATGTAAAATACTTTAAACGTTATTAAAATAAAAGTACAACACGTGTTTTAATGATACATTCCAGTCATGATAAGCTTAAAAACAATTAAAAATCTGAAAACGTGTTAGAATATCTTAGTCAGGATGCATCAGACTGTGAGTAAGGACTTCATGCACAGACACCAGCTGCAACTTTTAAGGTTTTATGAAATCCAGACTTGTATCACATCATCAACAATCAAATCAAGCCAACTCAGCTATCTTTGTCCGGAACAGGGACCTGTCGGGCAGGAGTCGGGTAAAAGTCAGCGCGTACCTCTTTAGGTCGGAGGGAGCGCAAGTAGCTCTTCAGGTCTCCACGTGTCATCAGCTCCATGATGACCAGAGTGGGTTGGCCCTGAGAAACCACTCCCAGGAGACGAACCTGCGCCCGACGAAGCACAAGCACATCACCATGAAACAAGAACCAACTCAGAGCCTTCTTTTGTTTGTATGATCTTAATGTGTGTGTCCGTACCACGTGGTGACAGTTGAACTCCTTCATGACGGACGCTTCATTGAGAAACTCGATCCTCTCCCTCATGCTGGCCGTCTCGTTGACGGTCTTGATGGCGACGCGGGTCTCTGGCTCATCTTTGACCACTCCCTTTGCCAAGCCTTCGTACACCATGCCGAAGGAGCCCTGGCCGAGCTCGCGGCTCAGGGAGATCTTCTCCCGTGCCACCTCCCACTCATCCGGTACATACACTGCACAGATCACATGAGATGTTAATAAATATCCGGCATTACAGCAACAATAAATCGATGCACTACATTTCTCACACACTCACTTTCTGCAGCGCTGAAGTACTCTGGGTTGACTGAGGCGTACAGGACTCCATTTCCAAGCCGGTCGCTGTTCCTGACAGACACGACAACAAAAGTGTTTACAGACGCACTAAAATAAAGACGATAACAAATGCAGTACTGAGGCAATTCTGTTCGTACGTCTCATAGGGCTGGAGCAATTCAGAACACTGATTTAAGATTTTATAAATCAACAGAATTAATTTTGTTTGAGTTGGCTAAGTTACTCAGGTTAGATGGACTAATTCTATATTTCTGCATCTTTTTTTTTTGCTTTGTGTAACATACAGAAATAAAAAGCTGTGCACTTTTATTAACAGTAGACAGAAACACACCTTTTTCTGTTGAGAATCACCAACAATGAACCCAAGAAGCAGATGAGGAGAATGATGGCGATGGGAACAAAGATCATAACGTAGAGGACGTTCTCATATCCTGTTGGGTGAAAACATTTTTGTCACTTTAAATATTACATTAAACGTTGTTTCTGTGCTGTCGGTGGTGTGGAGTGACGAGGAGCAATGCAGTCTGATGGTTCTTACGTTCAGCCACATAGAGATCCAGAATGTGCGTCCAGGAGCCGTTTCCGGCCAGTGAAGTGGCTCTCACTCTCACGGAGTAGTTTCCTGGACTGAGGTTGGACAGCCGAACGCCACGCTGGGTCTGATACATCTGAGCAGAGACACATTCGTGCTTCTCCGCCTGGCAGACACATACAGAGAAAACAAAACATGTTATAGACGGAAACGTCAACAAATCGGAATCCCAAAGAGAATCAAAGACCGCTCGACTGACCCTCCGTCATGATAAATGTAAATAATAAAGTTTACCCTACCATTTCTGAAACAAGACCGTTTACAGGACGCATCTTTTCAATGTCTTTTTCTTTGAGTTCAAAAGTGTTTCTTTATAATTCACATGTACAATGTTAGCATTGCATTTTGATGCTGAAATATGATGTATAATCCTTGACACCGCTGCTGCCAGGGGTCACTCATCTGTAAAACCGCGACAAAGAACGTACTAATAAGAATGCCTCAACAATGAAACATTCTCATTGCATATTGTGAAGACATGATGACATACACGGAAAATAAAAAAACACTAACGGAGAACTTTGTAAAGGCAGAAGTCAGAGATCAAGGGATTCCTTTGGGACTTTTTCTTTTCTTTGAATGATACTTCCCTCAAGTATATATTCAGACCAGCAGTCTACTTCTGATTTGGCTACATTTGCCATTCATGCCTTTGTTAGAATTAGTCTGCTCTCAATGAAAGGATTAAGTGCTCGCTGTGTCTCCTGAAAATCACTGAGATCTCTGAGACTTCAACTTCTCTTCCAACCTCTGCAGGCCACATACTGTGTGTGAAAAATGTATCTAATGTTAGTTGACTGAATCTTACACGTGTAATGTTAATCTTTGATGTTGTGATATCGAATGAAATAAATCTGATAGATAGTTGTTTGAATTGGTGTGCTTTAGCAAGAAGTTAACCTCACATAATGTCAACATCAACATTAATGTTGTTTTCACAATTGCAATAATAAAAAAAGAAAGGAAACAATATTACAATGGAAGGTAACTTGAACTAGGTACCTCTTTACTTTCACTTCAGGTTTCTCAGATGGTAATTTTCAGTTTTATGTGAGTCATTTCTTATGGAAGCAATTGTCTTTTACTTGAGCTTAATATTACAGGACTCCACCCGCCGCTACACAGAGCAAATAAACAAACGCTTACAAAGAGTAAAAATGATCTGAAATTATTTTTGGGTTCTTGTAAGAAACAGCAGGTTGATGTTCATCAGTCATCTCACCTCAGAAGCCAGTTTAAACTTGATCTCATACATGAGGATGAGTCCGTTGGGGTGATGCGGCTCCGGCCAGCGCAGAAACACCCAGTCCTCGTGGCCCTCCCAGGTCACCTGGCCAGGTATGTCATCAGCCTTTTCTGGAGAAGTGCGAGCAGAACAGGTTACCATGGTGATCACAGAGGCAACAACCTTGAGTATTGAGTTTATTCTTCAACATCTTCAGCATCAACATTCTCCAGCTACCATCAGCGTTTCAGCAGAAATACACACCAGGATACCCGACAGTACAGCGCTAATGAAACGCTACCTAACATGTACTGTATTTGTAAACGGGTCACTTCTCTAACCTGCCGGCTTGGTCCTGGAGAAGACGAACTCTGCGGCGCTGCAGCGCTGGACCTGTCGATTGCAGGCGTGAATGTCTATGCGGTACACTGTGAACGGCTGCAGGCCAGTGATCTGCAGCTCACGCTCCGTCACCGACTGCTCCGCAAACTCAAACTCTCTGTCCACTGGCTCCACTTCAGTGACGCTGCTGTTTCCAGCAGCTTGGAGAGGAGGGACAGTGCTGCTGTTGGTGTGCAGTCGGTTGCGGCGCGGGTGAGTGGAGTTGGCTACTCCAAAGAGATCCCTGCGGCGACGATCTGGTGGCCTGGAGAAGAAGAGGAGAAAGTTTGGAGTTTGAGTGAGTATGGAAACATCAAAATTCAACAAAGAAAATCTAAATACTATCAGTTACTGGGAGTTCATGTTCCTCCCCTAAATGCTCGAAGGGAAAACTGGAAGAGACTGCAGATGTTTTGTGTACAAAAGTGGACGAAGCACAACATATGACCGTCACAAGGAGGAATTGTTTTCACCGTTTGAGTTTCATCTGGATCTCAGAGCTACTGGAAATCCTTCCACAGTCAATCTTCAGTCCGAAACTGATCTGGTTGTTTTTTAAACAGCATGGATGAAACTCGGAGGACACGTTTTAAACGGACCTAAGAACAGCTGGTGGATTTGGTAGGTATTGAATAGAAACAGCTACATGGCAGTATGCTATACACCACACCCAAGTTGTTGCTCAAGCATTTGTGCTCAGTGTCATGATATTTGGCTGAATGGGAGACCTCAGTGACCACAGTAGAAAATAAAAATGTTTGCCATGTGCACAGGTTGTGTTGTACATTATTTCAGGGTTTTAATGATTTATCCTAAGTTAGGTTTCTTTTTTATACACATCCATATATACTTTATGCATGTGTGTGTAGAGACAAAGAGAGATAAAGTGATGCAGATGTCTGAGTTGTGAAGCAGCCAGCTGTCTATCTAAATCAAGCAGCAGCCAAAACATGATGTAGAAAGAGGAGACGGAGCTCTTTATGTTGACAGAAAGTCTGAACTACCAGCATAACTTTATAATGGCCAAAAACTTAAGTTACTTACTGATCTGCATTCAAATTATCAGAAAAATGACCCTCAGGTACAACAGAAATAATACACATTGACAGCAACTAAAAAGTTCCTACTTTTGAGATCATCATCATTTTGTTGTAGAAAAATTATAAGTTCAATGCTGCCAGTTCACACCTGAGCCTCACAACAACGCAGTGATGAGGAGTCTCTAACCTTGGTGTAAAAATTGAGTTGTGCAGGAAATTTTCAAAGACTTTTCGGTAGGAGGCGTCAGCAGCCTCGGCCTCGAGGTCCTCCACTGATTTAGGACAAGGGCAGCAGGGGCCCTTCTCTGGCCCATCTGTGTCCGGCTTAGTGGGCTTGGTGTCCTCTTCCTGGTCTCCCACACCAATGGCAGCGATTCTTATGGGGATCTTCAGCTCTGTGTGAGGAAGTACAGGATGTGATTAATGACACATAGGTGAGCTCAATTGCCAGAAAAGCTGAATTTTTAAGTCGTGTATGTGATGTGTGTGTGTGTGTGTGTGTGTGATGTGTGATGTGTGTGTGTGTGTGTGTGTACCTTTAGAGCAGTAGTTGTGCTGATACAGCTCTCGGTCTTCAGCCTGTTGCTGCCATCTAACCAGATAGTAAGTCTGGTTTCCATTTGGTGAGACAGGGGGCGACCAGCGCACCACCAGCTGAGTGGACGAGTTCGAGTACGCTCGCACATCCTGAGGCATGGAGGGCGCTGAAAGACAGACAAAAAACGTTATAATTCTGATCTCTAAGTAACTCTGTGGCGGTTTGACGGAGTAATCCTGATTTCTAAGAACTTGTAGGAAACGCTTCTCCCCTTCAGGCAGGGAAACACAGTCTTGCGGTGCAGATGTGATTCTCTGACATCACGGCACTGCAACGACTTCTCAGTGCAGCTGGATTTATTTAAAGCAGTCTTCCATTTCATCTAATTATATTAGAGTTTTTGTAAATCGGTGTTCCTCCATCTCTTTGACCTGCAGCTGTGTTTACTAAGACGGTCTTCCTCTCCATCCCCTTTGGCTCACATCCAGAGAGGCTATCACACTCATCATGAAACAATCCCACATCTACTTGAAAAACAAGAGCTAACAACTGTTGTTATTGCCTGTAAGAGGTGATATTTACCTGAGGGGCTGGTGCGGATGTAGACCACCTTGCTCTTTGCACTCGGCTTATGCTTGTCCTCCACCATGAGTGTGATGGCCTTCACAAATATGGCGTACTGCGTCCAGGGCTTCAGGCTGGACAGCAGGACTCCGGGGTCTGAGTCCTTGTCCGGCCTCAGCTCCACGTCCACCATATTCCAGCTGTTGGAGCCACAGCCATCCTGTCCCTCGAACTCCGTGATGTTCTGAAAGGGCCTGGAGAGACGACAATCCATGAAAAAAAAGTTTACTTCAAATTCTATTCATGTATATTACTGAAGAAATTGACTTCTGAATTCTGCGTTTCTCATGAAATTATAATTGACATTCACCATCTTTATTCTCGAGTTTACATACATTACATT
The DNA here is from genome assembly GCA_903131615.1 of Diplodus sargus. Taxonomy (NCBI): domain Eukaryota; kingdom Metazoa; phylum Chordata; class Actinopteri; order Spariformes; family Sparidae; genus Diplodus; species Diplodus sargus. Next base: position 167,082 of record CAEMYA010000597.1, read on the forward strand.
AATGATGTACACAAACCAAAAACAGCATGAGAAAGCACAAAGTGTGTTTCTATACATGTTTTTATGCACTTTTTTAAATCTGTGCATAAGTCAAAATATGTTGGTATTTTCTCTGACATGCATATCTGTAAAACTTACGCCTCCTTGTAGTAGACGATGAAGCTGATGAGGTCTCTGTAGTCTGGAGGACGGTAGCGCTGCCAGGTCAGTTTGATCCGTGTGCTACTGGTGCTGTTAGACTTAAACTGTAGGATAGTGCTTTCACCTGCAGACAGGAATGAGGGCACGAGAGTTACAATCAAAATATTTATGTTCAAATGTACAGGAATTAGTCTAGTTGACGGACTAGTGTAGTTAATACCGACACATAGTGAAGAACAACACCAGACACAAACTGTAAAACGGAGTAACTCCTGCACATGCACTGGACACATCATTTCAAATGTTTGTGGCTTCAGACTGTGACGCTTACAGCTGACTCGGTCGCCATTGTTTCGGAAGTCACTCTCATCGAAGCGGCCCTGGACACCGGTCTTCTCCCACATTTTACGGATCTCGGACATGCAGAGCTTCGGATTGGCTCTGAAGAACAGCTTCCCTGCCTTGATGGTGAGGTTGTGCTGCTTCCAGTCCCAGAGATACTGGAGCTGCTGGTTGTCATATGCCGAGAAGGCGTACATACTGGAGGGAAGAAAGAAGAGAGGATGAATGAGTGAGACGACAATGTGCTTCTTGATTCTGCTTTTACTGTCATGTTTACTGTGGTGTTATTGTGTGCATTGTGAGACGATATCCTGAAGGCCATCATGGATAATGGCTTCCTTTCACTGTATAACATGAGGAGTCAAATGTTTATAGAAGTGACTCCTATGAAGCTTTTCTGTAGGAGAAAGCAATGCTAATTGTACCTAAGCTAGCAGCGGGACACTTTACTCTTCTCGGATCTCCATGTTTATCTGGTGGTTTAATGACCCAGTTAAACCCAGTTAGGGGAACAGGTTCACACAGTGGGATAGAAATTTACATGGGAACCAAGTCTCATGTTCTCTTTTCTGGAGAAGAAGAGATATAGTTTTTATGAGTCACTGGGAAACACCCAGACGTTCAGGAATGACTGCAATGTAGGCCTTGGGACAGTAATTCCTGTGAACTTAAGGAAAAACAGACGGAGGAGGGAGTGAAGGCCTCTCCGTGACCCTGACAGAACCCTTCCTTGGTCTCTTGGAAGTTATGCGGCATTCAGGGTCTCAAAAAAAACAGAGGGACATCTGCTGTTAGTCTCAGTCTGTATATTTTGTTCCAGTGAAAAAAAAAGAAAAAATTGAAAAAACAAAACAAAAAACCTTATTTTCTTTGTTTCCGTTGTTATCAGTCACGACAGTTCCCAACTCAAAACATGGAAGTCTGTCCTACATAAAATACTTACTGTCTCAGTCAAAACATCCTTTCTATTTCTCTCCCACCTGCCAACATTTCAGCAGTGACCTCGACTAGGCACATTAAAAACACCAACGCTGCTAAATTACCCTGCTTGAGTACGACATCTCTCACAGCAGCAGGAGAAACGAGGATTAAAAGACCCAGAGTCGCAACAACACACACTTCCCTCCAAGTCAATATTTAGTCAGGTCTATTGACTATGGTGAGTGCTATTCACTACAATAAATTACTAGTCGAGAGAATCCCCAATAGTTAAAGATACCTTAAGAGAAACACAAGAGTAGGACTGAACTCAGAGCGTGTTCATACTGTGAAGCTCCAACTGTGAGCTGTTTTTCGTGTGTGCACCTGCAGTTAAATGTTTTATGTGTTTTGTGTGTGGTCCTACTCGTCCAGGAGGTCTTCTCCATCTATGAATCTGAGGCTGCGGAGGAAGGCCAGGGAGCTCAGAGTGTGGGAATGTCTGATCCGCACATAACCGGTCACCCTCTGGATCAAACCTGTGAAACTCTCCAGCTCCGCCACCATGTTGTCTAAACACACACAAACATACATCACTGTTATTTCTTATATTATCATCAATCTAATTATTCTCATTCATTTATGCATTTCTTCACTTAAATACTTTAATTCCAAGTCGTGCTATCATACCATCTTTAACTTGTGGAACTAGTTTTTACATCTTTGTTTTTGGATGCGTTTTACCAGAAACAGTTATATCATCATGACATCATTTCTGCTCTGTAGGGCGTCAATGTGAGCAGAACTTTTCAGTGAAACACAAAGGCTCCAGAGGTCCAGAGGTGCTGTCAAGAACCAGACTTTTACAGACTGGGAAATCTGGGTCAAATGCCTTGTTGGGCTTCGGGTGTAATCTGTAGTTACTAAAATACCTCTTCAAATTCCTGCAGAGCACTGGCAGCAGAGAAAGTGTAGACGGGTTTACTGTAGTGTAACTGAGGTACACTGCAGTACTTACGGCCTCTGCGGATGTTGATGTGCAGGTTCCCTTTGATAACAGTGCAGCCTTCAAGAGACTGAGCGGCATCCATGGAGTCGATGACCTTCTCGTCGCACACTTTATCACACAGACCATCACAGGCTGTACAGAACATGCTGGAGACAGACAGAGACAGGAGACAGTAAAAGTAGTGTCATTTTATTGACATATATTGATACTCAGAACTCTTGCTGCTCTCCCCTGAACCTTTAATCTTTTATTTCAGGCCTTGAAAAGTTTAACGCCCGTGTCTGACAGACCAAAGATATTCCGTGATTAAGCTAAAAAAAATAATTATTATGACTTAAAACTAAGTCCTGCCCTTTTCTGTAGTTGTTGTAGTATTCTTAGTTTTTGCCCTGATGATTTGTTAGAATGGAAACTTAAGCAGGGTGTGGAACTGGTACCAAGGTCAGGCCGACAATAAGAGAACCTCCACCCAGTGGCTCCATCTCAGCCTGCATCAGGGTGAACTGCGACTCACCTGTTGGGTGCGGTGCGCATATACCCAGACGGGCATTCAGACATGCACTCTCCTCCGTGGATGACAAAGCTGTCAAAGTCGGGAAGGTGGACTTTGGAGCAGAGCTTGGCACTGATGCAGCGCCAGCCCTCAAACTTGTAGGTGCCGGGAGGGCATTCAGCCACACAGCGTCCTTGGTGGAAGTAATGCACACAGGCCGCACATGCTGTGTCACTCGCAGGGACTGTGCAGCTGCCCAGACACTGAGGGTGGCAGCACTCGCCGTCCGCTGTGCAAGCTCGCCGCACACACTTCTCTGGACACTCTGGTGGGAGGAGAGAGAGGTGAAGAATTAAACAAATGCAGATGATTAAAAACAAATATTTTGCTCTTTCAGTTCGATTCAAATCGATTCAATCTGAAAGCTGCAGTGCTTCATTAAGGAAATCTACTCCACACCCTGGCTTTACTTAAAAGGAATCGCTCAACATTTTGCTTCTTGGGCTGATAGTGAGATGATAGAAGATTGATACCTCCTTCATGTCCGCTGGGTGAACAGGAATGTCACTTCTAAAAATCACCAATTAGCATGTTTAATTTTTTGTGTACAGATTAAATGCAAATTTATAAGAAATGTCTGGAATTCAAAGGTTGCTCACTGCAGCTCGATGCTCTGCTCTTTGCTTTGGCTTTCTTTAACTGTAGCAAATAGCTGCAATTAACAAGTAGCTCAGATGGTCGTGGAGCATCAGGTGATGGCAGTCTGACTCACTGCAACTTCGTATGGCCGAGGTAGATTTGACATAAAAAAAATTCTGGCGATATCATACAAATTGTCCCTTTAAACAAACAATATAAACAGTATCAATTATATAAAAATAAAGTCAAGAAACTTATTGCACAAAATATCTAACAACCCTTCGTCCTGCGTTGTTTTGCTTCTTATCCTCAGAAGCGTCTGCCTAGATCTGAGACTCTCATCTATAGAATGAACAACATAGATTAGTTTCTTGTGGTACATTTGCATGTCAAATATCAACATTTAGCATTAGAATGCAGTTCTAGTGAGATCACTAGAACTGCATTACAGTGCAATGTGGTCTTAGCTGGCGTCCGTATATCATGTTGGATTATCACATAAAACCTCCTGAACTGGATCAGACACTGACTCAAGGCCCTGATTGGCCACAACCTGATTTTGCACTTTAGCTCAAGGCATCGCAAGACAACACCTGCATGAATGTCCCCATTCTCACGACACTAAATCCACATCTACCACCAACAATCAGATTCTCCCCCACAGTAAAGGGACATTTCCTTACTCCCCTACAACTAAAGAATGCAAACAACCAGTCAGTCAGCCTGAATTAGCCTCTGGCTAGACACTTTTGGCTACAATCCTGTACCAATGATTTGCATTTAGTGGCAGTCGACTGACAACACACATGCAGACGCACCCACCAATACACAAATGATCTCTCTGATGCCAGATTAGAGCTTGTGTAAGACTGAAAACGTGCAGGAAGAGAGCATTCAGGCTGCAATTTTGTATGCATGTTACTTTAGTTTAAAATAACCGACTACCCAAACCATATCCAATAAACAACCTGTCACAGCTTTTGTCTACTATGGTTGTTTGCTGGTGTTGAGCCCAGCAGCACTCATGCCAGATCCACTTTCACAAAAGCCTCTACACTCCGGGTTTTCCACCGAGCACTGCTCCAAATAACTCCTGCAGTTGCTGTGGTGTCCCTCTAAATAAGAGGATATTGTAACTGATGACAGGGAAAACTGATTGAGGAGCTCCAGCAGGAAAACACCGGACCGACCTGCCGACCGTATAGAAATGAGCCGCACCTTGTGGTGGCCATTGTCACTACAGCGGCGGAGTTCAAATCGAGCATTAAAGAAGCTCATTTCACTGGTTTACACACACATACCTTCATATCACCATCAACTTAGGCATCAACTTTTAACCCGGCTTCAATGACAGAGCCTCATTGGTTTAACATGACAGTACAAACAGAGACAGAAACTCTCCAGAGAGAAATGTTGTAGACCTTCAAAGCACTGACGTCTGCCGCAGACACAAACACTAATTGCTATGGCAACAGTTTAAATCCCTGCTTGAAATTATTTGTGTGTGTATGCTGATGCTCACCAGCATGTGTCCTGTAAGACATAAACAAAAGGATGGGACATCTGAACCAGAAACAACTAGATGAACAGAAAAACTATAATTTTGATTATGTCATCCACTTAGGTTAGCCAGGGGCTGTGTTTAGACAGAAACCAAACAAAGTGAAGTTATGGGAAAATCATGTGTTGTTTATAGGATGCTGAGTGATAAAACGCTGACACACGCTTCAACATGTTGCGTTCACCGCTTCTGTCAACTAAACTGAAGAGCAGGCCAGAGGACATACCTACTGCTGCTCCTTTAACTCATACCTCAATGCTTTATCCATCATGACTGCAGAATCAGTGTTTTTTTCCCAGGATATTTGGAACTTGGACTGGTTTTATTACTGTGTTCTGGTCCTGAACGAGCCGGATGCTGAGTGTATGGCTCCAGAAACCAGATGTCAAATTGGAATAGGAAGTCATTCCCCGGGCCTGACACACAACACAGAGGTTCCAACCATCTGCTTGATCTTTTACTTCTTCAACTCAACTCTTCAAGAAAGTGTGCTTTTGGGAAAAGTGGCTGCCATAAAAAGCACCGTGAAAATTCTGTCTTTACATGACTTTTTACGCAGACATCCATCAGGAAACTTTGGTTTGCAAACAGAGGCGGAACGCATTATTCATACAATAATGAGCAACCAGTGCAGAGATAACAAGATAACTGCTGCATCCAAAAATCACACACTGTACATGGCTTTTCAAATATGTGTAACGTCGTTCAACATACGTTTGTGTGAATGAACGGTAGTATGTATCTGTGGGATGTACTGCTCAGCGTGTGCCACAGCACTTCCTGAGATCCTCCTTGCCGATAGGAGATGCACGACCTTGTCAATCCCTTCAAGGGATGGACCAATTTGAAAACTATATTACGTCTAGCAAATTACAATACAAACATACAAACGTTTCTGGTTTCATAGTGCATGTTTGTGCTTTTCATCACACTGAACTACTCAGTCTGTTCATGCTGCTTCAGAACAAATACAGGCTTCCAATAATAACCAAATACAAAGTTGCTTGATTGTTGAAACTAATTCAGCACACCTGCTCTGGACACACTGCAATACCAAAAGTTAAACACAATATTTAGGTGTTGCCAGGCGATTTAAACAGTCAGTTATTTGTCCATTTCCGAAAGCCATTTCCTCTTGAGTGACATCTGAATTCAGAATGTGGGAGACCTCTACTGTCCCTCCCATATGACAAAAGAATCATCATCAGGCAGTGCCCATTAGATGACCTTCCAGCCGCCTCCTGACTGACACAGAAGCCAATCAGAACCTCCAGACTATGTGGTCCCACCAACCATTCAGCAGTCTGTTTGTGCTCAGCAGGAGGGAACCAGTGCTGCATTTCTCTGGCACAGAATGTTCTTTCTCTGCTCCGAGGCCCCGCCACCCCCTGACTCCAGCTCGCCCTCTGACCTCCGCGATGGAGTGATGGGAGCTGCGTCGGAAAGGTGTAATTTCGCAATGTGATAGCGTACTGCCTCGGGCATGTAGAGAGAGGAAGGAGATAATCTGTGCCTGAAGTTTGGCTCAGGCTGAAGCCGTTAGTCTGCGGCCTCATAAACACAACTCACTCACTGACCAGTGTGGGTTATACAGTGGTGGAGGGGTCGACGAGTGCATACAGTGTTCATCAGCATTCCACTGGACATCTGCAACATAATAGATCCCAGCTTTTACCCTCCTTACTGCACTTCCAGAGACAGGTTGATGCAGAGCTGCAGCACACGGGGAGGAGAGGGAGAAGGAGAAGGAGAGGAAGAGGAAGAGGAAGAAGAGTAGATATCTTGATGAGGGAAAAGGAGAGGTGTGGGAGAAGAGGACAATAAAAAGGAAGGGGTTTAAAGACACAGGTAAAGGGTTGGTGGAGCAGGAGGAATCTAAAGGACAGCCTCTAACATATCACCTCTATCTGAAATCAACATACACACATACATAAACTAATTAGCAGGGCTGCCAGAGGGGGGAGCCAGACAACACAAACATACATCTGAATGTGTAGCATGAAATGATGACTATGTATCCAAAACATCTAGCTAATCTTCTCAGCTCTCACCTCACATCATTTTATAATGTTCTGGATCAGCAGATTTCAAAGACTGACACTGTGCTCCCTCCCAGAACCACAGATTACTGTTATATCTAAAAATATTTACAGTGCAACATAAAAAGGTTAATATAAATCTTAGAAAATAAAGATCTTGTTGTCCCTATTTTGGGGAGATTAATCATGCTTAATCAAGTTTGGAAACTACAGTAACTATAATACTTTTGGAAGTATAATGTTGCCATTGGATCGGCTAATTCGCTCCGTGCTACACCTTGTGCCTCGTTTTGTTTACATTTTGGCCAACCGGCACCATTAAAAGTATGTTGAATTAGCCACTAGCCTTTCTGTGTTCACTGTACCCATGTATGTACAGACAGGACTGAATGGATTACTTAAAACTTAAAAATGTACAGATTCCAGGTAGGTTTTGGAGATGTAAGAAGAAACGTTTTTATTGATTTGTAAGTTGATTCAAGGAGCTTTAGTTGCGCTGGACTTTACACAAAGACTTTGTCTTTTCCTGCAAAGGACGCCTTACTTCTTATGTTCAGTCTGAGAGGGGTATTAAAAAATGAAGGAGTGGGTTGTGGAAAGCTACATTGAGCAGTCATGGTGTTGCTAGTGTCTACGTAAAACAATTCACCTTTTCCGTTCCGTCTCGCAGCAGTATAAAGATCACTGCTCTGGGTCAAACAGCCAACGCAAGGCTTCCAGGGAAAACAGAAATATCAGCCCAGCAGGAAGGTAGGCTGGGAAACTCACACTAGTCACAGGCAAACGGCAAGAGATATCATATCCAACAGCACCTACCAGAAATCCACCAGTGAATTCTTCAGAAGTGAAGGTTCAACCCACAAGTTATTATTTTAAACTCTTTATCAAAATGTCAAAATCCCATTAAAAATGACTTGGCAAACTAGTAATTTTGAATCATGCCAATATTCTGCATGGTAAACAATTTAAACAGAAAAAACTGAATCATTATGACCAGAGCAGGAAGTTAAAACATCACTTTGGTGAGGAAATGATGAGCCAAGTACTAATGATTTGTTCAGATGATACAAAAATAATATATGGAAAAATAATGTCCTTGTTTCTATTTCACTGTTGTGGTTTAACAGGAGACAAAACTCTGTGGGCTTTATAAATAACTTGACTAGATTAGGAAGTGAGGTGGAAATGGCTATGGTCAATATTTGGATTGTGATGCTTTTTTTCTATTAATTGTGTTGCTCTGGTGACAAAGAGTGCCAGGAACAGGCGCCTCAGGCTCCCGCAACTTCCTGTATGCTTTGGTTTTGTAATTATCAGTCCTATCATAGCAGGACTGTTGCATTATGCCTAAAACAACAATGTAACACATTCACAATTCACTATATATCAAAAATATAAAAATAGTCACAGGATTTGTTCTATATTAAATGTTTTAGTAATATCAGAATTCCAGTATTGTTTGATTTGTGATTGTGAAACCCTAAAATCCTTATATACAACCTTGTATAAACATTTGTGTGAGATCATTGTGTGCCAGCAACATGGAGATAAACAGTGAATGCCAAAACCATTAGACCAGCTCGTGCAACTGTTTTTTTTGTTTGCTGATTCTCCCATTCATCATCCGGATGTAGCCTAATGTTAAAGAGTTCTATTCTAAATAGTTCATGTTGAAAATGAATAAACTAAACATTCACCACGACCAGAATATTCCTCTCAAATCACGTCTGTTACAACTGACCAGCAGACAGCAGGATATTGATCTGCACCATTTCATTCATCAACATTCAGCCTCATTCACTGCATGTGCTTTCATTCTCAGCCTGAACTCGAATGGTTGATGTGGGACATATTGACCTGAAATTTCTCTTTATTTTCCCAGAGGTTTAATCAGGTGGGATTTAATTTCGTTTTTCCATTTCCTTAAAACAGAACATGCAGGTGCCAAGCTTTCGTTTCCAAGTTTACATCAGCTACTTTGCCCATACAACACTTTCTTTTACACTTGTGCAAATACAGAAACTATGAACACAAACAGAACTTGTACTCATATTGTACTCGACATAAGATAACGTGAAAAACTGAGACAACATCTTCTACAGTTACAGATATTCAATTGTGTTTTGATTTGCCATGTCTGGGATTGGTCATTTTTGTGCCACAATTTTAATTTTCACTTTAAAACAATTAAAATCATGTGTTGGGTTTGTTACAAACAAATGTTTTCTCACATCTGGAGGACAAGATTTGGAGGACACGTAATCTCTGCAGCACCAAAGCAACTCTTTATATTCTGGATTTGGATATTGCATATAGCCATTAGGAGTTCCATAAATACTGTATTCTTCCTTTAACTGTACAGCCCTAAATTGCCAGTAGGTGTGAATGTGACTGTGGATAGTTGTCACCCTGTGATTGACTGGTGACCTGACCAGCATGTACCAACTTTCGCCCAATGTCAACTCTTACCCATTCAAGGAAAAAGGCTGTAGGGCGGCTATTTCCAAACTGCACCGTGCCCAAATGTGCTCAAACACTCAAGTAGAAAAGACGATAGAAACAGTACCAGTGGAATCTTTTCACACTGAACAAGAACTTGATGATGGACACAAAACACAACAATATTGCTGTGTTTCCACTCTCATACAAAGCGTCTTCTGTTGGAGGCAGCGAGCCGGTCAGTGTTTAGGTTCAGTCAGTGAATCAGTCATTCAGAAAAACAGTCAGTCAGTGTGCGTGTGTGTGCGTCTACAGGCTGATTCGCGTCAGGACAACAAGGATCTCCATTCACTCAGTCCATTCACAGCTCTACATGGATGACCAGTACTGTCCTGTTCCGCCTCCCAGCAGCTACCAGCGAGTCAGTTCAACTGGTGAGACATTAGACAGCCACGGACATGACAACCTGCAGGTCAGTTCAGGCTGAGAAACAGGCTGCTTGCAAAGAGCTTTAAGCAAAGGAGACGACAATGAATTGTGTGCACATCATCCACCCTACCAGCCATGTTTGTGTTTGGGCTGCCAAAATCTATGAACAATCAAAATCGCTACATTCAGACACAAAAACAAAGTGGACCGCAGTTACAGGAATCTCTGTGAGTTACGTAATCTTGTCGAGCCCTTTCGGGAATATTCTCACAATGCTGATTGACAAAATGCACACTGTATTTCATCGCATTTGGATGAATTGGGGGGAATTTTGCTTAAAGTCTGTGCACCGTTTGGATGGAAACAATGACTGGAAAAAGGACTGAGGGGCAACAGTTTTCATTGGCTGGTGCAAAGTGATTTCTTTTTTTTATCCAAATTCGATGACTCATAGAAAACAGCTTCACTTGTCTCAATGAAATTAATAAATTAATCCTGTACAAAAGGCTTTTCTCATTCAGAAAAGACTTTGCAACACTTTTAAGTGGAATCAGATGTTCGGTTTGTTTTAACACGGAGTACAGGCACTGTTTCTGTGAAGCACCAGCTGTACTGCACAGGTGAAGAGCTGTAGATGGCATAGGAAGGAAAATTAAAAGTAATGCTGGATTTCCTCCTCCTCCTCCTTCGCTCCTCCTTGTGTGAGGAGAGGTCCCACAGGAGATGTGTGGTCTGCAGCTTCCTGTTGATAATTACAGTCTGCTCAAAGGGAAAAACACTAACAGAGGTGAAGCACTCTGAGAACATCATTCCTGTATGTGATGAAAAGCTGGACATGCGTTGATCACTTCTGAGCTCACTCGAGGGGATTCACAGGGGGCTGCGAAGACACTTATTTACATTATAGGGAGATAGACTATAGTCCCTGAGACTGTGGATATCCCTGCTGAGTAATGTGACAGCATAAATACAGGTCAATACTTGTAGTATTGTGTAGTACAACCAGGAATGAGTAGCCCCAGGGTGTTTCTGCAGTTGTACGGATTGCATGGAAAGCTTGACACAAACAGCAGCGTCAATGAAGGAGTACTTAAGTTCATCTGTCAGGGTTGTCAGTGTACGCGGCATATAGCTGACAAAAAACAGCTTGGAACCTGCTTCAGCCAAAGTTGGAAGAAACAGAACAGGCACAAGGTTTTGGTGATGAAAAATCAATAAAGACAGCTAATGATGCACAAGTGGTGTGGATTTTGGCAAGACCTCTGCAAGGGTCTCAACTGGTCTGGGCATGTTGCTACAGCACAAACAACCAGTGAATAAACCTACTAAACTAAAAGTGCAATTTACTCAAACCCTGTTCCTGAGAACAATTTCCATGTACTTTATACTTCTTCTCGACTGCATTTATTTGAAACATGCTGTCTCTAGTTACTTCGCAGATTCAGATAAACACTGTTTATAGGCTATCGTTGTGACGTGTTACCAATCAGATAGTGTTGATTTTGTGTGAGAGAATGTTGCGTCTGAGTCAAAGTAGCCCATTTTAAAAAACAAGCTTAATTTATCACCATCTGACAAAAGAAATCACAGATACTCTACCCCTAATGTCAATCCTATTTAGGAAGTCAAGTTAGGGATATCCGATATTCTCAACCATAAAGTTTACACCGCTCGTCAGAAAAAAATGGCTGCTAACTTGCAAAAAATACAATCCTTTTCATTATTCATTTTTGAATGTCTAACCTAAAAAAGAAAAGTCCTCGGGCTTGGGACAGGAAGTCAGAGAGCTTGACATTTGCATCTCACACAGTTGTGCATGATTGAAGACAACCCACCAAGTATTTTTATAAAATGCAAAACACTACTCTAGTTTGGTGACTATGCCAAGTTTAAACTTATGGTAAATACATAAATATGCTTTTTGCCAGCAACCAGCAACCTTTCTACATACAACTTTAACACCCACCTTTTGACCTTGCTTTCTAATATATCTCCTCATCCAGGAATGAAAAAAAAAAACAGGCTTATCAGCTGTTCAGCAACAAAGTTGCAAATAATTACCTCATAGTCAAAGCATATGAAACAACATCAGAAAAATATTCAGTTTAAGCCAGTCTAAACAGAGCCAACAGTTAACCTTGTGGAACTTGTTGGGACAAACATCTGTCAGATCAGCTGACACCACAGGATAACTACAGACAAAAGGAATCCCTGGCATCCCCACGCTCACCGACCTGGAAAAGACAAGACAAATCAAATACTTGGTCCCTGGAGCCTCCACACACAGAGGCCAGACAATAACAGGGTGGATGAGGGTTACAAGGAGCTATCACACAGGCTGTTTCCTGCTACTATGGCTACATGATAAATTAAGATTAGGACAGATATCGCATATGGTTTCAGTTTCAGAAGGACAAGGAATGGATCAGAATCAACAACGGCTACAATAACAGAATGTCACTTCTGGACACAGGTTGATTTAACCTACATCAGTCTGAGTTCTGAGTGTTGATTTAATCAGTTGGTACATTCAGCTTTGGAGAGATTCAAAATATGTGACATGTAAAATGTTGATGGTTCCTTTAATTTAGTAACTTTGACTCCATCACACTCTCACTCACACACAGCATCACAGTGAGTTGTCTACATTCCTGAATCTTTGTGTTTGTGTGTTTACTTGGCACAGAGAAGACAGAAATATCTCTGGAATTTGATGGAATGGATGAAGGAGGCAGAGTAGCTGATTACCAAACACTTTGAGACGGTTCTAATGACCTACAGGACCTTAGATGCCGGCCTTGCATGCCAGGCAACTTACCACAACAAGGTCTCAAGGCCTCGATGTTTTGCATATTTAACCAATCTTACTTTGACTGGCAGAGATTCTCTCCATCCTGTTGTGATGTATTACCTTAACCTCTGAACAAACCCAACCACACCCAACTGTGATGGTTGGTGTGATCAGAGAGGCAACAGACTGAAACCACAAGAAGTCAGTGAAACAATGCTTTTTAGGTTGGAAATTATGATTAACAAATTCTTAAGCCTCAGAGGAGCATTGTCATAGGGCCTAACAATTGATAAACTATCAAAATTGCAATATTGTCAAGTTCAAGATATAGTGCAACCATCCTACAAATTATATTTTCCAGACATAGAGGAACATGCTTGTTTGGTACAGAGGCACCAAAAATTAGGCCATTATTTGTAAATCTTATTCAGTGAAAAAGAAATCGAAAATTGCCATTCCCAGTAAAGTCAGATTGCAATATATATGTCAAAACAATCACATTATTATTATTTTTGCATATCGCTCAGCCCCACCTGCTCAGCAGGTGCTGAAATGAATGCTAATGTAAACTTCTTATAAGACTAATGAACGCTTTGGTTGGACCTGCAATTGCAAAAGGAAAAAAAAAATGCAAGCAGCTTTACACCATTTTGGGGGCGGGGTGTGTAACGCTGAAAACAAAATACTGTCATGTGGATTACTAAATAGTGTGTGTGTGTGTGTGTGTGTGTGTGTGTGTGTGTGTGTGTGTGTGTGTGTGTGTGTGTGTGCCCATCCTACTTTTCCCCCAAGCTCAACATTGCTCAGAAGTGAATGAGACAAGAAAAAGAACAGAATCATCGATGATTAAAATTTCATATAATTTATCAACTGCTTTTTTTGGTAAGCCAATTGCCCATGAACACAATTCAAAACTCTAGAGCACACACGACCTGTAACAGGGCCAAAGAATGTCCCGCTTTTCTTGTAATTCTTCTTTGAACACAGCAGAGTGAAACAATGAAAAACGAGCCTTTATAACAACACAAACTCTACCAACCAGCCTCAAATCCACAAACAAGAGGCACATCTCAGTCCCTGGTCACAGCGCATCCCAATCTGACGGTGTTAACAGAGCACAATTAAAGGCCACATAATTACAGTAGGCACTTCGACACAACCAAACCAGTAATGTTCTCTTCCAGGAATTCCAGGGATGGGTGTGACTGTTCACTAAAAGTAGTCATGGATGTGCCTGGTTTACAAAGCAGTCCCTATAATTACCAGCCCTGACAGCCTCCGGGTTCTGGGTCAGGGGAAGGGGTGCAGGACTAGTTGTGGATCATCGTATGTTGTGATTTTGGATTTGACGATCAACAACTGCTTTAGAATATCTGCTGTGGGTGAAAACAACAAATGCATCACTCCAATTTACTTGTTGCTTTCAGAGAAAGCCTAAACTGAAACAGTCAGCTGTCAGCAGCAAACTGAACTCCAGTTTTCTCACAGATCTTTTAACCAAACAGGACTTACATCAGAAGGTTTTAACGCTTGGATTCAAACCACAGGGCTGGATAAACCAACTATGAGTAGTTGTGGTATAGCCAACATAGTGACCTATATATAATGCTGCTGAACCATATAAAAATAGGACCGGAAACGACCAAGTCATGCATGGGTAGTGCAAGATCTATTTTGATACACTTAGACTAAAGTTTTGTTTGTACCAAACAGACAAATTCAAAACATTTCAAAATGGAAAGAAAAATTCAGAAAAAAAACTATTTTTCTTAAACAACTGTAAAACTACAAACAAAGACGAGATTATAGTTGTTTTACTTATAACCAATTAATCTGACCATTATGGCATTAATGAAACCCTTCAACTGCTGCTTCTTTAGTTTCACCATTCTCCGTTGTTGTGGATCAAGACGTTACCACTCAAATCACACATTGGTTTTCACTGGAACCATACACATTTCTGATACATTAAACATATAAGATCATTTCATATGAAAAGAAGTTGCCTGACATTCTCTGTTAAATGAGTTAGCTTCAAGCATGCTATTACGGGCAGTCACCCAAGATGTGCAGAGAGCCCCAGAGTGTTTCATATTTACTGCTTATTAAATGTATGCAGACAGACTCCGCCTCCGTATGTGACCAGCTATCAACCGGTAATCAAAACCCTGTGTTGTGAATGTAAATGACACAAACATAAGAGAGTGACCTGATGTCTTTTGGTCAAAATGAGCACAGGTATGTTCAGTGTTTGCCAAAGCTCAAACTAGTCCAAAATTGGTCCTCAGTAACATCTCTGCAGCTGCAGAAGGGGTTTCTGAAACACTTTACGACCCGGGGTGCAGACAACCAACCACATGGTCCCACGTTAGCTTTGTCAGTCTCCTCAGGAGTGTGTGTAGGGAGAGTGGGTGTCTGTGCTCAGTACATGATGGTATGGAGCTAATCATAGCAGAGATTAGACAGACATCAGCAGGAACTAGTGGTCACTGGGCTTCCTTAAGCCCTAATCACTGGGTCACACAAGTCAGACAGTCTGGATAACATGAGCTCTCTCCTGGAGCTGGGCTTCCTCTCGCTTTGATTTACTCTGATCAAAAACACCTCCCCCTCCCCCCAGAGCCTTACATAATGTATACACCACATACGGTTTGTGGTGTAACCTGTGAGCTGTTCCTTTATGTGGCTGTTCCTAATCTGTGTCCGTATGTACTGTACTACTCTGTGATAGGTCCAGTTGCTTTGGAGTATGTGTATTCTTGCCCTGCATAAGAAATTCACTTTGAACACATATACAGAGAAACACCATCTGAATTTATTGAAACACTTTTTTTCATCTGGTTTGAACTTAATCTGATGGCTTCAACCTTGTAGAACAACAGAGATTTGGCACCAAGCTGCTGTATATCCATCAACACTCAGTCACAGAAAATCATAATATTCGTTTCCTCATTCCTTCCACTCACACATTTACTCCTTTAATACCTTTCTCCTTCCTTTAAACTGTACTTATTCCATCCTTTCATGCCCTTTTCATCCGTCATTTCGAGATAACACACCAATACACGAGTTATCTCATTGCATTTTCACTGTTATATGTCAGTTTTGTTGGCTTATGAGTGTAATTCACACATGGTGCTCTTTATATATACAGCAGACATTCCCAACATTAAAGTGCTGCAAACTACACTAGTGTTTTGCTCAGATCAGTTTATATTCTTTAGTGTCAGTCAGTTTCTGTGAAGCGATGCAAGTAATGAAAACAACACACTTCAACAAGGCGATACTCTGACACTTTATTTAAATGTATACAATGCAAATTTTTTCCTCCTGTATATAATGCACATAGCGTATAGTCCTTTCTATATCTTATCTTTTCTCTCTTATCTAAATCTTTTTTAGTGTTTTTTTGTATTTTTAAGTCTTGTACTTATTGTATGTCTGTGTTTCCAAAGTCTAAAAGCCCACTATAGTACGGAATGTCTTGAATTGAAGCATTTATAACAGTGAACTTGTTAACTCCATACCCACCTAGCCAACATGGCTGCCTCCTACCCACAATGCAACTTAACATGGAAATAACAGGAACAATCTATAAATGTA
Organism: Diplodus sargus; assembly: GCA_903131615.1. NCBI lineage: Eukaryota > Metazoa > Chordata > Actinopteri > Spariformes > Sparidae > Diplodus > Diplodus sargus. The sequence goes on from CAEMYA010000597.1 coordinate 183,486, forward strand.
TAATGTATAAAAATTCGTTTACTGTCTCATCTCAAACAGGCTGACAGAGAGCAGAAACATTCAAGGTCACGCACAAGGTAACCCAAACCCAGAAAACTCCTAAAACATCAGTGAGGTAGAAATGCAAAAGAGGTTGGTTCACATTAAGAAAATGTATGTTTAAAAATGGCCTCAGATTTAGCACTAGAAGAGCGCTGGGTAAATAAACACCGGAGCAATAACATCCAAAACCAACCAGAAAACAGCAGAGGGAGGGGGCTGGGACTGACTCCACAACACTCGCTCTCTCTCTGTTGGACTCCCCTTAGCTCTCTTTCACACACACACAGAAGTGTGTTTTGCTGCTAGACAGCTGACAGTGTGTTGCCTGCATGTCAGCTAACACAAACAGCTTCACTCATGGCACAGCAGTGTATTGAGCATTTTAATTCATAAATCACAGCAATACTAGTTTCTGCAACAAAACAAAACAAACCAGAATAAACAGACAATCTAACCGGCTCAGATTTGCTAGAAAACATTATTTTTAATTTACCCAATTAATCAATTTCCATTCAAATAAGATATATTGACAGTGGAAATAAGCACATTTAGTTTTATCAGTGTTTGACGAAAAAAGGTGGAATTTTGTCTTCATTTGATAGCTCACAGTGTTGAAACAAACAAGAAACATGGAAGAATTGACTTATAACAAGTAACAAAGTTCCTGAGGTGGAATGAAACCACTGTGGTTATATGGTGCTGAACACCTTGAACCATATCTGATTCTGTCAGTTTCTGTTTCAATATGAAAACTTTTTGTTTGAGATTGAAAGGCAGAAAATGTGATGGAGTATTTTTATCAAAATTATCAAGTTTCCCGTAAGGCCTAATGTTTTAGTAAGCTGATGTCATTTTAGACGATACTGTTCATTGTTAAACTGTAAAATATCCTGCAACCATTAAATATCTTTGTCACTGTTTGATAAGCAAATCTGAAGGATCATTGCAAAACAAACGCGTATATCAGCTGATATATTGATATAATAACATTTTAATGACCGCCCTTTATTGGCATCTTCTCCAAAAATCAAGAATCATCCAGACTCTAACAGATATATCTGCAATAGCTAATATAAGTTAATATATGGACGCAGCTGATTGGTCAGTCAGACTGTTTTTCAAAAATACCCAAACACAGTGTTTACGTTCTTGTATGTTTGTTTAAAGAAATTGGGCTACAACCTGGAGTACCTGTGGATTTTCTGTCATGTTGGTGATGTAGCATTATACATTAATTGTGATAAAAAACTTGAGCCTGTATGCCCTCTACTGATATATACCAAAGGTTTTCTATCATGTGGCAGAACTAAGCATGCTAATCATTGTTTTTTTAGATGGGCTTTCCCTGCCCTTACCCAAATAAGTCTTTTTAAGTACAGAGAGGCAGAGAGATTATTATTATTTATATATTCTAACTTGGCACCGGGACCTGAGCACTGTTTTTCATTTTTTCCCCATGTTCCTTGGTGAAGAAATGACAATAAAATGAGTCTGAAGTCTGAAGGTGGTTGTTATGATGGTGGGGGTACAGTGGCAGAGCTGTGCTGTTTTTGATGTTACCACTAGAAGTCGCAAAAGCCAGAAACTTTTAAATCCAACACAAAAAGTCACTGAGTTTAAGAGACTTGTTTCCATAATTGAGTCTTGGCTTGCAACACCACTGTTCACGAGAGAATAACACATAACCTGGTGCCACACTGTATTTGAACCACAGATATCGTCACACAAAACATAATTCAAATGTGATCATATGCAGCGTACAAAGGTGTGCACATTACATTTGTCTTTTAACACTAACATTAATCCATGAGGTCAATGTCCCATCAGGGTAACATGTTTGCTAAATGACTATAAGCATAAATGAGCAAGCAATGACATGGCAAGTATAGCAAATTAATCTAGCAGCAGTCTGAGCAACAACCCTGAAGACAATCCTTCGAGTTTAATGTGTAATCCCTTCAGCCAGGGGTTAACAAAAGACAAAAATTCCTTCCAGTAAATCCCTGAAGACCTACTTTGTACTTTAATGATGTGCTTTCATCTCCTCAGACCATACAAAGCACCGGAATAACATCCCCCATGCTGCTCAATGTGTGAGCGTGTGTGCGGGTTTGTGTGCTTGAGAAAGAGAGCGAGACAGTGTGTTTGCTTCCCAGCATGCACGGACATGGTTCTCCCTTAGAAAAAGCCTGTGAGTTATGAACGAGACAAAAACACCCAAACCAGATTCCAAAAAACAAATGAAGGAAGTAAACATGGGAGAATGCAGCCCCCGCCACCACCACTAAAAAACACTCCACTTTCCCAGAGAAGCAAATGGGCTTTGAACCCTCTTCTGCCCCGTAACAGTTTTATGAATGAGTTCAGGCTGAAAGCATGTCCTTTATATTAACTCAATGAAAACAGGGCTAGCACATTTCCCTTCCGTCATTTATTGACCTGATGAATGACCGGGTCTGGAAATAAAATGCCTCTGAATACAACGTTTGCATTCATGCCAACACAGCAGAAGGCCTGTGAGCAAGGCACACATATCAAACAATAGATCCCAGATAAGATTACCGAAGCCTCATACGGGCCGTTATCAGAAGAGACAAATGTAAACCATCATGATATGGACCTCTGTAGTCCTGAGTGTTTCATACTACTGTTACAAGAAAACAAACTACTACTGAAAGATCTGTAAAGATCAATCAATAAGTTGTCAACCACTAAATCAATCAGCAGCTATTTTGAAAATCAATTAATCGCATAAAGTTGCATAAATGTGAATCTCTTCTGTTTTTGTTACTCCTCTATGACAGTACACAGAAGGTATTTGGAATGTGAACAAAACAAGACATTTGAGGAAACATTTTTTCACTATTTTCTGATGTTTTATGGGCTGAAAGATTAATTGAGATAATAGTCAACAGACTAATCAACAATGAAAATAACTGTTAGTTGCAGCTCTAATTTCAAGTACAGCAGCATCAGGCTTTATGGTTTTTACTGCTGCATACTACTAACACACAGGGCTGCACAGCATACATAAAAACAGGATCTGATCTACAGCCTCCAGACAACAATTTGAGGGAATGAACACTGCTTGGTCAGCCAGCTCAAGTACTCCAGCAGCTATCAGGCCTTCCTCACTTTAATGAAGCCTGGCTTTACTACCACCAGACTTCTCCAATAAAGTGCCTAATAAATAGCACAACAATGCAGTCTCTGCAGTGAGAGCAGCAGTGCTCATGTTGTTTCAGATCAATGCTGTTTTAAGGCAGCGGTAGCGACGAATGATGGCCCATTTGCCCTGGCTAACACACTCCCTCTGGAGCCCAGATGAATGCATCTTCACAGGGTCATTCTCCACATCTTCTATATTTAGTCTACCTCAACTGACTTTACAAAACCTCTTGCATAGGAAGATGCCAAGTGAACACAAACACAGTAACCCTTTTCATACAGAGACTAGGCATTATTGACGCAGCGAAGGCTCGCCATTTCTCCGCCTGTTTGTTCACACTGAACCAAGCAGCTTTGAGTGTGAGTGATTGAGATCTTGACCCACCATACATCCTGGAAAGTGAGAAAGTTACGTTTTTTGCTCTAAATTACATAACAACATAACCATCAGTAAACAGCAGACCATGTCTGGCTCTCTCACTTGCAGGAGGGATGCTGTTTTCTGGGGGAAAGTTCAGTGAAGTCTCAGTCGAAAGGGCTGATTATTTTTCAACATAAGTTTCCAGAGAGAGCAAGTAAAACAATACAATGGTAGAAGGTGACAAAGACATCTGAGTTTTCTGCTCAACTGCAGGAGTCGCCTGGCGCTGATGCCGGGGACAGACACTGTTTTTCAGGCAGAAATGTGCTGAAGAGTCAGTAGGACAGACAGGATGACAGACACTTCTCCACGCATTACTGCAGTATTTTTTTCCTTATAAGTTACCAAAAATACTATCAGTTATCACATTACTGTTGCTTGGTCCTGTAATGTTGCTTTTTGGGTTGACGTGTGGGACACTTCCCTTTTATTTGATGAGTGAAGGATCTGTTTAGCTGTCAGACTGTAATCACCATCAGTCCGACACACACCTGATCCACGCCTTCTGCTTCTCCATTCACACAGACACCGGCTCGCCTCTGCTGCGGCTCTCATACAACCTCTGGAAGCACATCAGAGCCACAGCAGCAAAACGGTCCCCCCACTCTCCACATCTGCACACAGCTGGCGATGCAGCAAATCTGCGCATGATTCTCGCACTGAAAGGGTAATGTGAACGGGGCTAGTGACTTCTCATCTTCACAGATCTGACTGGGGACAAACTGCAGCCATGTGGCTCAGGATAGAGACGAAGAGTCTACATTGATTAATTTTCTTGAGAGTTCTGTCTGTTCCCCTCCTGTTCCTTGTTGTGTAAATAAAGACTACAATTTCTAAGTTAAAAGAAAACCCAGACACTACTTAACCTTTTCTGGCAGCTGGTAGTCAACAGTATAGTGAAGCAGGGGTCTGTATGTGTGTGTTCATGTGTCTGCTGGTCTGTGACATCACGCAGCTGCAGACAAGAGGAATGTGGCCTCAGCACTACTTGCAGTGGTGTTAACAGTGGCTTCAGCAGCAGCAGTTGGTGGACCTATTGTCAATAGTAGGGATGTGCTTTATTAGTTGGTCAATCGATGTAACGTTGGTAGCCTCATTAGTCGGCACCAGAAATACTAGTGGGTTAAACTTATTAGTGTCTTTTTATTAATGCACATAGTTAAATCACATATTGACATAATTTATACTGAAATGTCATATCATCCAAGGCAAATGTTGGAAAAAAAAGTCAACTACTAAAGTTAGGTGTTATTGATAACATTGACTGTTATTCCATTGCCCCCCTACCATTGCATTCACATAACACCACTGTTGTTTGATTCATCTACCCCCAGAAGTTTCAACTTTTGTCTAAATGTAAAGGAAATTAGTCATTCACAATGTCCATAATCAATATAAAGCGTTGTTGTGTTAGTGGAAAAAGCAGCACTAGTAATAACAGCACTTGGCTGAGCAGGTGGAGCAGTAGTAAGAAAAGCAGCGGCAGCAACACTGTCATATTAGCAACGGCTATAGAAGCACTACTAGCCAAGGCATTTAGTATTAGTTGCAGTTATTTCAAAATCTATTTCCCGTTCTTCACGGCCCTGGCCCTGAGAAAAACAACATATCTTAGCCATGTCTCGTCTATTGTTGTTGAGAGATGGCCTTTTATCAGCACTGTTATGCCTAACGCCTTCATACAGTCAAAATGCCTCAATGTCAATATTAGATTATTTTCAACAATACTATCATAACACTCAGAAAACTCAACATTAAACACCAACATTTGAGTGTAATGTCCTATTACATTGTGGAGTCCTTCATCGAAGCCGCACAACTGCCTGTTGTTGAGTTTACGCTGCACCAGGAAGGAGGATGGGTGACCTTCTTACTAGCAGAGACATAACTGTAGATAGAGCTTATTATGGATTCACTAGTGCAGCTTTCCATCACCAGTTTTACTACGTTGAGATGAGCTGAGCAACGCCGGTGATGGACCTGTTCCGGAGTAGAACCAAGCCACCCAAGCTCAACTTTGTGAGTGGGGATTCTTTGATAGTACTGCAGGGATTGAACCAAGCGCGTCATGGGTTTAAGACACACCTTCAAGCAGGTAGCCCAGTTGTGAGGGAAATGCAAAACCCTGGCCACACCGGCTGCCGCGCGGAGTAGAGAGCGGCTGGCAGATGTAATGGAAAAACGTAATATGTCGCAATCCATATGATGACTTGCAAAATGATCTGGACTGACACTGGGTATTATTATTTTTCTGTACAAGAGCCTATAGCCCATTGGCACAAACAGGCTATTGTTTTCTTGCTGACAAGAGAGATAATAAACAGCACAGAGTTCTGCCCCTCCACCTGACACCCCCTCCATCCATCCATCCATCCAACATGTCTTCCTCCAACATATTCCACCTCCTGGTTTCTTTTCCAGCATGCCCACACTCTGCCACTCCAACAACCAACAAAGCAGGCCAGGCTTATATGTGTCTGTCTGACATATCTGCATCTGTCTGTGCTTCGAGCGTGTGATGTGCTTCTTGTCGTGTGTGTGGACACGCATGCAGTCCAGGCCAGTCCTGTGACAGTTCCATGTCACAAGACTGAAAACATCAACATGCTGAGTCTGCAGCAAGGCGCCAGTCACCAGGGAAACAATTCAGCCAGACGCACACTCAGTCAGCCAAAACACATCGTCTGAAATGCACCAGCAAAACAAGTCGTCGAAAACACTGCAGTCGTAAACACAAAATGAAAGGGAGAGTTCACACTCACTGTGCTTTAAGTAATCTAATCAAACTCCTTTTTTGCAAAGCATTTACTGCTTTTAATTCACTTTGTTTAGGCAGATGAGAGCATTTGAATTGAACTTGGTGACAAATAACCACCACAAGACATGAATATGTGAGCTACTGCCTCTTTTGAGAGGCTCACAGTAGACTGTGATACAACAGGTACATTTTTTTGTCGTCAACTAAACAGAGGCTGACATTTGACAGGTAGTAGTTGTTGTACATTTAGAAAACCTTGCTCAACAACGACATGGGCTAAGGTAAAATGAAAGTCTTAATTGATACCTCTCTCTAGGCTCTTCCTTCATGTTTACATTACTTGGATAAACACCTGCAATATATTACAGCAAAGATCTGGAGACAAGTAAGTCATGCATCACAACATCCCCCTCTTCTTTCCTCTTTCCCTGCAGCCAAAACACAACAGCTAAAGCAGTTAAAGTGACAGGTAGCAGGCCACAGCTGTAGGCACAGAGCCGTTCATTACCCTCTCAAATTCACATCCACGCAAATCACGTCAAAGGCTAGACTGTCTGCACGATAGATTTGCAATTCAAATCCCTGATCAGCTATCATGTGTGACAGGCATCTTACCTTTCTGGCAGTGATTGGAGTTCCAGCAGCGGTAGTTGTAGTTGTTGTTGAACATGGTCTTTCTGCACTGAGGGTTGTTCTCCATGATGCCTGGACAAACGTCGCTGCACTCTTTGGACTGCTTGTTCCCAGCAATGTAATTGTTGAACTCAGCGTCCATGATGAGGGACCAATCTATGGAGTCCAGGTAGCAGAGCTCAGGGTTCTTCTCAATGCGGATGGCACCGCGGGTGATGTTCCTCAGGTTGTACAGGCCGATGTCCTTCAAGCTGGTCATCTCAAAGATCACAAGGGCGTAGTTGTAGAAGAGGTTTCGTCCACGTATGACAGTAAGGTTGGGAAAGAGCGCGCTCAGACTGTCCAGGCCAGACACCCGGAATAGCAGCAAGTAGTCTGTGATCATGGTCAGCTTGGGGAAACTCAGGGAGCGGAAAACTTCCTGGTTGATGTTGTTGTTGTTTTTGTCACCGATGAGGAGAATTTGCAGGTATCCCTCCACCACCGTGCAGTTCTCGAGGCGCCTGAATTCACTGATGTCATTGCCAATGTCGATGCTCGGACCACAGACTGCAGGGAGGAAACAGAGAGATGGTGAGGGATCGTAGTACTTTTAGTTTAGCAGTAACTTAAATATCTAGCACCTCATTAGCTCTATTCTTATTTTTTATTTTTTGCTGTATCCTTTTATTTGATGCTCTCCAACAGTATCATCATCACTATGAGAGGTCTTGGCTAAAGCAAACATATCTGCCTGTTCTTTTTAAACTCAAACAGCATAACAATTACATGAGAACGTGTTCTTACAAATGACCTTTAATGTCCCAAGTTATTTACACATTCAATAGCTATTCAACGCAACAATATACAGAACAATATTCTCTAGTGATATTTTTAAGGAGATGTTTATCCAATACATATTTCAAATATTGACTGTACACTTGACCAATGCTGCTGTTGACAGAACATATTTGCCATTTTCAAAGCCAACTTAATATGGTGTAACAAAGTAAATATTTGAGTCATGTTCTATTTAAGCTGATGTTAACAGTGCAACAAAGTTTATATTGCTCTGCCTTGAGGCTATTGTTGATCTTGTGTCCATCTATTATGACCCCAGGTGACATCAAAGGCAAAAAAACTCATTCAAAACCTATTGAACTATAAAAGGTATCACCCACAGCAAATGTAAACACTGTCATTTGATCAAATTCAGTCTGTTTGATAAAACAAAGTGAGAAATGATTGATGGAGGAGTTTCACAAGTACTGTGGCGACATCATTCTTCATGTAACTACAGTCAAGCTAGCCGCTCTGTAATGTCACGTGCTAAAAATGCTCACAATGATAAAATAAATAAATTGTATGTATTGCCCGGCCCTATCCTCTGGAAACCATGAATGCTGGTGTGATTCGTCTTGGCAGACAGACCGACATCGCCATTTCTATAGCCTTGCTGGTAAAAGGGATAAAAACAGCACTTTGAACTGAGGTGAGGTGTCTCCAGCTACAAAAGTATCAACCTCTTAAAGTCTTTACATGCACTGTGATCTAGTGAATTGAAGAATTTTCTTCAGCGGAGGCGGAAATGTCTGCGCCTTTGATCAAAGCGAGACAACAAAGGACACTTGTCCACCCTTTGATGTGAGCAAATTGCAAAAACATGTATTTATGTAGTTTTAAGTTCAGCGTGGAACAGATTTGTTTACATTTTCTTTTTTTTACTTCTTGAGTCATTCTTTGTTATTTACAGTCACAGACTCTTTCTTTGTTTGGACAAAGAAATACATCGAACTGAAACTACTTCAAAGAAGAGCATGAAGAAAAAGGCACTCCTCTGAATCCTGAGCGCTCCCTTAATAATCAAAAGCCGCATCAGGAAACTTTTGGTAAATCATGATGCAGATGATCGGTGATGATGGGTGGAGTGTTTGCCTTTCCAACATTTACTCCCACCTGTGTCCTCTGCTCTGAACAATACTTAGCCTGAAGCCCCAGCAGCACCCACAGAAACATGGAGGCCATTATCACACATCACTGAGAGGAGGATTTAGACTTCAAAAGCTGGAGGGCAGTGAGTCATGGAAAACTCACACCGACCAGCTAACAGGTTGTCACACCACTTCTTTAATGCTGGTCTATAAAGTTTAACTGAATGTATGTGATGCAGAGAGGTTTGAGAAGGACGATGCACACTCGGCAAACAATTGATTTCTTAATTGCAACATTTTATAATTTACCATTAGAGCTGGTGTTGAAGGCTTAATTATGAAAATAAATGTCATTTCATTTGTAGGGGATTGACAGTGTGCTAGAGCAATGTGTCGCAAGCTTTACATATTCCCACACTAGATGACACACTTCACTGTATAACGTAAGATATTAAGTTACAGTAGGTAATAAACTTGTCATAATAAGCACATGTTTCGTTTTTTAATTTTTCTTTACAATTTCTAACATATGACAGAACAATAAGGTTATGAAGTATGCTTCATGGTTACTGAAGTTAAATGTGAATATAAGATCAGCAAAAGTCTGTAGAAAATTATGAAATCCATTAAGGATAGTACAATTAGTACCAAAATCTGCATATATCAAAAAGAACACCGTGAACACTGTGCTGGCACTGAAAATGTCCCCAAACCTCAACGCATTTTAACAGCTAAGCACAAACAGGCACATCATACTATTGGATAAGGTCTAAAATGTATTAACTACACACTGTTGATATTCTCAAAAACACCATGTTCCCAATTTAACAGTCAGTAATTATTTACTGTGGGATCAGATCATCCTACTTTTTCTTTTAAATGTTACATTTTTGCCTCAGTCAAACATTTCCCATGACAAAATGTCTAACCAACTAGTTTTTATCCACAAATAAACAAGATGTAAATAATCTGACAAATCAGAATCTTTTAGTCATGCAGCCCAATGGCTCTAAACTAAACCACTGACCGGCAGCTCTGGAGTCAGCTACACTCTGAAAGATAGGCTACTATGATTGTATGACACTACCCTATTGCCATCTGCAGGTAAAGAAATAAATAAGTACAACAACCGAGTAAGTGAGAGCGTATCCCCTCAGTTATGATTGGAATACAACCTCAGGACAAATGACCAATGTGACTTACAAAAATGTTGCCTGTTCTTTTCACAATTAATTGAAATATTAGGGAAAACACAATATGGCCAAGTGCAATATCCAAATCCAATTCTTTGATAAAGGTAAAATCTGTGAAAATACAACATTAAAATGAAGTTATGTGGTGCTGCGGAGATATCCTGGCCTACAAACCATGATCTCCAGATGTAAGAAAACATGTTTGTTTCCAGCCTTTTCAGGTTTTTCATGTTTTACTTGAAAAAATCAACATGTCGTCACCTTCACTCCCCCATGAAAAACATACAAGCCTTAAAACTCAGCTCACGTGTGGGAAAGTTAATGAAAGCCAGTAATTTTCCAACACTTTGATGTCACAGCAGTCCTACAGTGCAGCTCAGAGAAAGAGGTGGCACACTCCCTATCAATACCTTTTAACTGTAAGTGTGTTTAAGAGATGTTTGAATAAATATCATCTTGGCTTGCACACAACCTGAAGCAACAATTGAACGTGGCTGCCCTGCAGGCCTGACACGTCATTTTAAGAGGAAGACACCAAGCGTCTTCTGATATCTATGAACTTCAAAGTCTTCCACTAATGACTGCAAATGACTTAACAACCAAATGTTATGTGGGTTTCAACTAAGTTAATGATTAATCAAATTGGTGAATTGTGTATAAAAATAATTTAATCTAATGTGGATGTGAGCACCTTCAAATTGAAACTGGGAATCATCACTCCTTACTGTCAATGTAACATTTCAGACCTATAAATGTGCTTAGGAAATTGTAAACAGAAATGTAATCACGCCAAAAATAAAGAGCTCTCTCTGCATAGTATCATAAATATTACTCAGTTCAATGGCACCTCACATATCTACCACTTTTCTCCAACACGTTCGCTCATGGTTCCTTTACAGGGACATTTTTAAGTGACAACAGGCACCAACAATGAAGGGCAGTAATAAAAACATCTCTCCACTGAGAAAGACCAAAGAAAGTGGAGCTTAACGGTGCCAATTAAGTTAGCAAACTGGCTTAAACAAGTTGTACTTTAATTCTGTTTTACCACAGTTAACAGACAACAAATATATCCATGGAAAACTTTCCCATGGTTGGCTGCTTTCAACCCTGCTTGTGATATAAGTTTCAAAGCACACTGGCGCTGTGACTCGTAATGTAGCAACACGCTGCTAAAAAATGTGTTTAAAGGTTAACTCCACCAATCATACACAGTAAAGTGTATGTACAGGTCTTGGTGTGTACTACTGTGTATGTAAAAAAAAGTAGCATAAAGCCCTTGGTCGCTCCAGGGGAAGCTGCATGTGATCTGATAAAACTGCCTCAAACGATGTCACTCGTGGCTAAGTTGCATTGTGGGTAATTTAGGCTTCAGGTTTAGAAAAGCAGTCCACTGGTCGAGCACTGCACCCCTATGACACTGTGTGAAGCATTATAGACAGTTTAAAAACAAAACGATAAAAATGGATACAGCTGTAGCAAAGACAGCCTTTTACAATTTCACATATTCTCATTTTTAAAACATGGCAGGTAAATTACCCAGAATGCAACATAACCACTAAGTGACATCATTGAAAGCGATTTTTCAGATTACATGCAGCTTCCTCTGGAGCCACAAACTACTACTTTTTAAACATATACAGTAGTACCTTACTAAGGCCTGTAAACACATTTTAATGTGGATAATGTTAGACTTAAAGTTGCCTTACTTTGCATTTGCCATTTTAATTGGAAAATAATTTGGTTCTCACAAAAAACAAGAAACTGTAGGCTTTTTCACCAAGGCTGCTGAGAGCTTAAGTCCTCTCTAGAGGCTTTGGTGAGCCATTATAACATGCCTTTGGTGTGATTTAAGGCGGGCAGTGTGCTGGTATGGCGGTTATGTCTTTCTCTGTAATCTACTTGTCAGTGCACACTGTCAGCAGCCCTCAGCGAGCTGCATACCTGTTAATACAATCCCAACACCCAAGCCTGTAAAAAGACACACTGCCTAGTGATGTTACATCACCACAGCCTTGACGCTTCACCCTCTGTGGCCTCAGTGCAATGCCAGCATGGCCATCTTTCATGGGAACTGCTCCTGACCTCGCTCACGGAGACACTAAACAAAAGTTTATGATCAAAATGTGCATCTTGTGCACCAGCAGAGTGAAAATACCGATAGCAGGTGTAGCAGCTTAATAAGTCCCCCTCCCTCTCCTCCCGCAATGACACATTTTAAACAGCTGTGTACACAAGCCTATCTCTGCCGCTTTGATGAGCCTCCAGATCACATATTTACTTTTGATAACCTTTTCCCAGCTGGCTGCAGCACCCAGACTATCCGCAGACAATCAGAGGAAATCCACTAGAAGCCCCGTAAGACAAGAAAAAGGAAGCAATGCGTCCTCTAAGCTGGTGCTTCATACACTGCCACCATACTGCAGCAAGTCTGTTTACTCCTCATTTCCATCCTGTTAGTGACAGACTGCCCGAGGGGGGAATGTATTCATAAATACTTTTCCACATGAGAGGCAAGGTGAGAACAAATGCGCTGGGAAGCTTTAGCAAAAGATCATTCCTGACAGATTAAACTTGTTTGGTTCACCTGAAAGGCTGTTTCTGCAGCAACAGAGCTGAACCTGGTAAACCTGAACCCACCAGCTGCCCTTTAGTCCCAACTGATACAGTAAACCAGCAGGAATGCTCAGAGTTTAGCCACACAAGGCACCTTTAGACGGCCTCCACACCGGAGTGAGAATAAATGTAGGATTTCGATGGGAGAACCTCTCTGTTGCTCCCAGGTTTGTCCTGTGACCACTGGGGCTAACAGTAAACCCCACGACACACAGTTCACAAGCTCCTCACTCTTTCCAATCAACAGAACTTAGTCTGTTTTGCTTGCGAATGTACTTTGGCTTGTTCTATTTTAAAACCCAGACCCTGGTTCAAGCCCCCAACCAACCCCTCCCCAACATGTCATGATGAATGGGATGAATCAGGAAGCCTAGTTTACAGTATAGCCGTAGACATGGAAATTTTTCAGATGGCTACACTTTAAAAGAAATTCTGGATAAATATGGAAGCTTTACATTCAATAAGTGTTAAGGTTTACCAGCTGACAGAAGCCGTGAGCTTCAATATGCTGCCATGCAGCAGTCAGTCGCCAGAAAGTCCCCTTCCATGCACAAATCCATCTGTGTGGTACCTATTGGTGCATCTTGAAATTCTGTTAAAATCTCAGAGAAGACTAGCTGCAAAGATTACTATAATAACTCACTAGTCTACTGAAAGAGCATTAAACGGATATAAAACTGTTATTAAACTGGTAATCAATGAGAAATGTCAAATATTCTGTGGTTCTAGTCACTTAAATGTGAGAATTTGCAGCAGTTCTTTGTCATTTACCTGTGAAGAGTTTGGGGGTTCTTACTTGTTGATTTAACAAGAGAAGCAATCCGAAGACATCAATTTGGGATTTTAATGAAAAAATAACTACCTCAATGGATTATCACAGAAATACAATCTATAACCTCGACCCTGGTGCCTGATGGGAGGATGCTGCTGTGTCTGATTGTCAGTTTGGTACTTTCCAAGGTCGAGGTGTGCCCAGGTTTGTTTGGTAAAGGAGAATAAATGACTTTGCACTGAACATTGCACAAAGAAAAACCACATTGACACCTTTATACAAATAGTGTTCAAAGCCGTGGTTTCAGTCAATCTTATGAGAGTGTTATTAAAGTTTACAGCCTTTCATAAAGAGCACCTGCACACAAAAGAACGCCCAAAAGCGATAGTTTAAGTTTTTTTTAGTTCACTAAGGTCTCATTGGAAATATCAAGAAGTTAAGAAAATAGGAAAGTTTTCTAAAGTTTTGAATCTAATCTAAACATACATTGATACTGCTGCTCTCTTTATGTGATGTTTATGCTTTTGATGCTTAACATCTGATTTCAAATGCACAAGACCCAACTGTAAAACCATTACATCTTCACTGACACATTCTTTCTGTGACCTACAACATTTACAAAATGCCTCTTGGCTTTGTGTTTAGACATTTAATCTATTCCAGCATATGCACAGCAGACTTGTCCAGGATCTTCATGACAACTGCATTGTGTTTTCACACAGTTTGCAGCCCCTTTTTCTCCATTCATGATGAAATAACACATCACATTGTTTGGCTGTAGAGATGGACAACCCCAACTCAACCCAGTGACCTGGCTTTTCATTTCACAAATCCTATTTCTGTTAGCGGTTTTCTGTTCAGATCACAGATTTTTGTTGATTCTACATTGGCCACATTGTGACTCAGAGTTGACAATGTGGTGTGTATATATAGCTGGACTCTCTCTCTCTATTGGCTGAGTCATGATAATGTATTTACCAAGACACTTAAAGTGACTCACGTCTGCGATGTGTTTTAAAACCACAATTACAATATTACAACTAGACCTTCTACAATCTATATAGATAATCTGTATATCTATATCTACATATATCTATGCATCTATATCTATATCTATATAAATAGATATATATGCCAACATTGAGTAAACTACACTTCGCACATTTAATGCTTTTCCCCACTGACATACAATTATGTTTCCCACATTTGCAGTACACATAATATTGCACTGCATGATACAGTTTCCATACAGTAGGCTTGATGTAACACATATCTTCTATTATCCTGTGACTAAATAACCACACTGTGATATAAGATAGCATATTTAATTCATCTAAGCTTCTATATAAACAACACACTTATCTTTCAGATATTTTCTAAATAAATGCAGAAATGTGACATGTAAACAGCCAAGAAACCTCATTATCTCTACTGGACTACACATACAATGTATAGTGAGCAAAACATGGCGTTTTCAGTGTAAACGTGCTGTATGGGAGCATGTAAAACACAATGTTTTCCAGTGTGTGTGTGTGTGTGTGTGTGTGTGTAGTGTGGAGCAGCATTACTTACTCTCTGCGGTGGCGGGCCGGAGGCAGGACGACAGACCCAGCATCAGACCCCAAAACAAGGTCAAGCGACTCCTTTCCTTGCGAGACCTCATTCCTGGATGAGTAAATCCTCCCAAATGTTGTGAATAAATAAGCTGAGGGGAGCAAACGTGGGCAAAACCCGTTCAGTATTATTAAAACGCTTTTTTAATCTCCAGCCAGCACCTTTTAGCTGTTAGCCGGCTAATGGAGCTAATAGCTACTACATGCAGGCTAGCAGGGTAGCTTTCTCACGTTTCCTAACGGGGAGTCCAACCGTGCTCCGAAATCACCGATTTGTTCCTCTAGCCAAAAAATACGCGTTCATAGTTCCACTGTTTATTCCCGCCGAAAACAACGCCGCACTGATGTGTGTAATGAAACCAATGCGGCTAAACTAGCGGCGGGGATTCCTCTGTAATCCGCATCTTCACACTCCATATCTGGAGGAAAAACGTTCAACGTCCCGCTGCTGGAGGATCCTCAGGAGGCAGAAAACCAGTCGAACCCCGCAGAATTAGGATGAGAAGAGGCGGTTTGGGGCGCACAGCAACATATTACATCGATACACAGTCCCCTTGTGTGAACGATACGACGCTGGTTTCGGAATATTCAGGATACAATCTGGTTTCAGACCGCAGCCTCCTTCTCCTCCTCCTCCTCCTCCTCAGCCGCTCATCATGCACACACACACCGCGTTGTTGTGGTCGCTGTAATTCACCTTCACAGCGGCGGAAAACTCAGTATTTGACCTCAGTTGCCCAGTCTAGGCCAAGTCAGTAGGTGATCTGAAGCCGTCCGTCGATAGATGGCTGAGCGGGCAGCGCAGGTAGGCAGATTAATGTACAGGTACATACACAGTCTCCTTCGATCAGTCTGCAGTCTGCCGTGTTCACTATAAACACGGCGCCGTGCGCAGAGATCGTCTCCGTTTCAGAAGATGAATCACTCCGGCCTCTGCCCCGCCTTCCAGTCTGTGAACGCGGGCGTCGCTCCTGCTGCAGTTCAGCCGCCACAGGAGAGCAGTTACCATAGTGACTGGTCTGGTAGACCACTCATCATAAGGTCAGTCTCATATCTGTGTGGTGGTAACAGTGTCGTTGACAGATACTCTTCTAATCTGCGATGTTTACCCCACAACTCATTTAATTATTACCATTTGACCAAAAAGACTGCAGTTTCAACACGCCACATTCCCGTCTGCATCCACACCAGACGCTGAACAGGTCTTATAAAGTGGACCGTCATTAATCCACCAGCCCACAAACAAAAGGACATTCCAATCTGATGCAAGAAATCGTTTTTTGCACTTCTGCGTTAAAGGTAAACACCATCTTCATAACATGACACAGATCTAGACAGAGTGAGACCTCTGTGCCTCTTTCCCCTCTCTGATCTCCGCCGTAGCGACTCGAACTACGACGCGGTTTTAAGGAAATCTGGCGCGCGGATCCAGGATCAGGGTTGTTTTGCTTCTCACGAATACACAGCCGTGGGCCGCCTGAGCAGAGATCGTGTCTGTCTGTCTGCACCACCTGTAATTATTGTCCTGATCAGTCCAAGAAGTCACAGGTGTGTTTATACACGGTGTATAGTGTTATAGGCCTGTCAGCTGTACATGTACATACATCACTTCTGTCTTCAGGCCTCCATGTCGATGCCGATATTAACTGACCTAAAAGTTTCTGTGTTATGTCTGTCTTGTTGTTATTATATTAATATGTGACCTAGTAAAATATGATGTTAGGCTTATATACTGTAATGGAATTCATATAATATTTCGACACATTAATAAAAAAACACCTTGTAATATATCATACAAATAACATTCAAAAATGTTTATTAAAATAAAACCACTTTGACTTATTAAATATGATTCATGCAGAATAAGCGTCAAACGTTTTGGGACATTAGCCCCTTAGAAGACATCTCATCATGTAGCCATGTTTTGTGGAGCTTGGCAGCATCTCATGCAACAACACTGGGCACTGGGGTTTCCTGGGAAAATCCACTGAAATGCTGCCATCTTGAGGGTAGTTGAGCAAAATCCAGACTGCTGATATACAGTAAAATAAAATGCAAGACAGGGGGACATTTACCATACAGTATGCCACAGAAAAATACATAAAAATGAATGTAGTTCTTCTAAAGATGTGATTTGAAATATGAGCTGAAGAGGGATTGTTGGTACCATCGGCCTCCTGTGACCTGTTGAGACTCAAAGAAGCCACAAACTAATGCAGAAAATAAAGTCATACTGTGGTCGTATGTACTGAATTTATAGAGAAACTGGACAGTTATTGTTGTGTTGGGATTTTAAAACAACTCATCTCATGACACTGACTTTTACTTTGTTTGAGACACATACAGGTACAGTTGCAATGATCTTCTGAGCTCTGAGGCCCAGGAGGAGGAAGTGGGGGGTCAGCAGCTTGTGATGCTGTGAGAGAGGCAGACAGTAAACAAAACGGTCCACAGAAGAGCCCCTGACAGTTTTGATTATCCCTGTAATTACAGGCCGCTTTCATCACTTCACAGAGCAGAGCACAGAGGCATTATTTGAACGCTGCACATTACCTCAGCCCTGGCAGACAGCACTCGACATCCGTCACAGTCCAACAATTAGCACCGAGAGGGGAAAAAAATGCACATTAAAAATGAAGTGAATATCAGTGGCCACCCAAGAGTCCAAATACAGTGAGTCACCCTCTAACAAGTGCTCACTGTACCAACATGACCTCCCTGTGCCAGAGAATGTTGTGCCTGTCCACTTGCATTTGTTAAGTCCCTATTAAAGTCCCCATGAAGGCAGCCGGCAGGCCCACCTACCTCGACTGTCCCGGTGGAATCCATTCTCGCACTGCACTCATGTGGAAATAAGCCTGTTTACCACCAACGGGTCACACATGCTAATGAGCGTCTGTTTGTTTTCCACTGTGCTCATGCAGGAGGAAGGGAATTTAGAGGGGAAATAATAGATGATATGCAGACAACAGCCTGGGTGGGTCCGCAGCACTAATGATGAAAAACGTACGACGGAGAATTAATGGATATGAAATCGGAGCAGGAAATGTGGTCTGACATTGTGATGTTGCTGGGTCGGATCACAATACAAAGTGTCGGCTGGCCTGGTTTGAAAGCCGTGTCGTGGTGGGGTTGTGGCTCCAGAATCGCCTGATATTCTGACATTAGACCACAGTGCAGCGTGCTTTGTCTGATCTGACCGGCAATTCATAATAGAGTCAGAAACTTGTCTACATTTTTCCCCTCTTATTCAAATATATACAAAAATATTTTGTAATAATTATTGTTTAAGACATAATTTGCTTTTACCAGCAAATAGCACACCTGAATATGAACTTAGGGAACTACAGCATACAGCGTGGACTCTCTGCACACCCATGAATATATTATAATTGCAATAACTGTTATAATTACAATAACTATATTTGACTTATATTTCTCCAGCTAAAATGTCTTCAGTGCACTTATAGTTTCTTACTGTCCAACTGTTTTGCATTAGGCGTCATTAAAGGTGCTATATATAACAGTTTTAGGTGATTTTTTTTTTAATCAACTAAAATTATGAACATTATGTGAAGAAATAGGGATTTTGACAGGTGGCGAATTCTTACATATACATACAGGAACCACATGACCCTGATACAGTATGGAAGATTAATACACTCTTATTTCATACACTTTAGTACAATCAACCCACAACTGTTGATTGACATGAACAGCCTCTCACTGATGGCATCAGTGGTGCTGGACCACTCTCTCTGCTCACCCGGTACAGTGGGCAGCCCATGTTCTGAGGCTGACACTTCAGCAGCGGCCCGGGTTCTATTCGAGTCCCCGGCCCGATGCTTCATCTCTTCCCCTGCGCTCCCCCAGTTTCCTGTGACTTTCTAAGCTGTCCTATCAAATAGAGGCCAAAAGCAAAAAAAAATAGGCTGATCAGTTTGTCAGTGAAGCTCGTAATGTCATAATGTTTTTTATGGACGCTGTCAGAGGCGTATTTCAGCTCAACAGTGTCATGGCGTGTGAGGTAGTTTAGGGAAAAAACATATTTCAAGGGTGTTGGAGAAGGTCTGCTTGCCTAATAAATTGTTCCTGTGTTATCCACACAAAGCCTTTGCTGCTACATTATATAATTTTGCTTTTGATCAGATTCTTCTGTGGTTAACAAGAAAGAATAAGGTCCAACTAGTGTGACATCACTGCTTGGAGATTTCAAGGCAGCGTGAAGCTGCCGACAAAGGTACAAAGGGTCCAGTAATTATGTGGTGCCTCAGCTGCTGGTGCATTAGTCTCAAAGACTACAACATTATGCAATGTAGCGGGGAAAAGTCTCAGAACCCCCTGATGACACATGGGAAACAGGAAAAGAGAAACAGCGTATAGCACTCATCAATGTTGACACAAGAACTGGTAATACACTGCAATTCATACACTATGTGTGTTTCATCCAATTTAAGATGCAACTTGTGCTCTAAATTCTGTCTTTACATTTATCTAGCCTCATTTTGTCCAACACATCACGTCTAAATTGATTGGGGTTGGAGTGATATACTGGTTTCATGGTATACCATGATATAAAAACTGACATTTATCAACTTTGCTTATTTATGGTATTGATGTTTTACCATATGTGTGTGTGTTTTTTTACAGGTCAGTCAAGTTGATTCATAATTTAATGTCTCTCAAGGCAAAATGTTTTTCTGAAAGTATGATAGAAAATCACGATAAAGTCCCTGTTTATTTTCTTTTAGAGTCATTGTAACGGATTAATTACAGTAATGGTAAAGGGAAAATATCTTGCAATTGCAACATTAAAACCTGTTCACATGAGGATTAGGTATTCTACATAGAAGCCTGACCCTGGTCTGAATCTTATTGAAGATATAATGGTTTCATGCAACATAAAACTGTCTATGCAGGTTTCGGATCATCAGTGTGTCTGGAATGGTCAGAAACCTGGAAAAGGTGTTGGGCCTACACGCCGCAGTACCCTGAGGTCCAGGTAGCCTAAATCCTCAAACTGGGATAATGCTCACAGCCAAACACATAACTGGGGTACTGATCATAACCAGGATACTAGTGCGCATGACATGCAAACGAACTCAATGACCCGCCCGGAAAGAAAGATCGCATGTGTTTGTTGAGAGTCGGCTGCTTAATGCTGAGACACAACCGGATGTAACCGCAGCAGTCATCCGGCAGCTGAGAGGCCGAGAAGCAGCCGAGCTAACGTCATACAAACAGTCAAAAATCGTATTATTTTAATAGCTACGTAATATCGTGATTTGATACAACAAAGGAACAGACATGATTAAAGCCATCTTGATATTTAACAACCACGGGAAGCCGCGGCTGATCAGATTCTATCAGTATTTTGTAAGTATTTCTGGGGTTTCCGCTCAAAACATTAGCATTTACCTTTTGCTGTATTCACTGTCAGTTGGCTAGCAGTGGCTTAGTGGTGGATTAGCTCCAGCCGGCGGGTGGATAGTCGTCCCCACCAGGACTGTTACCTCGGTCGGTTTAAAATGTTTTGTTAATGTCCCAAGTTAGAAGTAACATTAGCCGACGCTAGCCTGCAGGAGCGACGCCACTTTAGCCACTAGTTTCACTTCCCTGCTGCTCAGGCAAACATCTCTCTCTATAACATAGTTTAGGAATGTACACCTACGTAAGCAGTGTTAAACGGATGTAATGTAGCTTTATATATCATTACACAAAAGCAAAACACACGTAACTTTATGTTTCGTACAAATACGTTGTAATTACTGTCTTATTGGCCCAGTTGGCTAGTAAACGCTGATTGGATCATTGATGAGCTGTTTTCCTACATTGTGGCTCACTGCTCAGCGCCATGTGCACACTGATATTAACTGTCACCTCACGTTTTCTCAGGTAGATACTTCTACAGTAGTTTGTTGTGATTGTTCAGGTTACGGTAATGAAAGTTTAGTGGCCACATTTAAACTTTGTGATATGTTGGTGAAGACAGCAGCTCGACTCTCCCATCATCAATAAAAGATCTTGACGAGAAATTAATTCAACTCTGGACGGAATTAAATGTTGTGACATTGCGTGAGCTTATCAGAATGGTGCCATGGTGAATGTGGGCCCTAATGAAGTCTAAAGGCGGTCCAATGATATATTGAGTGTGACTGTTTTTGGGCCGGGCAGGTTGGTCGCTGGTTAAATGCATCAAGTGCAGTTGGATCCTTATACTTTATCATATGACATAAATGGTGTGTTGGGAGAGGAGTCTGTGTAATATTCATGCTTTCAAAGCTTTTTTAAATAATGTTTTTATTAAACATAAAGTTCGACCTATTCACAAGTGATCATGGAGATCATCCTCTTAAACATCAGACTTTTTCTTTGATGATTGTGATCTGTGAGTGAGAATTTCTGTGAAAAACAAGGTATTAGTACCTCCATCTGTGGCTGTTGGCAGAACATCTCAGGTATATAAAGATTTAGGCCCTTAAGCAGCATATGTGTGTGCGATTGCCCACTATTTCAATAACCATCCATGGAAATAAACCAAACACTCGACCATAAAATGAACACAGATGAGCCATTCAAGTCAGCGTAGTCATTTATTTTCTGTCAAGTCAAGTTGCGAGTCATCAAAACAGTAACTTGAGTGACACGAGTCCACGTCGCTGTACAACTCTATCAGCAAAAATGATAACTTTATTAAATAATGGTCGACTCCCTGTGAGTTTATTAACCAAACACAGACGACGCTTTTAGAATAGTTAGTTATTAGACTGTCCAACATGTGTTGCAGGCGGAGGACATGCAGCAGCAGATCATACGGGAGACGTTCCATCTGGTGTCTAAGAGAGACGACAACGTCTGCAACTTCTTGGAGGGTGGGAGGTAAGTATTGCTGTTTGCCATGATTCAGTATCAAAATCCCAATTTTTAGGTTTTTATTTTTACTACATGTACATCTGAAAAGACG
>CAEMYA010000597.1:205756-273637 GCA_903131615.1 Diplodus sargus
CTTACAGTCTCATCGGTGGCTCTGACTACAAGCTGATTTACCGGCACTACGCAACTCTCTACTTTGTCTTCTGTGTGGACTCTTCTGAGAGTGAGCTCGGCATTCTGGACCTGATCCAGGTCAGCTTTGACTTTATTCTGGTGCTTTATGGACATCTTCACAAACCAGACACAACCCAGGCACCTCAGATATAATAACATGCATCAAACAAAGTAAAAATAATAAAAAGCCAATAACTTATTTTAGAGGTTACATCTTAAAAACGCCAACGTGTTTCGACTGCTGGGTCTTCAGCAGGGAGACATGTCGGCTTTCTCAATGATTGGCATTTTAATGATTTAGCCACTATAATAATGTTTTTTTTAATATTTCCTCCCTTGTTTTGATGATCTTTTTTATATTTGGAGTGCCTAGTTTGAGCCTTTAAATGAATCTCTTTCCTGTTTCCCAAACAGTTTTTATCTACGTTATGTAGCGTAGGGAAACCAGTCATCTCTGTTTTTCTTCACATCAACACTTTGTTTGCTCATAGAGTGCTCCCACCTTGAAAAAGAGATATTCTGTCTCTCCTTGTCCTACTAAACAACAAGCTCCTTACTATTACACATTGTGAAATGTATTTGATTAATTCTGGCAAACATGAATCATTTTGCTATTTTTACTTCATCTATCAAGTGAAACTTT
Source organism: Diplodus sargus (assembly GCA_903131615.1). Lineage (NCBI taxonomy): Eukaryota > Metazoa > Chordata > Actinopteri > Spariformes > Sparidae > Diplodus > Diplodus sargus. Next base: position 206,441 of record CAEMYA010000597.1, read on the forward strand.
CTCTTCTGTGGAACTCAATGGAAGGCAGTCGTGATAAAAAAAAAAAAAGTAAACTAAATGAGGAAATGCTGATTCCACAGAAACAGACTGTACGGTGGCTCAAGTTGGTTTTACAACTGATAAATGTTTTTTTATTTTTTTATCAGAGCTGAAATCTGCCTCCATGTCTTGATGTACTTGTACATGTGCCAACACACAACGGACAGCTCATCCCTCTATAAAACACTTCACCCTCAAATATTCCTGTCACTGCTGTGATCTGGAGAAGGTGCATCAGCACATTCAGTCCTTCCACTGTTCACTGATAACAAGACAGTTATATCCCCTTATCATCAATAAAATAGATAAGCTATGTGGACAAACAAGCCCCTACTGGGGAGTAAAAGACTACATAGAAAGTTAGACTGGTTTCATCTCTCCTCTACACCCGTGTTTGTCAGTAATACACCAAACAAACCAATACACGATATAAAAGTAGGAATAATAAACAATAAAAATGTTTAAATTATTATGGATTAATCTGCCAATTACTTTTATGATTATTCAGATGATCTTTAGTCAACGGAATGTCAAAATGTAAAAAAAGGAGTCGTCACAACAAACATTCCTCAGAGCCCAAAATGACGTCTCCGTATTGCTTCTTTTGTGGGATCAGCAAAGAAAAGCAGAACATCCTTGCATTTAAGACGGTGGAACCAGCATATGTTTGAGACTGAAACGATTAATTGAATATCAAAATAGCGGGCAACTGATTTTGTTACGCTAATCGATTAATCAACTAATCGTCGCCCCTCTACCACTGACCTCTTGCTAGTTTGGACTACGGTTATGTTTACTTACTTACACAGCAACCTAAAATAATTGTGTTGACTAGCAGTAAAACCAAATCCATGAGGGGATCCAGTATTTGATATGCCCACAGATATAACCCGAATATCAAACACTAATCTTCAAAATATGTAATTGCAGGTGTTTGTGGAAACGCTGGATAAATGCTTTGAGAACGTCTGTGAACTGGACCTCATTTTCCACATGGACAAGGTGAGTGTGTTTCTATACTGGGATTCTTCAGGTGTTTCTTCTGCCCATGGCTGCTGTTTGCACCACAGTGTCGGCTTCAGAAGCTCACCAGTAGCTCTGACTTAGTGTTTTGACTTGGTCATGAATTAGAACTGCAGTCTGACCTGCTGAATTCTGCCTCTTTCCAGTGTCAGAGCAGCCTGCAGTGTTGTTTTTAACCTGGCGTACAGCAGCTCGTATATATGTGATGTTGATCTGCTGTCACTGTAGTAGAGCTCTACCAGTTACATTTGAAGCCTCTATTGAGGTTTTAATGAAGTTTGTTTTCATATTTTATGAAGAAAAATCCTCAAAGCCATTAAATGGAGTGGCAAACACTGCCCGAATGCAGACACATAATATGATCATCTCTTGTAGAGACCTCAGCAATTTACCCACACAGTGTTGGAACTGAAATGGATTTTTTTGTGTTTGTGGTCATATAAATGTTATTTATGGTACTGTTCAATTTCTGGTGAACCGCCTCGTTAATACTTCTGTGTAGCTCACTCTCTTTGTTTATGGCACGCAAAAAACCCACCCAGTCTCTAGAATAAATGTTGGCAATGTACATTTCAGTAAAACCTTCAGTATTCGAAACTTCTCATGTCTATATATTGCAAGTTCAAGTTTCTTTTCTATTCTATGTTGTAAGAATGCTTTGTTTATGATCTGGTCAGGTTTAGTCACAGATAAACACAGTGCAGGTTAGGGTAGGTAAGGCAGGGAAAGGTAATGTTTCGGCTTGAAATACCTGTTTTGATCACAACAAACAAAGCTGGAGATCTCCAGACATTATGTAAAAAACATCTGCTTTTTGTTGCGTCACACGCAGCTTGAAATTGTCCCGAGGTCTCCTTCAACATATCCAATGGTTGATGCGCGCAAATATTGAAACGCAGATGCAAATCTTATCCGTGCAACAAGGCTGGTTTTGACCACAGTGAAGATGTTTTTTGAAAGGCATAACACCAACAAATATGGATAGAAGGGGAAAAGTTTGGTTCAGCCAAGTCAGATACAATCTCACACAGCCACCACTGGAATCTAATTTGACAAAATAGCTGAATAAACAAGTGGCAGGGTCCGCCAAGTATAAACAAAGTGAAACTGTATGAAACTGTGTTGTTCCATGCAGTTTATTCAGTGACGAAAATGATGCGGTTTGTTTATCAAGTTTGTTAAGGCATCACAAATCACGGCACAAGACTACCTTGTGCAGCTTGAAGTATTCCAAGTCCCAGTATTTTTATTTTTTTGCAGCTACAGTCAGCAGCAACTCAGTTAGCGCTGAAGTAAAAGACGTTACTTAAGGCCAGTAGTTGGTCAACATCATGATTTAAACAATTTCTTTGCCAGTTGTTTTGGATACCTTCTATCCAAGGAAAATAGGCAAAAATCCATTAAAAGCACATTGTGTTATTCTCCGTGTCACATGTTTACATCTGTATATGGCTCTCAGATGGCCTAATTCCCACCTGGCACCATGTTGTAACTGGACACGTGTAGCCTGAGGTAACCAGCATCTGTAGGACTCTGGGAACGTCGAGGCCTTTGGACACCACGTCTGTTATTTTCATCTAAAGATCTACAAAACAACCTCATGTTTATTCCATTATGTTTACTGCTCGTGTGCCAAGTCCAAATCCGCAGCTTGTCAGAAATGTTCATATTCAATAAGAGGTCCAGATGTGGGGATTTTAGTATTTATGAATGAGCTGCGGAGAGACATGACCCTGAGGTGACGTGCAGTGCAGTCCAGTGTGTGTGTGTGTGTGTGTGTCTTTCTCATACAGCCAGCTGCTTTTCAGGAACGGCTGCGTTCTTGTATTTGTTCCAGTTCTTTTTGGTGTGTGGCCCGGAACGTTAAATGATTAATATATGTCAAACTGGGTCCCTGATCTGTATGATGTATAATGTAAGGAGAGATTTGGCAGCTCTGACGTTCCTCCTGGACATTTCCACCTGAAAGCTGAACTGTTCAGGGCCTTCGGGTCACATTCTGTTTCGAAATGAGGAATTTTTGCAAAGAATGATTAACAATGAAACAGAAAAAAACCTCAGTGCTCATGGTTTCTGCTGATGGTTTGAAACACATAAATAAAAAGCATTTAAACTGTGTAGGCTCCTTTTTGACTGGGCTAACACGGCTTCCTGTTCTCTACTGGGACCTGAGCTGGAAGTTTTGCTGGAACCTAATCAGACACGTCTAGGGCCATCTTGATTGAATTTTCCCAGCAGGAAATTGATGTCATGTGGTGCTGTGGGGCTTGGCCGGAGGAATGTTCCAAGATGAAACTTTGAAATATTTCTAGGTGCCTCTAGCTGGACGAGACTGACCTGCATATCAGTGTGAAATTGTAGTTTTAATACATACACAGACTTTTAAAACAGAGTTTATTTTGCTAGTCTGTTGTGGACACGCGGACTCATAAATGACAGATTTAGACTGTTAAACTATGAAAACATTTTTTATATTTTTGACACAGTCCCATTTCAGCAAGAGGAAATTTAAGGAACACATCTTTGTGGAAAACTATACCTATCTCAGAGTTCCAGGCATGATTTTTTCCCCCAGTTAATCATCCAAAAGAGTCTCAAGTTCCCTGAAATATTTTCTGCCCGCAGGAATTCACAAATCTAAACTTTAAAGAGAAATTGAAACTGTCGCCTAGTGAGGCTTGTGTGAGAGCGACGTTCCAGAGAGAACCTTTCTCTCAAACAGCAGATTTTGGTCCACTGTCATCTCGTCTATCATTTGGTATAAAGAGACACAAATGAGCATAATTGCTATACAAGACGGGATCACAAAATAGTGAAGTTCACACCGCTTCCAACGGCTTTGTTGTGGCTCTTTACCAAATTCTCATCATTGAGTCTGTAGCCGTTTGTTGGGGTTTGCTTAATGTTACAGGACTGAAAACAAAGCTGTTTTTAACACTGAGCTGATGTGTACAGTTCTGTGTATTAACTGCCATGTTGTGTTTTGTCTGCAGGTCCATTATATCTTGCAGGAGGTGGTGATGGGAGGCATGGTGCTGGAGACCAACATGAATGAGATCACGGCCCAGGTCGATCTTCAGAACCGCATGGAGAAGTCAGAGGTCAGTGTGGTCTGATAGCCACATTCATGCTGTACTGTTTTATGTGGATTAATGTTTTTCTTGTGTTCCTCCTCCTGTTGACCTGGCTGGTAAAAATCAGTCTTAAAACTTACATGAGGTCCTCGATCACGTTAAATTAGCTGAACTGGATATGTTCAGTGATCCAAACTGGTCTGTTGTATTGCCCACTGACACCTGCTCCCTGTGGTTAAAGACAACTGACCAATCTCAGTAGGCTAAGTAACTAAGAGTGGGGATATCAGCCGGATAGCTAAACTCATCAATAATAACGTGAGAAAATGAAGGACAAACTTAAGATAATCTCTTTATATATACATGTATGCAGCAGTGTTCCCCAGACCTGTAAGGTTGAGTCAGCCGAAGACGTCGACTGCGGGATGGACATGTCACTCACTTCTGATTGGGCAAAACAGATTTACACCCCTCCACGTGAACGCAGACTGAGCCTGATAGATTGAAGAACCATTTTATATTTTCAGTCACTCACTTTCGCTTTATTTCCAAATGCAATTGAGGGCGACGACTGTGTTTCTCCTTTCCTTCCTTGAAGTGCTTGTGAAAGCTGTACCTGAAATTTGAGAAGAAGCTGCAAAAAAGCGTCACATTCATAAACTACATGTAACTATATCTTTATGGACAATGAAGCTCTATAAAATGAAAACAAATCAAAGTGTAGCATGAATGTTGTCAAAAGTTGTAGTTGAGAAATACTCTTATTTTCTTTATTGTGAGGGCTAGACAGGAAGTTTTATACCACTCTCATATCTGCTCAATAAATCTGAAGTTACAGTGGGGAGAAGTTGAGCTTATCTTATATCAATAAAGCACTTAAACTATCTTGGCTTATTATAAAGACTGCAAACAGGAAGGAACTGTTAACCCTTCCTCTGTCCAGACATTAAAATCCTCCTACTCGCTCCTCTAAAGCTCATTGTCACATTGTTTACTCCACACATTTATACTGAAGTGTAAAAACAACATGTGGGTTCAGGTCTTCATTACAGTATATAAGCAAATTTCCCAAAAAGGCTAAAGTATTCCTTTTTAAGGTAAAATCTGAAGTGACACATCTCTGACTGAAAAGGAAGCGTTTTCTTTCTGTTCCTCTGAGTTGAATTGGAGTTGCTAACATTGTGAAGCTTAATCTAATGGCAAGCTTTATCAAACGTTGTCTGACAAGCAGAAACATCGGTTTTCTTTTTTTCCCCATAGACAAAAACATGCTGTAATTACATAAATATTCCACACACTGTCACTTTAAAGGTGTCCTCCCTGTTGTTTTACTTTGGTAGGGAGGTCTGTCAGCGGCCCCCGCTCGCGCCGTCTCCGCCGTGAAGAACATGAACCTGCCCGAAATCCCCCGCAACATCAACATCGGAGACATCAATATCAAAGTGCCGAGCCTCTCCCCGTTCTGAGCGGCGGTCCAGCTGAGCTCTGCAGGGCTGATGTACTACTGATGCAGTTCCCCTCCGCCCAGCTCTGTTGTCTATGCGGAGAAAACAGTTTTATATGTGTATTATGGAACCACAGCAGCTCATTCTCCCCTTCATTCCTTTCACGTGAACGGGAGATAAGCTGCTGATTATTTTTGAGTTCTGCTGCGTACAATTTACAGATGACTCTAGTTGAAGGATTTGCACAATAATGTAAAGTTTAATTCAGAGTAATATTAATATGTATGTATCTTTTGCTGTTCTTTCTGTTTTTTTTATTTTTATTTCTCCAGTTGATGTCCTCTTCCTTTAAATCTCTGCTGGCCTGGTGCCTATTTTCCTGCACAACTCTTCGAAATAGTCCCGTCAAAGGTTTGAAAACGCTCCCTGTCTAGCGTGAGCTTTTGGACTCGACACAGTTGACTGTAATGAGATCCTTTGGCTTCTGTGTTGGGCTGTAATTACTCAAACACATCTTTATCTGCTGTTCCAACTGTGTGTTCATACACACTGGGATTAAACTCCTCTGCTTGGCTCCTTTCACAGTTTATTTTCTCCTTCTCTGTAATATATTGTGTCTCTGACATGCTTGTGATTTGTGAATAATAATATTGTTCCCATGGGTGCAGAATGTCCGCCGATCTGCAGATGTAAAGGCTGTTTAGTTCCAGCCAAGTTTTAATGTGCTGTGGTAGTATCCTGCCAACATCTGTTAAGAGAGGCAACAGGCTTACTCTAACCTTTTTTGGATCTTAAATCGTTTGTATAAAGTGTGTTTGTGTATTAAAGGCTGTCTCTAGTGGTCAAATACAACCAAATTAATTTGCGCCATACTTGAGTTTAACCATCATATCCTGTCAAACTGTCTCGTTTCAGGCAAATGTGCCCATGTCAAAGACATTCCTTGCCAAGATAAATTAAATAAATGAAAATGCAAATTTCCGTGGCTTTTCCTGTGTAACAACTCATTCCCAGCAACCTTGAGGTTTTTCTTATGTATCAGCAGGTAAGCTGATCAAGCAGCATCTTGTGAAGCTTGCATCAGAGCGGTCAGAACATTCTGTACCTCGTGGTTCGACCACAATGAGTTTGCAGTCTTGTTGATACAGCCGCATTCTTTCAGCCCCCCTTCCCCAATTTAGGGATTTTTTCTTTTGGGAAAATTGCGGGAGTAGTTCCCTCCCTACATCCCCAGAAAAACCTGTGGCGTCTCTCACCACCTCCCACCTCCACCCTCGCAGATGCAGACTGCGAGTGTTACACATCAGCCGGGATCATTCCAGCTCCACTTCTGCGTCTCGTGCAGACTTAAATGAGGGTTTGCAGTGGACATCCAGTTTACACAGGGTTTGGTACGTACTGTTTTCCACGTGTTTGACATGTTAATTTATCCAACATGCTGCATGCCAAGTTACTCCTTTTGTTGTGTTTTCCTCTCAGCAAAGGTTCTGTAACAGCCTCAGTATTAGCTTTACAGCTTTTGGCATCTGGAGCAAAGCTGCACTGCTGGTTTTACAATGAAGGAGGATTTTAAGAATGGGTCTGCAACAAATGGTCCATCCAAGACTTTTCTCAAATGGTGCATGAATGCAGCTTAAAGTGAAGTGAAAGCAGCCAGTTGAGTCTTTTGTTTTGATTTCAGCTACATAACAAGGCTCGGAACCACTCTTTATAAAGTGTATAACTCGTCACATGCTGTTGTAAAATGATTATTGCTTTCACGAGTCGATGACAATGTTCTGTAAGTCCCATCTTGACTTCTTGGCTCGTGGTGTGGATTTATTGGTCTGTCAACATCCAGCATGGGCTGCACTGAATGTAAACTCTGCAGCTCCCACAGCTGGCTGAAGCTAATCTGTACAGTGTGGAGCTAAGACCACACGCAGCTGATAGTGTCGGTCACAGGTTCATGTGCAGGTAGAATGATAATGCAGAGGCGTGTGTGGATGATAAAGAGTATTTATTGTTCACGTTCTTGAGATAAGATGGACTCGAAATAAACTTATTGATCCCCGACGGGAATTCTGGTCGAAGGACAAAGTGGAAGAGAAGAGATAAATTATGCAAACAAAATGAGTTTGTGTGATGCCCTGATGCTTCTCTACATTAAGCAAACAAAGATTTAAAGTCTACTGATGTCTTATTTTAGTCCTTCCCAGTAATCACATGCACAGCGCAGATCGTGCAGAGCAGTTAATGGTTCTAATCACATGATAACAAACAGGTCCCAGCACAGGCTCGGATCAGAAAGAGTACACAGCACTTTCAGGGAGCCGAGGAGGAGACTGTGTTAAAATCACGCCAGGACACAGAGGTGGTCACATGGCTCTTTTGTTGTCGTTTTTTACTCCGTGAATAAATGTGATTTTGTGGCCCAAGATAAACTTTCCCACTCACAAGATTATACCGCTCTCTCTGCTGGGAAAGTGCTTGGATTTGTTGGGCTTAAATTACTTAGAACTTGGCCTGAAGGGACATTTGTGACATTGGAAGAATGAATCTAACAGACATCTTACTGCTTTCACTGATCACCCTGAACGACAGTGACATCAGTTTTTACTTTTAGCCAAACTGCACCGGGAACATAATCCCTCCGGTTTGTTATTTAAAGGGTAACTCAGCAAATCTTACACATTAAAGTATGTAACAGGTCTTGGCAGTATTATGGCATATGTGAAGAAAGTAATATAAAGCCTTTTGTGGCTCCAGAGGAAGCTGCATGTCGTCGGATAAATTACCTCCAGTGATGTTGCATCGTGGGTAATGTAGATGCCAGGTTTTTAAAAGCAGCATATCTATTATAGAACTCATATAACACTGTTGGACTCATTATGGACGGAGTAAAAACAATTCACAAAGCCAGAACCAGAACCAGAGATAACGCTGTTTTTATTCCACGCATTCTTCTTCCTTCCTTGGACTCATCCCTGCCACAGAGACGGCTACACTCAGCTCTGGACAGCCAGAGTAGGATAATAGAGCAACCAGACGACCACTAGCTTCTGAGGTAGTTCACATTACATTTTCCAATTTTTGTCTGGAATTTATCCGTGTATCAAAACTATATATTTAATGAACGGACATTTCAGTGATTCAGTTTGCTATTCCACATACTGTAACAAATCTTGGCAGTGGCCCGAGCTGTGATGCTATCTGTTTAAGTACCGGGGCAAATCTAAGGCAATTAATTCACAATGACTGCTGGCATGTTGTAGGTTGGACCATTTTCTCACATGCAGGGCCGTTGTCAGGCTTTCATAAATACTGGGGTCATGCATAGGCCAACTGGAAGGAGCAACATCATTCAGAATTAAATCTGTGACCCAGAAGAGACTGAATTCTTTCTCATGCAGACATGACTTATTTACTGCCCTATGAAAGCCTGTTTCCACCAGCTAAAGACAAAACATTTATAAAAGTAAAAGTAAATAAATTCTTTCATCAAGCATGGTCTTCCTCCTATTTCTTTAACTTATGAGAATAGGCTTTGATATTTATCACCGTGACACAACAGACTGCTGCAGGTGGGCTGAGAGTTGATTCAAAGCTGCTGCTGTTAACGAGAACTTTAGTCATCATGTTTGTCCCACTGTGAATATTGTCTCCACTGAAAATATGAGAGCAGGAACTCCTGACTGACTCTGTGCGCATGAAGCACATATTAAATTCAGATATGTCACAGAATAAATGCTCAAGTGAAATACTAAAATATTCCAAAATCCCAAACTCATCATGAGTTTTAAGTAGACAAAAAAACTAAAAGATTGCTTTCTAGATGTTCCCCTTGCATTCTTTGAGGACCATTCAAAAGTAAAATAAGCAGGAATATCTAGGCCACGTATTAATGCTTCATGGCTTCTTCTGTTTTTAATAATCAGCCTTAAAAGACTTAACATGAACGCCTTTCTGTTGGTTTCACCATCACATGGCATTATGACAGCATTACCTCTCCCAATCAACAGGCTGTCGACGTGTTCACCGTTCAGCCAGGTCCTGCATGAGAGGCAGGTTGTTGTGGTGTTGCAAGGTGGACCCAAGTGCAGGAAACGGCCACGTGAGGTGAAGTTATAAAGGTGTTGTGCTTGGTACTGGGAAATGAAGGTGAAGTGGAGAGGAGATGATGACTGGCAGGGGGCAAGGACCAGTGGGAGTTGTCAGAGCATGACTTGGCAGACACAAAGGTGAAGGTGTGGGCGCGCCTGGCTGCAGAGGTGCAGGGAAAACAGGCAGATGTGTGGCGATCCTGAGGAGCGTGAAGTAAAGAAATGACAAAGAATAGTTCTCAGGACAATTATACAAAGAGCCTGAAGCTTGTAGCTGTTGCAGTAGTCAAGAGAACAAAGGGAAAGAACATCATTTCCAGATGTTAACCATGACAGTGGTGTTACCATCACAGTAATCCAACGGGTCAGCGGCTCACGTTCAAATAAAGTCTAAAAACATTTGCCTACATACAAGATTGTTGTAGACTGGATGTAGCTTCAGTTTATCGTATCTTCAGCCGTAGACTCTCACAATCATAAATGAGACAAAGATGAAACATTAAAGCAACATTATGTAGCTCTTTTACCTTACAATAACAGCTTCCACATCATTTTGATGGCACAGTGTCTTTTAACAGGTCGAGTGGTGTCTCTGTCACTCAAGTCTTCAACACAATGATGTGATGTTCTGACGACAGTGGTGTTGCACTCGGAGTCTGTGGGAGGAATCAAATCGAGTACAATTTCTACATAATGTTGCTTTAATTGAGTTATTATGTAAAGGGAAGACCTACCTGTATGTGCTGTTCACTAAACAAAGCACCAATCTTGAATCAAAGCGTATTTTAGTATGTTGAAGTGTTTAGGGTGTGAGCTCACATATAGAGAATGGTCTTTTTCTTTGTTCCGTGCCTCTGAAAGACTCATTGATCTGTTCAGGCTCGGTGTCCTAATCAATAGAATGATAGAAAACCCTGATAGCGTGCCTTATCGCTGCTACACCTGTCTTTGTCTACTAAACAAGTCGCCAGATTTTGTTATGTAATCATCATGTATTGAAGCATGTATCAACCAGTTGGCCTAAGTAAGGCGGGCACGACTCGATTGATATTTCCATAACAGAATGTATTTAATTAAATGCTTTGTGCCTTTATCATGATAAATATCTGTTAATATTATTATAATCCAATGATGTATTGACAAGGCGGAGCTTCTGCCAGCTGAGGTAAACTTGTTTGCAAATAGATTTATTGGAAAAGGAAAAGGTTATCTTATCTGTAGCCTCACTCATAAAATTGTTAAGATAGACTGTTACAATGCACGATGAGTTTGCAGAATAACTATTGATCGAGTCAGTCTGAAATCGGTGTGTGAAGAGAAAACCTGCCCTTTTTAAATAAGGCATACCCTGTTACACATTTAAGAATTATAGCCAAAGGAACAATTGTAATGAATATATATTATTCCTCCAGCTTATTATCTGCTGTCTGTTCACTCTTCATATCAAGAAACTCTGTTACCTAATATAATGAAATGAGATTCAGAAAGCCACGACCTTTTATCGATCACTGACTACAAAAGCAATAGCTAATTTGAAATATACTGGAAATGGTGAAAAGGTCATGGATTTCCAACATTCGGCCTGCAGCTGTAAATGTTACTAGATCATTAATAGGAACGTGAGTTGAGGACTTTTACCTTCAACTCGAAGTCTCCATCAGCAGATAAAGTCTCTCAGTGTCACAGAGAGGGCTCAGCTGTCAGCCCATAAAGAGGACGCAACTTCAGTCAAGGTCCAAGTTCAAGACTGATCTCTGACGTTCAACCAAACATGAGCTTCCACTTATTATCCGTCTCTGTGGAATGCTCTGTCATAAAGTGATGGGACGTTTTTAATGGGTTTTTCAGTACACTAAAATAATAATCTCAGCAAACTCTTTTATTTATTTTGACTCTCGTTTTGTTAGTGCTAAAAATTATGATGGATAAAAAACACATGGGAGAAAATACATTTTCTTGACCGAACTAACACACCTACACACGAACAGCTAACAGATCTGCTGACATTACTGTGGTAAATGACTTTTCTGGCTGTCTCATACTCCCACAAGTGCAGAATGGTGATTAGACAATGATGCAGAGGAAACATCTGCACATTCTATCAGAGAGGAAGCAACGGAGGGAAGAAAGAAGTGCACACTCAAGATTTTAGACTTCAAATGGGAGAAGTGACAGAATGGTTTGAGTTGTTGTTATCTTCTTATTGTCAGTGTCAGTGTGCTCTGTACCAGCAGATGTTACCACAGCTGATCACTGTGAAGTCAATTTAACACGCATGGGGAAACTGCTGATCTCTCACTAAGGTCTGCAGAATCATTTCACTGGTAAACTTTAAAATGTCCTTCTTAGATCAGTGGACAGTCTCCAGGCTCAGTGGAGTTACAGATTAAGCAATACAGGATTAATAAATACAATTTATACCCTTCTTACATAATGAGCTTTCATGCATTTATGCATTTATGGTCTATGGTGTTTGATGTAGGACTACATAAAAATGTCTGACTGCCAGGAATATCAGCGTATCACTGCAAGATATCAGTTGTAAATGCTGCTTATCATTAATAAAATTGACCAGAGTCGGTTTTATAATGTCACATTGTGATTGTTGTCCTCACTAAATTGTTTCCTCGTGTACAGAAGTGATGAGTAACAGTGACGTGACAAAGTGAGATTGAAAATACTGCTTGGCATCCCAGAAACGTCGAGATTTACAGTTATCACAAACAAGAAAGGCAAACCAATAATTGGAAGAAAAATACAATCCACAGATGAGTTTTCTTTTAAAGGATGCCACAGTGTCAGTGCAGCTTGGGCTAAACAACAGCTGCGTATCTGAAACGTTCAAATGACTGTTCAAAGGTGCAGGATGTAGTTTTGGGGAAGAAGTCTTGATCAGGAGAGAGAGATCCTCATTGACAGATTACTTTAAGCATAAACAAACTATCTAAACACACTCTCTGTGTTTTCATGATGATATAAACTGAATAAACAAACTGACCTTAAAGGACAACACGATTTATACTGTCCTCCTTTGTTTATATTTGGCGGACCCTGCCACCTCTCTAGCTTCAAACAGTGTTCTGGGGACCTTATTTTCCTCTGAGAACAGCTTGTTTATTCACTTATGAAAAAGATAGTTCACAGTCTCTTTTTTTTACCTCATAATTATTGTAAATATTAAAATTCAAATTTCAAAATTCTCCACCAGAAATACTGAGTATTCCTTTAAAAGTGAATTTGCTACATTTCTGTTTAATCCATCAGTCAACCGTACAGGGTGTGTGGAGGTTGATCAGCCACACAGAATCATGTAAAAAGACTGATGGTAGTTTGGGTCTTTTCATGTGGGGTTGTATGAGGTACTTATCACTCGTCAGTGTGTTCCCTGCGGTAGCTCTCCTCCTGTGTGGAGAAGCAGCGCGTGGCAGCGACGAGGGAAGTGGAGTTGTACTGTTAAATGGTACAAACAGCAAGATGTATCTTATCCAGCGAGAAGAAGCCCATCTAAAGTGTACGCTGTATTGTGAACATTTTTGGCAATTTACGTCAACAATGTTAGTGTCTGTATTCCAAAACACAAGCACAGCTGTGCAAAATATAGATTACACTTAAACAGATTTTCTTTTACATAAGCTTTCTTTTATTGGCTAAAATACGCCTTGCTGACAGCCGTGTAGCAGTGCAATGCATTGCTTCTCCACACGGGGGGTGAGCTGACAGTCATATACTGCAGGGAACACACTGACCAGGGATAAGTACCTCGTACAGCTCGTCATCAAAAGACCAGAGCTCTCACTTAACAAGGTGAACATTTTCTATCCAAAGCCATCAGTATGCTCCCAAGTTGAAACCCAGACCTGACAAATGTTAGCATGTCACTGAAGCAGCCACAAAAACATAGAGAGTGAGCTGTCTCATAACCTCTCAGTCGAGGTTGTTTTCTACTCCTCTCTTGTGTCTGCACTTCAGGGATGACTTCACATGGATACCAAATCAATAATACCAGCAATAATCACCCAAAGCATTAGAGAAGAAACAGCAATAACAGAGGGGACTTGAGCTCTTGACTTCAAATTCTGTGTAAAATTGGTGGAGTCAATCTTTAATTGTGCACCATTTCTTGACGTGAACTAGAAGTTGCTGAGCTGCAGGCTAAATGACTAACGATATGAAAATGTCTTTTTTGCCATGTTAATAGCTCAACGATTAACTGAGGAGGGAAGAGCCCTGCTGCGCTGGACAAAAGACTGAGACCACTCAGATTCCTCCTCTGATCCCACGACTTGGACATGGGGAAAGTCTACTATGTCAGTAAAAACGTGGGCCTCGGGTTGCTTGTATTGGCGGCCACTGCTCTGGCTACGATTATAGCTCTGTCCATTGCTTACGACAAAGAACGGGCCAAGAATCGAGGCAAGCCTGAAGATGGAACATCAGACACCACCGGCATGCCTTCTCCCCCTACGACCCCCTTCGTTCCGAAGCATCCCTGGGACCACTACAGACTCCCAGAATCCCTTGTTCCTGTCTCTTACAATGTGACCCTGTGGCCCCGGCTGGAGCCCAACGCAGACGGCTTGTACATCTTCACTGGACGTTCAGCGGTGGTCTTCAGATGTGTGAAGGAAACGGACCTCGTCATTATCCATTCCAACAAGCTCAACCTCACCACCTTCAGCGGGCACCATGCTAAGCTGAGCGGCCTGGGTGGAGCCACCGTGCCCGCTATACAAAAGTCTTTTCTTATTGTAAAGACCGAGTTTCTGGTGCTTCAGCTGCGCAGCAGACTAGCTGTTGGAACTTTATATGTACTCCATACTGAATTCTTGGGGGAGCTGGCAGATGACCTGGAAGGATTCTACAGGAGTGAATACACTGACGATGGTGCGAAGAAGTAAGTAAAGTCATAGTAGTAGATAAATAATGGTGCAGCTTTGTTCTTGGTTCAAGTGTTCCTCTTGGTGGGACTTTGGAGTATTTTACTTGGTGAATGTTGATTTTCTGTTAATGTTTAATTTGAACATTTTGCAGGGTTGTTGCCACCTCGCAGATGCAAGCGACGTATGCCAGGAAAGCTTTCCCTTGTTTTGACGAGCCAGCCATGAAAGCTGTCTTCAACATCACCATCATCCACAGCAGTGCCACTGTGGCCCTGTCCAACGGCAGGGACACTGGTTCGTTTCAAAATTCAGCAGTTTAAAATTGTTGTTGCGCTACATTTCTTGTGGAAACTGGGGGCGACACAAAGTTTAATTATGAAATCACACATGAATGGATTTACTTATTTATATTTTATAAAAGTACAACACAGAGAACAAAATTAGTGGTCAGTAAACATGTTTTATGTGTTAGTTTCATTGTAAATCATTAATAACTTGGAGGCGTCGTGGGGGAAATCAGCAACTAGATGTTATTAATACTAACAGAGTGTCAGAGTCTAACGCTCCCCCTCTTTGAACAGGCACAACAGACTCTGTCATTGATGGCGTGCCTGTCAGAGTGACGACATTTGA
This sequence comes from Diplodus sargus, assembly GCA_903131615.1. Taxonomy (NCBI): domain Eukaryota; kingdom Metazoa; phylum Chordata; class Actinopteri; order Spariformes; family Sparidae; genus Diplodus; species Diplodus sargus. Next base: position 221,617 of record CAEMYA010000597.1, read on the forward strand.
GCCCACAGAGAGAATGTCCACATATGTGCTGGCATTTATTGTCACTGACTTTGATAACATTCAATCAACACAAAACAACAATCTGTTGGTAAGGAATCTTTGCTCCCAATATCTGTCTGATCAGTATTGTTCTGAATTCATTTGGGTCATAAACCAAACGCAGTACAAATAAACAACATTAAAGAAATAAAGTTCAAATCATTCCTGTTCCGATGTGACCTTACGGATCAATAGAATGTTTAGGATGAGGATTATTTATGATCCATTTCTCTGCAGGTTCGAATCTGGGCTCGAAGAAAAGCCATCGATGACAGGCAGGGTGACTATGCTCTCAACGTGACGGGGCCGATCCTTCAGTTCTATGAGCGCTACTACAATGCATCATATCCGCTCTCCAAGTCAGGTAGGTCAGCTCTGCAGCAACATGCACAGGCAGACGTTATCCTGTGGTGAAAGAACATCTCTCTCACCACAGGATAATAATGTTTATCTCATTTCGTTTATGCCGCCTCGCCCAGCATTCAGTCTGACAGTTGGGAAGAAAATCATTTTGTTCACTGTGTGACCTTTGCACCTTCGCTGTTGGACATTTTAAACTGTATAAAGGGATGCAGAAATAGTTGATCAATAACAAAGCACAAGGAACCAGTGAACACGACCAAGAGACTGCAGCCGTGCTCTGTGCTCATCTTTCTCCTAGAACTTCAGAGTAAATGTTGTTTAACATATGAAACAGTAACAATGTCCACAGCTTAACAGAGTTATTGTGGTGTAGTGAGATAAGTATACTCAGCGTATGTATCCCCTTTATAACATATTATCACACTGTTCAGTTACTATTTTAACTTTAAGATGACCTGTTATATTCCATTTCTTTTCAGTTTTCTGTTGCTGTTTGGTTTAAAATACACCAACACTTCACTATCGTATCATAATGGCAGTGCTAACATGCTGAGTTTAGCTGGTATGATGTTTAATGTGCACCTTTTTAATTTCAATCACCAAAACAAAACCAGACTGCACAACATAATTGTTATCCTGAATATGCGGTATTGTCTGCATTGTGCTAAGCTCCATTTAAACGCACATGCACACTGTTATGGCCCTGGTGATCCATTTTTAAAGCCATTCCTAATGAACTTCCAATGTCTTCGTCCTGCCCAGATCAGATCGCTCTGCCTGACTTTAATGCTGGTGCGATGGAGAACTGGGGTCTGATCACATACAGGGAGACGGCTCTGCTCTACGACCCCGTCATGTCCTCCACTGGAAACAAAGAGAGAGTTACAACTGTCATCTCCCATGAACTCGCACACATGGTAGGACATGAAATTTCTCACATCAGCGAAAAATAACCGTGAGAAAATGAAAATAATAAGGATATTTATTGGGTGCAAACTCAAGCTGTGTTTTGCTCCACTCTAGTGATGAATGCTGTAAACATAAATCTAGCCAGACTACTCAACCTCCCTTTGCAGCCGTAACTGATGACAGATAACCGTCTGGGGACAAATTAACACTCCATGAGATGTTTCAAAAACATCCATCGCTGACATTAAAAGTGATGTCAAATTCTGTAACACTGTGGCTGTGAATTTTCTAAAGTCACAGCCTAATCAGTTTTTCTATTCCTTGGAATTGAGCTTTAGTAACAAGTGGCTAAAAACAAGTGACTCACTTTAGCTAAACTAAACCTGTTTACACTTTATGTGTTGTGTTTTTAAGTGGTTTGGCAACCTGGTGACTCTGAAATGGTGGAATGACCTGTGGCTAAACGAGGGATTTGCATCATACGTGGAGTACCTTGGAGCCGACTATGCTGAGCCCACCTGGAACATCGTAGGAGCATTCCCAAGAACATAATCAGATTTCACAGCGCAGTGACCTCTCACAGATGTGGGTTACATCCTAACTCATCTCTCTGCTCTACTGCAGAAAGACCAGATCCTACTGTATGACGTGCACAAGGTGTTTGCTGTAGATGCCCTGGCCTCCTCACACCCGCTGTCCCGCCGAGAGGAGGAGGTCAATGACCCCGCTCAGATCAGTGAGATGTTCAACACCATCTCCTACAGCAAGGTCGGCTCGTTCTTAAACATTCTTATATGGTATCTTGTCCAAGATCTCAGTCAAATGTTGCCCCTTTTCTGATTTTTCTTAAAAGTGTTTAAGTTGATATAGCAAAATCTCTGAATTTATTTGTACAAATAATATCCTATATGACTTATGCATGAGTCAGTATGAGTTGTGAATCTTTTGCCGAAGGTGCCATATTGCACCACTGGGGAATACTAATGTTGTTTTCAGGTTGCAAAATCTTGTTAACTTCCAATTCATTTCCAGAAAAATACAGTTGGTTACTGTGTTTGTTGTTTTCAGGGAGCTGCGGTGCTAAGGATGCTGTCAGAGTTCCTCACTGAGCCTGTGTTTGCCAAAGGACTAAGTGTGAGTAGTTTTTTTTTTCAGGCCTCATCACTGAATTACCACTTCCACTGTGTGCGTGTGTGTGCGTGTGACAGTTAGTATGACGAATCGCACAAAATTCATCTTTTTGTCTGCCTAATTAGTGTGTTGAGTAAACCACAAGGTTTTTCATTTGGAGTTTATGAGTCATTGCTTCCCGTGTGAGAGGTTCTTTCTTTCGTAAGATTCTGACTGATATCACAGCTTGTTTTCACGTCGCCTGATGCAACTTGAATGTTTTGCCTTCAGTGCATTAGAAGATACTGATGCTGTTCGTAACTGGTTTCTCCTCTCAGTCTTACCTGAACGCTTTCGCCTTCAGCAACACAGTGTATACAGACTTGTGGGACCACCTCCAACAGGTCGGTACAGTTTAAAGCCTTCACAGTCACAATTTTGCTGTGAGTGATTTCACCTCGCAATGTGTCCGCGGGTCAGTGTGTTACTTCTTAAATTCCTGCCACTCTATGTTTGTTGTCAGGCAGTTGAAGACACGCCTGGCATGCACCTTCCTGACACAGTCCACAACATCATGAACCACTGGACTCTCCAGATGGGCTTCCCAGTGGTCACTATTGACACCCAGACAGGAAGTATCACCCAGCAACATTTCCTGTTGGATCCAGAATCCGTAGTGGACAGGCCCTCTCAGTTCAAGTAGGAATCTGTTTTACCTTATCTTGTAAGTTTCATAGACAGTAAATGAAGAGATTGATTCCTTAATGCACAACCTCGATTCCCCAAAAAGTTGATACCCTGCATGACACTATCACCCATGTCTTTGAATCATAGTATTGTAAATGTTCTCAACAAAAGCTCTTTAAGGATGTACCTCAGCAATACTTCAAGCCAAATGCTAACGCTGGCATGCTATCATGCTCAAAATGAGTTCAGCAGGTGTTTCTCATGTTCACCATCTCGGTTCAGTGTGTTAGCATGCTTCAATTTGCTACTTAGAGCCAGCGTCTTGTTATCGGTCGCTGGTCCAGTTCCCCTGGTCTGCATGTCCAGGTGTCCTTGGGCAAGATACTGAACCCCTAACTGCTCCTGATGTGCATGACAGCCACCGCCACCAGTGTATTAACGTATGCATGAATTACTTTAAGTCGTTTTGGACAAAGCCATCTGCTAAAATGCCCTAAAATGTCAAATGTACCCGATTTTAAGTCAATCCATTCAGTGGTTGTTGGAACATTTCACTCAGTCCACAAATGTGAACCTGATGGCGCTACGAGAAGTCAGAGGGTCACCGAACGTTATGAGCAATCCATCCAATAGTCCGACTGAAAGACAGACCAAAAGCCTGACATTGCCATCCCCGATGGCTACAGTCTGCCACTGCATGGCTAAAACCCAACATTGTTCCACTTATCACTCACTGTCTTTATGTCTGTTTGTGTCCAGCTACACTTGGTTTGTCCCAGTCAAATGGATGAAGACAGGTGTGGAGCAGCAACAGTACTGGCTCCTTCAAAAGACAGGTATTGTCATAGGAACATCCAATGCTTCTCGATCAGATCGACATATTAGAAACAAAACAACTTTCTACCACATTAGTGGAACCACTGGTCAGGGCGTTAACTGTATATTTTTGCTGTCATTCTTTTAAATTCGGAGCAGATGTCCACAGTCTAATGAGAGTGTCGGGAGAGGACTGGGTGCTGGCGAACATCAATGTTTCTGGGTACTTTAGGGTGAACTATGACCTGGATAACTGGGATCGTCTCCTCTCGCTGCTCAACACTAACCATCAGGTGAGTCACATGCATCTGGCGAAAGTTAAGCCAATCAAATAGCCAATACTGGATGGAGCTGGTGTGCACATCACACAACAGGATAAACAAGTAAAAAACACATTGTGATTCATCTTTCTACAGAAGAGAGTGGAACTTTAGAGCAGAGCCTCTCAGAAGGCAAAGTCTGAATTAAATAAACCTGCTCCATGAAACACGAGGATTTTATTTACTTTAGCGATAAATTTGATTGTTTCCTGCGAGTTCTGATTAGTTGTGTTTAATCAGAAATCTGCTGGTTTAGGCACATTTCATGCTTGATGTTGCATTTTCCATTGGTCACCAGTTTTAATTCCAGCATTCCAGTATTTAATGTGGTTTCTTGAACTGTGGCCACAAGAACTGTGTAACGACACAATTAATCAAAATCATCATGTCTTTTTGCAGCGGAGCAGCAGTTTTCGCCTCACTGGTTGTGTGGATTTGAACATGTGTTTGTGTGTGTCACTTCTTTCAGGCTTTATCAGTCATCAACAGAGCTCAGATCATAGATGATACGTTCAACCTCGCAAGGTAAAGCAAAATAGGTAATTAAAGTACTGAAACCATCTCATGTTGTATGTCTGTAAAGACTGTGAAGAATGTCTTCTGTTTGTGTAGAGCCAAAATAATTAATACAACATTGGCGCTGAGAACAACCAAATACCTGTCCAACGAAAGAGAATACATCCCCTGGGAGTCGGCGCTGAGAAACCTCGACTACTACACCCTCATGTTTGACCGCACTGAGGTCTATGGAGCCTTACAGGTGAACGCTTCTTCACTACCAATACTCTCACTGCTCATTCTGACACTAACAGGAGAAGGGTATGAAAGGAAACTGACTGGATATGAAAATGACTGGCAGTATGTTTTTATTCTAGGCGTACCTCAAGAAACAAATACAACCACTCTTTGAGTACTTCAAGACGATTACAGCTGACTGGACCATCGTGCCTACAGGACACACTGACCAGTACGTAGGCTTATGCTTTTACCAGAAAATGTATTTAAAAGCAAAAACTTACCGTTGGGTGACAATTTCATTCACTGCAATAGTTAGTCTGGTTTGTTACCTTTCCGTATGCCTCATACATGCTGGATATTTTCATGCTATTTTGCCATTTGTCTCCAATCTTCTCAAACCTCTCCCTTCTCAGGTATAATCAGATCAATGCTATTGGAATTGCCTGCAGCATGGGTGTGGAGGGGTGCAGGGAGCTAGTCAAAGGCTGGTACAGACAGTGGATGAAAAATCCACATCCCAGCCCGTGAGTACACAGAAGTTTAAAAGCCCCTTCTTTCTGGTTTTAAGATGCTGCACGTACAGTATTCGCTGCTACTTTACCCCAAGCAGCCAGTGAAACAATGTACAAATGTAGCTAGCTATGTGCACAGACATTCATTTTCTAATGGACTGTATTTTGACCTCAATCCTGTTCAGGATCCATCCCAACTTGAAAAGCACAGTTTACTGCAGTGGCATAGCCTTCGGCGGTGTGGAAGAGTGGGACTTTGCCTGGAAAATGTTCAAGAATGCCACTCTTGCATCCGAGGCTTCTCGACTGAGGTCGGCCATGGCCTGCACCAAAGTTCCCTGGCTCCTGAACAGGTATGTGAAGATTAGTAGGAGTGTCCCTGTTCAAGGTTTCCTTTGAATGAGACCAGTACCAATGCACAACACTGTCAAAGTTTACATTTTTTTTAAACTGTCATGCAGACAACTCACTTTAACTGTTTTCTCTACTTTACTCTACGAGTAACACTTACAGGACAAGGACAGGCCACTACATTTTGATTTGTTACATGCTAAAGTGTAGAGCTAAACATGGCAAGGAAGAAAAGGCTGAGCTCGGGGTGCCTTGTCAGCTCAGCTGGTAGATCATATGCCCCTTGTGCCAAGTCTGTGTCGAGCAGCCCAGTGTTTGAATCAGACCTATGAGCCTTGGTTGGATGCCATCCCCACTATCTTTCATCTCAAACTGTCCTGCCAGAGAAAGCCAAAAAGAAGGACTCAGTTTACTGACTCAGTAATGTCTAATGTCATTAGCTAACATTGGTGCCATGCCATTGTTATGACAGCCCTTTATTCTGAAATCTAAATAGTCTGAAAAATGTTCTAATGAACTGTTATTCAGATAACAAATGGCCATTGTGAGAGGCCTGTTGCTCTGAAAATACACACTCTGGTATGACCAACTTACTGTACGCAACTGATGGAACTAACGTACTTATTTTATCCCAAACCGGAATCTTTTCCTTAACCTAGCCAAGTAATTCCATGCCTAACCAAACTGCAACCATTACACAATGTTAACTGTGTGTTTATTATTTCTACCATGATGATGAACTCAACTGAGCTTGAACTTTTTTTGTCAGTGATGGCGAAATGTTGCGGCTTCGGAGAGAAACAACACGGTTCTTCGACTTAAATTGTGTCATTTGAGTCAAGCGCTGAGTCAACATCAAATTTTTCTTTCCCTGTTTGTCCGAATAGAGTAATATATTAAGGTTTCTGAATAACGGGCCCTTGGAGCAGTGGGATTTTGCTGAGATAACGAGTTGTTGGACAAAGGGCTTGTGGTCCAATGGGAAATTTTTCTGACTATTAAGGTTTCATAATGATGATGAATGATGAGCTGTTGGAAGAACTGGCAGTCCCCCTAAAGTTGGCAAAAATAAGCCTCAGGTTACATCACACCGAAAAAGGCTGTAGCAACCAACCTACTGAGAGTATCATAACAACTGTGTGTTTATAGGGATGACGTGCAATCAGGTTGTTCTGAAGGTGCTGAGTCCTGCTTTTAGTGCCCTGCATTTATTTACACTAACTTAACGGCAGGACTTTTACTCCAATCTTGGTGTACAGATGTTAGCATTAGCTATAGCTAGCAACATACATACCAGCTGTGTGTGTTTGTGTGACAGCTCACCACTAAAAATGTTCTTTAACTCGCACAGACTGAGCTTAACCTTAATTTGTGCCACCTGGAGCAAATTTGCATCTGTGTCTAAAACACATATCTGGAGCTCAACTGACTTCACTATCTTGGGAGAGAAGCATCTGCCCCATCTGCTCCAGATGTTATAAATATGTAATGACATTCAGCATTTTTTCCTAATGAAACAGATGTATTAAGCTCATATTTGAAAATGATATCTTTGGAATAAAAGGTTTCTTCTGAGCCAGGTATCTGGAGTACACACTTGACCCCACGAAGATACGCAAGCAAGACGCCACCTCTACCATTCAGTACATTGCCCGGAACGTTGTGGGAATGCCGCTGGCCTGGAACTTCGTCAGAGCAAAATGGAGCTACATTTTCCAGCAGTAAGAGATCACTCCTTATGGGAGTAATTAAGGGTGGAAGAATATTACACACAGAGAATCCACAGTAACTTTTCCAAATGCACATGGAGCTGTTTTTCCTTCATTTACTCACCAAGGCTGCTGAATGTGCACGCATTTCCTCAAGCCTTTTTTGAAAAGATAGACAAGTCCTTAGCGAAGAGGCGGCATTAAGCATCTACAGAAATAAGAGCTGATTATTTTGCAACTGTTTTTGAGCCCTCACACATGTCCAACACCAACAGACTTTCTTTGGCAAATGTCTTCCCAGAGACATTTTGATTGACATCAACAACAACATCTGTGCAATCTCACCATCATTATTTCATTATGTCAGTATTGAATAGTATTTCTTTGTTTTTAGGTATGGGAAAGCTTCATTTTCCTTCTCCAACCTCATCCACGGAATCACGAAGAGATTCTCTTCAGAGTTTGAGTTGCAAGAGGTATGCTGGCCACACAGCCGCAACCGCACTGAAATGCACACTGTGTCTCCCCGAGGGTGTTTAGAATAAAAGAAAGACAAGCCATGCACAATTTCAGTTATTTCTTTGTTTTCTGTGTCTCTCCAGCTGAAGAAATTCAAAGAAGACAACCTTCATGTTGGTTTTGGCTCGGCCACACTGGCCCTGGAACAGGCAATAGAGAAAACCACAGCCAACATTAAATGGGTGACGGAGAACAAAGCCCAAGTGCTCAAGTGGTTTACTGAGGAGTCCACATGAGAACACTTAGACAGTCAAAGTGACTCACTCCCTTTTTCTGTACAGTCAGGGATACGTAATGAAGGACAATCACTATAATCATCAGGAGTAACAAACTGTTTCATGGTAACAGTTGCGCAAAGAAAACTGATGTGACCTAATTAATCACTGGACGCCGACTCCAGAGCAGAGGACCAGACGTGAGGAGCAGCAGACCACATGTGTCCCTGTGTATCAGCGGTGGAGCAGTAATGACGACAGTGTTGTTCGCCGCGAGTCTCTCACCGTCATAACATTGCAACGAAAGATTGTTTTACTGGCATAACATTGATTTGTTTTAGATTCAGAATGCATTCATTTATCTTTTCATTTTCTACATACCTCACATTAGCTGGTATGTTGCTGCTTACCACGACGTATGCAATGCATTTAAACTACACACACGAGGCATTTAACCACCTGTTAAACACCAGAGCAGATTCAGATTTCACTGTCATTGACCCGTAAATGTGACTGTCAGAAGTGACCCTGTGGGATATTAAACGTCAGACTTCAGAGAAAAAGTAAATATTCAGAATTCGGAGTTTGGCTGTCAGAGTTGTTGTCCCATTGGCTCTAATCCTCTTCCGTATGTTTCCCTTCACATGTCTGACTGCTTTGCAATGCTAACAGAGTTTTTTGAACAACTTTGGTGAAAGTTGTTCCATGTTCTGATCATTACATTGAGAATCAACTTGCCTTCCAGCGTTACAAGACAAAGTGATCTTACTGAATAAACTGACCTGATTTGGTTATTATTGGGATTCTTGTTGTTTGTCTTTTCTTTTTTTTCTTTTTTTTTTAAAGAATCCTTAATCATTGCACTACATGATGTCTGCCAATCCACTGCAAAAGTGTACATTCACTGTACATTGTGCACTCACTCTTCACTGAAACTCTGTTACTGTAGAATGGTGGAGGAGTACGAGGAGAAACGGTTTCAGCCTGTTTCAAGCGGCCATTGAGACACTGACAGTTCAAAGTGACAACATGAGCTGATAAGAGGTTTTTGCTGACGTTTTATCACCTGTATAAAGTTGAAAATAATACAAAGGTTAAAGGTGTTTTCCACTGATTTTAAATGTCAGGGTTGGTATACTGGTTGTGGGGTGTGATATACAACCTGTGGAAACAGTTATGTAATGTCTGATGTAGCTCTTCACGAAATGACGACAGTGAAGTGTCGTCACCTGGGCATCAATGCTCGGGCTTAAAGGACAGAAACTGGATGTGGTGTATGAAAGATTAGTGAGTTTAACCAGAGTCAGTCTAGAATAGATGCTATCATTTCTGTGTAGGGTCCAGTGTTCGGGAGCTTTTTGGAGTTTGCTGCCGTTGTAATTTGCGTTGTATCTTCCCTTCATGATTTTCATAATTGTCTGGAATCACTTTAACACCTGAGCAGGCAACTGAACAGTGCAAATATAAAGACAAACACAGTGGGAGAACTTTGTTTCAAGAGATTCACACGACATTCAGCAATGCTACTGCTGAACACGCTTGTAATTTGATTATAGACCTGTATTGGAAATTCTCACACTGGATAAACATCAAGTCAAGACACAACAAGTTCAAGACTTGCACCTGGTGGCATCAATTGCGTGTTGTGTTTGACGATTGTGTAATATCCTGCTGTATCATCGTGACAGACTCATGACCCGTTGTGGATTTTTCCAGATGTATTATTATTTCCCTTTAACAGAAAACTGAAGCTCTTTAGGACATATTTTCAAATGAGAGATCTGGCGCATTTCTTGGCGCACGTGGAGCAGCAGCGGACAGGCTAAAAGTGAGTGCAGCGTGGCAGACAGCGCTGCCTTAAACTCAGATTCCACAATTGACAGGTGAAGGAAGGCGCTGAGTCCACTGGGACAGAACTAAATACAAGGTAAGAGTATGTTTTGTGAAAGGGAAAATGGTTTTCTGTCATTGCATCATACTGTAATTTGGTGTTTGTTAGTCTGCCTGCATGTGATGTGATGTGGCTTTTGGTCTGTGGAGAGTTGTGGAGACTATTTTTCAGGTTTTTAGACAAAAAAAAAAAACAGGCTTGCATTCAAAAAACGGAGGGGCCTGTTACTGTGGGGTGGTGTTGCTCCAGAGAACCAGTAAAGCAAGTCTGAGTGATTCATTATAGTAATGATAAGAAATAATATTTGATTGGTCAAATTGGTCGATCACGGCGCGTTGCTTTGCAGCAAAAGCTTCACCAGGAAGTTTAATCCAGATGTCTGAGTCCTCAGTGCTGCCAGAAAGTGTCTGACCACACAGCATTGCTGTGCCCGGTTCACCAAAGCTGTCATTTCCTGTCATTCCTTTATACAGAATGATGATTTCACACACACGAGTTGCTGGTAATAAGAGGTGTCTGACTGTCAGAAATGTTGTCAAAATTCACCATGCTCAGTTCAATGCTGATTTTTCTATCATTTCAGAGTTGATTACCTGTAGAGTCCACTGATTCAGCTGTATAATGTTTCCATATACTGTTTGTGGACCAAAATCCAAATGGATTTCTGACATTGCTGCGCCGCCCAAGCACAAAATATGTGTTTCAGTCTAACCATTGGAATGCCTCCATTTCTTAAAGCCACAACTTTTTCGGTCAACCAAAGCTAATTTAGAGCTGCACAACATTTGAGGCTAAATAAAAGTTTATGCAGTTTTATAAAAAACCTCCATTTAGCCCATTTCATTATACAACTCCGGCTTTCTTACCATCAGATAGCCCGACCAGTATACAGCTGAGATTAGCAAATTGTACGTACACACACACATGCAGTATAGTATTCTACTGTGTTTCCACTACCACACTGAATAAATAGAGACAACACAGGCCAGCTTCTAAAAAGGGCCTCTTTTCGCAGATATTATGTAGGTGTAAAGTTCACCGCTGAGGGAAGGTTTCTCTGTTATCTCAAAGATGTTTTTACAACTCAATGTTTTGTAATTTCAGCTGCTTTCCCCGCCCAGGATATCAACCATTAACTTTGGGGCTGAATCTAAGAAGGCAGAGCATAAATAGCAATCACTATTCCTCTTCTGCCTTCTTCTTCTCTGGAGGAGACATGGGGAAAGGCTTCTACATCAGCAAAGCGCTGGGCATAGTCTGTGTGGTCGCAGCCATTGGTGCTGTGGCCACCATCATAGCTCTGTCTGTGGTTTACGCTCAGGAGAAGTCAAAGAATGAAGAGCCTCTGCTTCCATCCACTAGCGACCCCGGGGCCACTACCCTCCCACCCACAACGCCTGCAGCGCCAAAGGAGCTCTGGGACCACTACAGACTCCCAGACACCCTCGCTCCTCTCACCTACAACGTGACCCTGTGGCCCCGGCTGGAGCCAAACGAACACGGCCTGTACATATTCACTGGACACTCCAAGGTGGTCTTCCGATGTGTGAAGGGGACCGACCTCATCCTCATCCACTCCAACAAGCTGAACCTCACCGCCTTAGAGGGGGGACACCATGCCACACTTAAAGGCCTCGACGGAGCCACTGCACCCGGCTTGAAAAAGACCTGGCTGGAGGTTCCCACCGAGTACCTGGTGATCCAACTCGACAGCCCGCTGCAGGCCGGCAGCGAGTACGAGCTGTTCACCGACTTTGTTGGAGAGCTGGCTGACGACCTGGGAGGATTCTACAGGAGTGAATACATGGAGGATGGTGTGAAAAAGTATGAGCTTCTTATTCATTATTTTTTACTTAATCTAATTTGTTTTAAATATTTCTTTGAGGATTTAAACAAAATATTAGTATGTAGTAATGTAGGGTCTGAAACACCTTGAAAGCGTTACACGCAACACAAACCATTCATCTGAACCAGACCTCCACTTAGACATAGTTAAGCATTTTGAGAAATAGGCCTATTCACTCTCATGATGAGTTAGATGAGAAAATATCCTTTTGTTTAATTTAAAGCTACGACCAACAGCCAGTTAGCTTAGTTAGGAAAATACGGTAAACAAGGGCAAACTGTACAAATTATAATGCCAGTTTCAGTTTCTTATGTCTAAACTGATCCAGCTGGACAGCAGGCTGTAGCTTACAGTACTGGACTGACATGAGAGTCAAGTCAGCCTTCTCAGTGAGAATTAAGGCAACACAAGTGTGTTTCCCAAAATGTCAAACTATTATTTTTAATGATAAAGATGAGCCAGTTGAAGAGAAGAACTGTTTCATCTATGTGGGCTTCAAATTCATTTCATTTCCACTGCATCTTGTGGCAAACGAACCTTTAGTTCTGTTTCTTTACCCGCTCAGGAGATAAGATTATTGTTTGGGAGAATTAAAAAGGTTTATTCCACTGAAGTATAATGTAAGTAAAGGGATAGTCTCCAGTCATGTGTCGATTTTGTAATAAGTCCAGGATGTAAAAACATTCCTTCAACAAAAAATTCAAATAAAGTTAGTTAGGTAAAATACGAATACAACATTTTTAAAACACTCCCAAAAATGTGGAGCGCTACATTTACAAGCACTGGAGTCTGGGTGGGATTTGGTACATTGTCTCTTGGGTGACTCCTAGTGGTTGTTGAGAAAAAGGCACATTGGCAGACACCAATACAGTTACAGTTACAGTCACTGCTGCTGCTATTAATCTTCACAATATAATCATTCAATTAATCTTCTATTGATCTGTCTATGATCCCTGTCCCAGTGCTTCTGTTTCCACCTGCTACACAGCTGATGGATCACACAGACATATTTACATTCATTAAAGAAATGAAAGAAAATGATAAGTTTGGTTTGAGCTTGGATCTGTTATCTTCTCTTGTCAGAGTTGTGGCCACGACTCAGATGCAGCCGACGGACGCCAGGAAGGCCTTCCCCTGCTTCGACGAGCCGGCCATGAAAGCCGTCTTCTACATGACTCTCATTCACCCCCATGACACTGTGGCTCTGTCCAACGGCATGAACCACGGCAAGTTCTTCCATGTGAACTGTCCATGTGTGATGTTTCATAGTAACCCAACCATCAGCATAATGTACTGTAGGTCAATTACATTTTGACAGGAGGCAGAACCTCATTTTTAACTCGACCTCTGCAGGTTTTTTATTTACAGAAATCTGTTCAATTTTATTTTACTTTTGAATGTCGACACTGATCTGTTCAAATATCATTTGAATTCCTGAAACATTAATCATAACTACAGAGGGATGGGCTGCAGCTGCAAACACACAATTCTCAGCTGTGTTGCACTGTAATTGTCAATGAGCTTATTCCTCCTCATATGTTCATTCATAATAAATCTGTTGCTGTCTTTCTCCTCACACAGAACCTGTTAACGTCACTATGGGCGGACAGCAGTTACTCCAAACAAGCTTTGAGCCCACAGAGATTATGTCAACCTACTTGCTGGCTTTCGTTGTGTGTGATTTTGGATTCATTGGGACAGAACCGACCGCAGAAGTTTTGGTAATTATCTATTCAGCTTACAGTCAGAACCATACAAATGGGAAGGTTGTAATATATCCACATGATTTACATTTGGAGATCTGGGAATACATCTGGTATTACAGTTAGTTTGTATAATGTGTCTCCCAGTTATTTTATATGCTACGTTGTTTGTATATCTTTTTCTACATTAATAGTTAGTTGAACAAGGGTCAGTAAATATCATATAACCATAACATTAAGAGATAAGTTAGCCTAAAAAAATTTAAATTTTGTCATTACCCCCATTCTGATGGAAGTCAGGTGAAGTTTCATAGTCCACAAAACAGTTCTGGGGCTTCACAGCAGAACAGCGTTGCAGACTTCTCCTAAACAACAGAATTTATAGATGGGGACTTGAAACATAAAAAAAACAAAACAATAGAAAACAGCACGAAATGGCTCCATACAGCTCATCCAGCGTCATCCAAGGCTCCGTCATCCCAGTTCACCATCCCAATTCAATATGAAAAGAAGTTACATACATCCTTTTAAAGCCAACGCCTGCACTGTAGCTGCTAAGCTAAAAGCACGTACCTTGTCTGAAGTGGGAGCAGCGTTTTCTTCAGATTTAGCAGCTTGTGTTGGTTAACTGTATTGATTGGTGGAAGTGAATTTGCAGGCATAACTATCTATTATTATTCATGTATTTCTACAAACCCCTGCTACAACTGCTCCCACCATCAACTGCAAACACTTCCACTAAAACCACTGTACCAACTCATACAACTGATTTATATCTGTGAGTGTTTCTGTGCTGCCCTCTGCTGGACGCAAACCTCAGCTCAGGTCTTAGGTCGACCATTCCTTATGTTCGTGTCACGATAATAACGCACCTTTTGTGTCCAGGTCAGAATCTGGGCTCGCAAGAAGGCCATAGAGGAGCGCCAGGGAGACTATGCACTGGAGAAGACTGGACCCATACTGACATTCTTTGAGAACTACTACAAGTCTAAATACCCACTGAGCAAGTCAGGTAGGAACCACACACACACACACACACACACACACACACACACACACACACACACACACACACACACACACACACACACACACACACACACACACTACTAATAACTACTTGATGTGGGCAGCCAGCTGTCAACAATGGCCTCTGTTACTGTTTCAGACCAGATTGCTCTTCCCGACTTCAGCGCTGGAGCCATGGAGAACTGGGGCCTGATCACCTACAGAGAAACGGCCCTCTTATATAATCCTCTTGTGTCGTCCAATGGAGATAAGGAGTGGGTGGCAACAGTCATCTCCCATGAGCTTGCTCACATGGTAAAACACTTAAGTCCATTCAATAGTTTTGATGCTGCCTTCCAAAAATCAAACTCAATAAAACTTGTGTCGAGTTCTAAATGTTTTTAAAAACCTGCCAATAAAATGAAGCTCTGTCCTCTCAGTGGTTTGGGAACTTGGTGACTACAAGGTGGTGGAACGACCTGTGGCTCAACGAGGGCTTCGCCACCTACGTCTCTTATCTCGGAGCCAACTATGCCGAACCAACATGGAACATGGTGAGTCTTGTCCTCTTGCAGAAATATATCCAAGTTGCAACTTTGCCTGCTGAATTACGCTGAATGGACTTCTTTGTAAGTGGCTCCAGTGTGAGCCAACACAGATGTAGCAATCATCTTATTGGAAAATGAGTCCAGTCATGCCACAATGCTAAATACACACATTTCTCTGTGTATTTTCCAGACAGATTTAATAGTTCTGAACGAGATCGTTGGTGTGATGGGTGTGGATGCCTTGGCCTCCTCCCATCCCCTCTCATCCAAAGAGGAGGACGTGCAGAAGCCAGAGGACATCACTCAGCTGTTTGACTCCATCACATACAGCAAGGTGCAGTGTAACCGGGGGTAACGATGTGTTGTTCTCTCCAGACAAGATGTTGACCTCTACTGAACAAAAAAGAATGAATTCACCCTCAAGACTCTCGTTGGGATCTGTGGAATTAAATCACTAATGAATCACTGATCCTCATTAGCAGATTGCTGTAGTTCTATCTGATGTGTTGCCCACAAACACTGATATCCTCCTTTTTCATCACAGGGTGCTGCAGTCCTCAGGATGCTCTCAGAGTTTATCACTGAGGAAGTCTTTTCCGAAGGACTCGCTGTGAGTACAGATGATTAAACTGATGACTATCTTATCTGTATGAGTTATTAATGGAATCTCTCCATTTTATTGATCTGCAGTTAACTTGTTTTGTTCACTGCAATAGCACAACTTGATAAAAAAAGCCTGACCAGTAGGTTATTATCTGTCTGCAGACATACCTGGAGGAGTTCAAGTACAACAACACAGTCTACACAGACCTCTGGAAGCACCTGCAAAAGGTAAGATATGACCATCATCATCACTGCTTGTTCTTTAATAAATTTGGTGTAAATGGCGAAAATTTGTTGAAACTGTCAAACAGCTACTGGGAGGTAAGACACACTGTGGACATGGAAGCAGACAGAATGCACTTTGAACCCGACAAACAGACAAACTTTTAGAGCGATGCCCCAACTAACACATTTTACAAGTAAAGAAACATCTTAATAAATTGTTTTTAACGCTGCATTTACACGAGGGACCAGGAATTTTGAATTGACTGCAGCCGTTTCCCAAAGTCTACGTTTCTCCTCATGCAATAACTCTTAAATATCACACGATTTGTGAGGGAGTCTGGCCTAATGCTGTTAACAGTGACTTCACTTCATCACGAGGTCCAAGTCCATGACTTTCACACACACGGCAGCCTGCTTCTTGCAACTATTGTGTCAAGTAGGTCACAATAACAGTTATTTAATCTAAATATGAAAATATATGACAGCTCAGAGAGAGAGAGACTAAGCCTACAGTATGTGGTTATAGTTAGACCTTCACTTTTCATGTTTCTTTTAACCTCCTCACTCCTCCTTACTGCTTTCATGGAGTGAAGAATGTTCTTGGCTCCCACGTCCCTCTGACCCTGTATGAAGGGAATTTATATTAAAGCAATTGTCACTGCTCAATGCTGACATATTAGCACCTTGTAAAGATGATAAGGCTAATGCGTTGGCAAACACTTGCCTGTATCTAAACATCCAGCAACAGAGAAATGTTCACATATATTTAGAGTTTTAGTTTCTGAAGTCTCGTATTTGCTCCTTTTGGTTCTCATTTTGATTTCCACCAGTTCCTGAGGGAAATATCTGACTCTTTAGCTGTTAAATTCGCCCCCTGTATTCAACCGGGAGCCACAGTAGCTCGGCTCTTTAACAAAAACTTGGAGGCTCATTACGAACATCAGGAGGATTCATTTGTTGTTCATTGTAACTCAATTGCCAAAATTCAACAGTAAAATAAGTAAATTCTGAGATAAGGTAAAATTAAAAGTCACGGCATCTTGAAAGAATATTAAGAAAAAGTGCACTGCTGAATGTTGCTGCCCTCTAAAGTGTTTTTCACAGAGTGGAAGAGTCGTAACATTTGATTATTCCCCTCACCAGGCAGTGGATAAAAATGGCATAAAGCTGCCCCACACTGTGGAGGTTATCATGAACCGCTGGATCCTGCAGATGGGCTTCCCAGTGGTCACCATCGACACCAAGACTGGACACATCACCCAGAAACACTTCCTGTTGGACCCAGAATCTGTCGTGGAAACACCCTCAGAGTTCAAGTAGGAAACTGTTTTAGGTTTCATGTGAATATGCTGAATATACAGTGTGTGGTCATGCAAAGCTCACCCGCTCTCTCTGTATACTCTGGATGGTTGCGGCTCAAGGTATGAATGGTTTGTCCCCATGACGTGGATTAAGACTGGTGGAGCTGAACAGCAGGACTGGCTTCTTAACAAAGAAGGTACGACTTATTTCAGGTGAACTTTCAAAGCATTGCAAGGATGATGGACACAATAAAAAGAAAGCTTATTTTTTTAATCGCTATCCAAACAGCTACAAACGCAGAACTGGCACTTGGTGCTAATGACTGGCTGGTGGCCAACATAGATATGAAGGGTTTCTACAGAGTCAACTATGACTCAGAGAACTGGGAACGTCTCCTCAACAAACTGAGCACCAATCATCAGGTACAACACCTCTCGCTGAAAATAGTGCTGCATTATTTCTGCTGTGTTTCCAAATGAGTAAACCCCAAACTTCTTTCTATTGCTAATTTCAGGACATTCCAGTGATCAACAGGGCTCAAATTATCGATGATGCTTTTAACCTTGCGAGGTGAGTACACATTTTTAGATGGGTGTTGTTGTTCAATCTTGAAAGAGAGTGCTGAGTAATTGTATGTGCCATTTTCAGGGCAAAGATGGTGAACACAACTCTGGCTCTGAGGACCACCAAGTTCCTCGATCAAGAAGTGGAATACATGCCCTGGGAGACAGCCAGTCGCAATTTGAACTACTTCTTCCTCATGTTTGATCGCAGCGAAGTGTATGGACCCATGCAGGTGTGTAGCTAACGGTCAATCAATAAACTGGTTCCAGTGCTAGCCCCAGAAAATCAGCCGAGTAAAGAAGTGTATGAAGGATTGCAGATAGGAAAAACATCACTGTAAATCACATTACTCTGTATTTCTTGAATACACACGTATCTTTTTAAACAGAATTTAACAAAATGTGTCCGTCTTCACTCAGGCTTACATAAAGAAACAGGTCACTCCTCTGTTCGACTACTTCAAGAATCTCACTGCCAACTGGACCGAGATCCCAGATAAACACACCGACCAGTAAGTAGACTTTCTAACATACTGAAACCACATTGTACTGTAGTATTATTGTTACGGTGAACAATGATAGAATGATTTTTTCTTACAAATACCCAAGAGATGAGTCTAATTTCAAGAGGGCAATTTAAAATCCACCTAGTTTTTGACATTCAGTGTAGATTAGGTGAGACTTTAATAATCCCCATCAGAAAACTAGATATTTTCTAATGTTTAGCCATTCTTCTCATAAGAATCTTCCCCTCACATAACCTTTCCAGCACTTTGCTCGACGTCTCTAGTATCTCTTAAATGTGTTCACTCCAATTTACTCTTATCTTGATAGAAATATATTCCATCTCCTGAGCTTGTATTTACTTTTTCACTCGCATTCTCACTCCTGCAAACCCTCATCGCAGTGCCACAGCAAACCTGCAAGGTCAGAGTGAAACTTGAACCAAATGTAAAGCTAAAATAAACTACTTAATCAACTACTGTGCTGTGATAAACCAGCTGCTGTACTCGATGACGGTTGTTTGAGTTTAGACACACAAAATTCTCAAAAATCTCATTCTGACAGTCATCAGAATCAGAAATACTTTATTGATCCCTGAGGGGAAATTACTTGTGTTACAGCTGCTCCCATTCAAAAGTCAACAACAACACTATTATACACAACCAGGTTATATATGTTAACACTATTTGAAGTCTTCAGCAGAGAAACATGACCCTTTTCTAAATCAGTCAAATAAAGTAAAACAAAACAACCCTTCTCATCGGCTGACTTTGGATCACCAGATGTGAGATTCAGAGTCAGACTGTTTTTTAAATCATTCATTCCTCTGAGCCTTGTATCATCTCATCTCATCTCATATCATATCATGTCATGTCCCTGTCCAGGTACAACCAGGTGAATGCAATCTCCTTAGCCTGCAGCACTGGGGTGGAAGGCTGTAAGGAGCTGACCACAGGCTGGTTCAAAGAGTGGATGAGCGACCCAGCTAACAACAAGTACGTCCCGACATGTGTTTCCCACCTGATTCCTTCCCTTGTCACTGCTGTCTTTGCCTTTAACACTTTGTCACCTGTATCACTCGTTCCAGGATCAGCCCCAACCTGAAGACCACAGTGTACTGCAGTGCGATCGCAGCAGGAGGAGCGGATGAGTGGGACTTTGCCTGGTCCATGTTTAAGAATGCCACCATCGCTTCAGAAGCTGATAAGCTCATGTATGCTCTGTCATGCACCAAACAGCCCTGGCTGCTCAACAGGTCAGTGACATAATGCTGCATGATGATTTTCCTGAACTTAACTTCATATTGTAACTCACATGTGCTGAGAGAGAATGGTGACCGCAGTGTTCAAACACAGCAAACAGTGAATGTGGCGAGCCGGGCTTTTGTCCTCACCGTGAGTGTGTTGCAGGTATCTGGAGTACTGTCTGGACTCAACGAAGATCCGTAAGCAGGATGCCACCTCCACCGTTATTTCTATTGCTGGTAACCCCATCGGTCAGCCTCTGGCATGGGACTTTGTCAGAGCCAACTGGGACCATATAGTCAACGAGTGAGTTTTCACTGATGTACACATGCTGAGAGTGCAGCCTCACAGACCTGCTGTCGTGTCTAACCAAACATCTTGTAGTTGTTTGCATATTTACCAAAGCCTGACTTGTCTTTGCCTTTTCTTCAGCTATGGTGGATTCTCCTTTGGAGGACTAATTAATGGAGTGACCAAACGATTCTCCTCAGAATTTGAGTATAAGCAGGTACTTGTTGTTTTCTGTTTTCTGACTGACTCATTGAGCTCCTGTTTTCATTCAGCATTGGCAATTTATCAATAAATTAACATGAATAACTAATGTTTGCACTAACATTACATCAGGTACAGTACAAGCACAAACTTTCTATTCAAGTAGTGTTACATCCTAATCCTATAGCCTGATCATACTCCAGAGGCCTCATTATAAAACAGCTCAGTCACAGTTTTGTGCCGTTTCCTCCAGCACTTTGACTGCGCTGAGTCAAACTGGGCCGCGCTGACTTGCTTTTCCATGCTGGAGAAGCTAACACTGATTTATAGTTCTTGTTATAAATTCTAACAAATTCTATACTGAAGATAAGATATGAGGCCATTCAACAGGCATGAGTTTAAGAAATGCTCCTGTAATAGGGAGACAGGATTGTTCTTATCTTTGGTTTTATTTCTGCATTATATTTACGTTGTTTATGCTGACATATTTTTCAGTATTGTACTCTACAGAAGCTCACACTGAAGTAACCCCGTCTCCCTCTCATTCCTCTCCAGTTGCTGCAGTTCAAAGAAGACAATGCAGGCTCACTGGGCACAGGCAGCGTGGCACTTGAGCAGTCACTGGAGAGAACCAAGGCCAACATGAACTGGGTGGCCATGAACAAGGACCAGGTGTTGGAATGGTTCACCTCAGAAACGTCTTCTCCAGTTTAACACTCAGCTTTAACTCTACCTGAAGACAAATTTATTCTTATAAATGTTGTGAATGTGACAGAGCTTGTAAAGTTTTGATGAAGCCTTTTTATGACTATTTGATACCAAAATCAGGTTTTGTATGAGGACATGTTTTAATATTGTATGTACTGTCAATATTTGAGAGATTTTTTATAGGAATTTCACAACACAGTGTGATGTTCTGTATCACTGTATATTTTTGCATCTTCTGTGGATGCCAGTCTTTGAAATAAAAACAATATAACATTGTGACATTTTGTGGCTCAACATTTTGTGTTTCAAGACTGCAAGAACTGCAGGGGGGAACAAAACAGCCTTCACTGAATGTGAAACGCCTGACTGAATACGAATGTCCTTCAGCTAGATGTGGGTACGCCAGCTTCACATCTGACAGTATCAAAGATTACAGTGTTAATATCAATTCACAAATTCAGCTTTACGACTGAAACGTAGAACACTAACTTGTCTTTACCCATATTAAGTTCTGCGTCATATATGGACGCATCTTACAGTAAGTGACAGTCAGAACAAGAGGTGATATTAAACTAACTCAGCAGCATTATTGGCCTAGTTTCTGAGCTTAATATAGTCAGTAATTCATCATGAGCTCTCATTCAGGACCTCAACCACCAGCCGTGTTTACACAGGATAGAAAAAAGGTGCCAATTAACTGGTCCTGGTTCAGCTGCCACTTTTCTCAGTGGGGGTCTTTCCTTCAGGACTTTAGAGGGGATGTGCTCCCTGTTTAGCACCTCATTGTACTGCTGACAGCTGCAGTGTTTGTGTTAGGAAGTGGAAGCTGAGCTCTAAAGTCTGTCTGATTTCATTTGTTTAGTTAGTCCCAATGCTCCCAGAAACAGAGAGCAAACAACAAACCCAGCAGGACAAATGCAGCAAAGTCAGGAATTATTTTGATAAATAATATTTATTCTGTTCACGGTGTAAAAAAACAAAATCAATAAATACACAGTTCTATATACAAAAAGAAATCACATTTTTTGTTCAAAATAACAAAAATGAGGAGTTTTGTCCATAAATGTAGTTCGAGGTCATTGTTGCAATGAAGTTTAGTGTATCGATCGCTGCGTCTCTCAGCACTGTGAAGGGAAGATATTGTTTTGCAGCTGCTGCTGCTGCTGAGGCGTCCAGAACTGCTCGCTGGGGAAACAAACTCCACTCGACACCTGATGGAAGAAAAAAGATTCTGGTTATAAACTCAGCTTTAACCGTTGAAAATAAATAGATTCCTAACAAACAAATAAAAAAGAAACGTTCTCTTTAATATCTAGTGAAATACATGTTTTGACCGCGGTCTGAACGTACCTGATACGAGGGCTGCAGAGGGGCTGTGTTCATGATGCTACAGTCTGGTTCTTGTGGGCTGCAGCTGGCTGCTGGCTGACCCAGAAACTGGCTCAAGGTCTGGGGCTGCTTCACAAAGCCTGACGATCTCTGCTGCTCCAGCGCCTCCTCGCTGATGCCCAGCTGATCTGACAGGTAGGAGATGTAGCGGATGGTGAGGCGCAGTGTCTCGATCTTGGTCAGGGTCTGTCCAGCCGGTGCCACTGAGGGCGGCAGGTACGTCCTGAGGTGTTGCATGGCCTTCGTCAGATCCCTCATCCTCAGCTTCTCCCTCTCGCTGGCTGTCTCCCGCTTCTTTCCTGGATACCTGGACCTGGATTTCCTTGTGGCAGAGGCAGTTGTGGCAGAACTCGAGCAGGGCAGACTCTGTGTGTCGTGGGTCTGAAGAGGTACTGCCGGGCTGTTGAAGATGAAACAGTCCAAAGGGTTCTGTTTGTTTCCGGCAGTCTGGAGGGAGGCGGGGGAGAAGCTGAAGGAGTCCACAGAAGAGGTGGGAGACAGGCTGCTCCCAGCGCTGAAGTATCCAGTGTCTGAAGCTGGATCATAGGCCAGAGGATCATAAGACTTGTCCAGCAGGGACTCGCAGTCAAACAGGAAAGAGTTGTCCTGGAGCTGGAGAGAGGGGCAGTAGGACATCTCCATAGCTGCTGTGGTAGTCATAGTTGAAGTCGGTGCTGTGGCTGTGAGCTCTTCCCTGAGCTGTTTCTGTGTTGCTGGTGAGGCAGGCAGAGGGTAGTGAGGAGGACCAGGGAGGCTGCTCCATATATGTGGTGGGAGGTGTGAGGTTGCACCTCCAGCAGCCACCTCTGGTCCTGAGAAGCTCTGGGAGCAGGCCTGACACGTAGGCCAGGGGGTCCCATGGGAAACAAGTCAGCCCCAGAACAAGGTGTGAGCTGGCGGCCTGCGCGGGGATCATAAAGCAGACAAGTTCACACTCTGCACTGCTGCAGCCGGGAACATGACCGGGGCCGTGAGAGCGAGGGAAGAAACTGAATCATCTGTCATAAAATATGCATTAGTCCAATATCACATTTTTATCATTGGCTGATTAAAATCTAACTGTATGATTCTCATGATCAGTCAATCTCAGAAATCAACTTTAAGTAAAAGTTCATTGCAACACTGAGGTTAGTATGACAGCTCTACATCTCTCTCTGCCCTGGTGTCCATCAGGAGGTCAGGTCGGAGAAGTGTGCCGGGGCAGCTGCGAGGTGTGAGGAGTTTACACCTCGTCCTGTTTGGACAGCAGCAGACCTCACCGGCCCGGGAACCCGGATCCACACAGCGCCAATAACTCCACACACTTCATATTCCAGGAACTGGACTGAACTCTGTTCTATTAGCATTAATAATATATATATATATATATATATATATATATATATATATATATATATAAACACACACACACACACACACACACACACACATAGGAAGTACAAGTCTCCTTTTCCAACGTTTCTGACCTCTAACCTGATCAGATAAATATTTAACAGAAATAATCTTCAGTCTCTCGATCACGAACATTAAGAACCATCCAGTTAATCTCCCTGTGGTTGAGGAATTGGGATGATGAAGGTTGGAGGGACTCTGATAGGAGCTTATAATAGAGAGTTATGAAGACTGATTATGATCATGTAGATGATGATCATGATGTATCATGTTGTCAGTTATTCAGCTGTTTATATATCTATATATCTACTTTGCAGCTTTGTATCTCTTAAGAAATCTTCTCATTCTTTCCTCAACATTTTGTAATTTCTATACTATTTTTATTGTAGTAAATATTATGACTGTGTCGCGTCTTTAATCACGGTTTCATTTGAAACAGCAGAAAGTGAATTTAAAGCATTAAATGCCTAACATGCTATTTTTCTAGCGTTGGTGTTTTAGTGTTGACCTGAAGTTGATGGCGTTATTTTACAGATATATCGTAGAATCAGTCACGACCTTCTCTGTGATCGTCGCTATGAGAAACTATAGAAAGCTCTCGCTGTTTCAAACAAGACTCCTCAAGTATCTGATAGTGTTGATGTATATTTTATGCTTCAAAAGGAATTTCAGAAGATCTGGCCTGAACTGAAAGTGAAAACATTCTATTAATTTACACGATTCATTTAATCCATGAGAGCAGAGTTGTTATTTCTGATGGGATCAACAGATCAGTGGATCTTCTCTGATATTTCTGCTGATTTGATGGTCAGGTGTTGGCCGTGGATCTGAGTCTCGAGCAGCGTTCCCACAAACTGTCGCGTCACATTTGACTCCTGCTCGGCAGCAGAGGTGCAACCCGTGAGTGGGACGTGTGAACTGGCCTCACACGGCTCCCCATCACCTCAGTTATGCAGGAAAAACAGACATCTGAAATGAGAATCATGCAGGATGGGAATCTTCTCAGGACACAAAAACATCGGTAGAGCTTAAGTTTGAAATGTTTTCACTGAGTGTGGTGGTGCTGGTTCAGTTTATCTTTATCTGTCCTGAGTTGTAAAGTGTGTGAGGTGACACCAGACCTGACAGCTGAGCCAAGACTACAGTAACCTGGATCCCCTGCATGATTATGTGACAGGACATTACATGACTCACCCAGCATTTATATTTCTGTCATCCCCAGTATTAATCTGTCATTGTTACACACAAATCACCTGTTGCTCTGTAACGTAAAGGTAACTTCTTTAATACGAGCACTATTTAATGAAGCACTCGTCATGTGGTCGAGACTGACACTCGTATAAAACGACTGATATCACTGATTACAACTTAAATTAGCACTTCAGTGTTTGGTTGATAACAGATTTACAGACGGTATCTTTCCAGTTACACACTGAAAAAACTGAGGAATATACATTTTCCTGAAAATAATTATTCTGTCTGAGTATAAACTGGGGAAATTTTAGCTGATTCTGAACCTCCTCAGAACATCTCCAGCTGTCAACTTCCCTCTCTGCCTCCCAGGCTGATGATAGAGAGGATCTGCCTCCTCTTAATCCACATCAGCTCTGACGGTGTTTACTCACATGTAATGAGTGAATAATCAGCACAGCAGTGCTAACCCTTTCATCCCGAGCCCTTTTAGCCCACAGGGTTTATTAGCTCTTCTGTGATAAAAGACCTAAGTGAGTGTATTAGGCTTTGTGTTAGGTTTGCTGCTTGCATTTCAAATGAACTGCATGTATGTGGCAAACTAAACACCGGGGCCTAATTCTCCTGCCTGCTATGCAGATCCACTCTCCCCTATGAATACTAAAGGCCTCACTGTTGGCTCTGGCAGGTAATTAGGGCTGCAGGTGAGAGAAAGGGGGAATGAGTCGGGACGCTCTCATGTCTTAGTCTAGACTCAGCGGTGCCAAGGACCTCTGTGTTTGCAGAGCCCCATTAACAAAGATATACTAAATAAACTAGCTAACCTGTGTCAGAGCTGATCTCTGCTCTGCTGTGAACAAACCTGAGACTTATATTTCTCACAATCCTCAGACCGTGGGAGAAAGTTACTGATGTTTCTGGAAGGCGTGTGTGCTGAGCTGATTGGTGTTACTTGATCCCATGTTTAGGGTGTTTATGGTACACAATATTCACACAGGTCTTATAAGAGTAAGAATGAGTTGTGGATGTGGGAGCATATTAATATTATGTCAACAGACGTATTCCACAGACAGTTGTTGTTGTTGTTATTGTCTTTTTGATGCATCTTCTTTATTTTCTTTATGTCTAACCACATTCTGTGTATTTTTGCTTTTTGTTTGTTAATGTCTCTTTATGCTCTTGTGAAGCGCTTTAAATGGCCGCGTGTCTGAATGGTGCGATATAAACACAGCTGCCTTGTGCCAAACGATCTTATATGGATTTTCTTTTCTAAAATTGAAAAGGTTTATTGCGTTAATGTGTTGCAACAAATTCCATTTTATTGTCAAGTATTATTTCCAAAGTCTTTTCCAAAGTGGAGCCATCAGTGATATTATTAGTAACACATGTTCTTTTGCTAGTAAAAATGCCTGCTGTTGTCACTTTGGTTTCTAATCTTTGTGAGTCCATGTTTAGCCGTACTGGAGGTAAAAAAGACTCTGGACGATGACACGCTTTATTTAAGTAAACCAGACCAATGAATCCTCACATTACCTGAAGACAAACTTCAGAATGCATTTTTGCATAAAATGTGCACTGTGGATTTTGCCCCCATCACTCAGCAGTGGAGGGGAACTCACTGCCAGTATGAACATTAGCAGTGAGCAAGAAAGCATGAACTGGACGCCTGAAAAAATGACTTATAACTGAACCTTTAACATATATTTCAACATTCTTAAAGCTATTTAGAGGTGCAATATGTAGTTTGGGGTGGAAATAATCAGAAGAGAAAGATCTGCATTGATTGACAAAATTAACTATTTTTATACATAAACAAACTTAGTCGACAAACTCTTTTTGTTTTAACAACTGAATACACAGAATAAACAAACACGACATCGAAGGACAACACAGTTTATACTGTTTTACATTGTTTATATGTGGCGGACCCCGCCACCTTTCTAGCTTCAAACAGTGTTCTGGGACCTTATTTCCTCTGAGAACAGCTTGTGTATTCACTTATGGAAAGAATGCATGTAGTTTATATTACAACTTAGTTAATATTGTAAATACTGAAATACTGAGTTGAGATTTCTTCTCCAGAAACTACACATTGACCCTTTAAGGCAAAACAAAAAAAAAGTGCATGGGTGGGTGAAAAAAAGAGGGGTGTTAGTTAAAGGGGTTCAGTCTCTATCTCATGGCTGTTGTGACAAGTTATCTGCTCAGAAGGAGACAAACTACAACTGAAGACTCACTCTAAGAATCCAGCAGCTGTGATTCCCTTCAACATGTTCATGTTCTGACCCACGAATACTCAGTGGTGATAATTACATTATTAAATCAGACTGAACCCACCCTCACTTTGTTCTTGATCTCAACTACACACCTGTAACGTTTCATGACTGCATCGTGCACGGTTGTAGACAGAAGTATAAACATGTGTCTCAATAGATGGATGTGGTTATCATCTCTCAGCAGTGTCACCTGGTGTTACACAATCACACAACAACCACCTCATGTTCTGCAGGTCAAAAGATATTAATTTGAAGACTCTTTGCAATAAATGATTGTTTGAGCAAAACATTTATATATCACCATTTAAGTTGACTTGATGAATTTGTTTGCAAACGTTCGCTTTGTTTCACATATAGCAGTTATTAAATCATCATTCAGTCACCTGAAGTGGATGTTTTTGAGGGAAATACTCTACTGAGGGAAATATCTGGCCATTCAGCTGCTAAATGATCCGCTTCACAAATGAGTTGCTGTCTGAGAAATGAAAATTCTCTGAAAACAGCTCGCTGGGCAAAAACAACGCTGTGAGTGCTATAAAAAGTGAAGCAGAACAGTTCTGGGATGGACGGCTGCACGGTGAGTAGAAGAGGTGAGTGAGCTGAAAACTAGCAGCCTGACATACAAACATACAGTGAATGAGCGTCTTGTTTTTGCACTCTGTTAGTGACACCAACATTACATTTATGGTGAGCTCATTGTGTAGTTTCAGGATTAACACTTGTAACCATGAACCATAACAAATGAACCTTTCCTCGGTTAATAAGCTTCTTGTAGGGTGCCAGTGTGCCTCCATGACCAGCAGAGGGCACTCTTAGCATTTTCCCCTGAGCATCAGCCTGATCGCTGCCTCATAGTCTGTAAAATAAATTCACATACACTCTCTACAACCATGAGGTAACGTGTCATGTTCAGGAATATGATACAAATGTGATAAACTCCCCAAAACAGATGTATTTATCTTTGTCAGTTTGGGGATTTGAACCAGCAACCCTCCCGTGAACAATCAACTCTCCACCTGTAGCTTTTCAAACCTACAACTGCGTCGCAAGAGCAATACTTCGAATGATGACGAAACAAGAGACATTTCAATATTTTATTATAAATAGTGGTATAAAGACATATAAAAATAGTTAGACATATGAATATTTACATGGTACATTTCACAGTACAAATAAATAACATGTAGAATAGCATATATATTTCGAATAAATTACTAGTTTCACAGTGAGGCAGTACAAACAGAGAAGCAGTCTGTGTCTGTTGTTGGAGGAGGACGGTGCAGCGTTGGAGCGTTCAGCCCCAATACTCTCTGGGAACCAACGGCATGCAGAAGTCCTCGGCACACATCTGTAATAAAACAATCAACAGGGAACTAGGTTAGGATTTGGTAAATTAATTTCAAAATTGTAATTTTTCTATATTGAGAGTCTTAAATGATGTTCATGTGTAAATTCTGACATACCTGACAGGAGGGCTGTGAAGCTGGAGGCGACTGCAGGATGTCATCCATGCTCATGTCTCCCTGAGGAGCTCCGATGTACTGATCCATTCCAAAACCAAAGCTCCCAGAATGCAGCATGGTGTTCTGGCTGTGACACTGGGCTGGGTACAGGCCCTGGTTCAGGCTCTGGTTCTGCAGCTGGGCCTCCTGCCCTCCCATGGAGCTGTGCTGGAAGTAGCTGAGGATGTCGGGTGAGGAGGTGTCGCTGGCCGAGGTGTCTCCTTGTTCCCTCCTCTGAAACAGCACCTCCTCGCTGAGGCCCAGCTGCGCCGACAGGTATGAGATGTAGCGGATGGTGAGGCGGAGGGTCTCTATCTTTGTCAGAGTCTGACCGGCAGGGGCCACTGAGGGCGGCAGGTAGGACCTGAGGTGATGCAAAGCCTTGGTCAGATCCCTCATCCTCAGCTTCTCCTTCTCGCTGGCGCTCTCCCTCTGCTTGCTGCGGATCCGGTTGGCTCGGCCTGACTTCCGGCCACGTTCAGACTTTTGGGAATATCCAGTCTTTGCTGCCTTCGGAGCGGACTGTGGCAGCCGCTGGTAGGAAGGAGAGAGGCTGGAGTCCATGGAGGTGACTGGGGAGAGGGTTTCTGGAGAGGAGATGCTAGAGAGGTCCGAGTCGGAGCACCACTGGTACTGAAGGCTGTAGTTGAGCAGAGGCACAGAGGAGGTATCCATGTTGTGTAGAGGTTCTCGGTGGTCTGACTGGAGAGACTGGGAAGCTGTGAGTGCTGCTCAGCTCTGTTGCACTGGTTTATAAGTCCGGGGCCAGGCCACAGAGGTGTGAAGTGACACCTCCGCAGATTCTCACAAACCGTCACTGTCTAAAGCCGAGGCCCCTGAACAGACACACACACACACACACACACACACACTCCCTAACAGGGACCTGGTCTCAGGAGCTCTCCCTCTCCTCCCCTGTGTCTGGGAAAGTTCAGCTACAAGAGTGGAAGTGTGAATTTTGACTCCTGCTCAAAACAATAAACAGATTTTGCTTTTTGGGTTTTTCGTCCCTGCTGCAACCTAGATGCATTCTGCACATGTGTAGAGACAGGGTTTGTTTTCTGTGAGCTCATGCTTCTCGCCAAAGACACTGGACAAGGAGGGGTGAGGGAGAAAGTGCGAGAAAGTAAATAAATGATCTATTGTTTTATAGATGGACAGAAGAAGATGCTGTGAGCTAATACTCCCTCAACATTATGAAGCACGTGATGATGTTTTCATCTTGTTTCCAACTTGGGAACAAATATAAATGTCTGCATAGACCATCAGTAATGTTCTAATCATCTCACATATTCACAGTTATGACCTGAAATTAAGGAAAATCCACATGAGAATTATTAAAGGGGCAGTATGTAGAAATGTTGCTGAACATGTTTAACAATGTACAGAAACAGAACGCTGAGGAGTTCTTG
Source organism: Diplodus sargus (assembly GCA_903131615.1). Lineage (NCBI taxonomy): Eukaryota > Metazoa > Chordata > Actinopteri > Spariformes > Sparidae > Diplodus > Diplodus sargus. Next base: position 251,704 of record CAEMYA010000597.1, read on the forward strand.
ATACGTCTGTGGTTGAAACATTAACTGGCTACATTTATCTGACAACACTGGCTGCAATTCACTTTTGAAGCGTTTAGAGTTCAGATTTCGTGTCAGTGTTATGATTCCACTGAATTCTGGGTCCAGCGTGGAACTTTTTATCAAACAAAAATGGAGCCAGCAGACTGTGTCATTTGGCTGGAGAACCATTATTACATTTTTGAACAGACTAAGCTGATGTTTCTGTGGTTAAACCTTTTTATTACCATGTTAATGTCAAAGAAGAGACAGGAGATTTCTTCTTTTTATTGATAGGCATTGAGAGGTGATCCTGTCCTCACCTACTTCTTCCTCCTCACCTCACTCCAACCTTGAACCTGACATCAGCGTGATCTGCCCTCCTCTTGATCTCCTCCTCTTTATATCCCACTTCTCACCAGCGCGATCATTTTATAGTCACAGCCAGTCAGACACGAGCTGCGATCTTTGATCCTTCATTTTCTTTTCATTGATCTCGGAAGTTAAACCACTGCTGCTCCTGTCCTGTGTGCTTCTGGATGAGAGCCTATATGTCCTACATGGCAAATGTGTAAATGTAGTGGATGTAAATACATTTAATGAAGCATAATGACCTGCATTATCCAGTTAAAGCAGAGGTGTGATGGTTTCACACTGATGAGAACTGATGAGTCTGGAGGCGTCGATTCACACCTCAGCTGTGAGAACCAGGCAGGCTGGACAACACAGTCCCTGCTCACCTCCCCGCGTCCCCCTCTCTGCCCTCGCTCCCCTGAGTCTCTCCAGGTTTTCTCAGCCTTCTCTTTTTCTGTGTGTAGAACAGCAGAGAGGGTTTTATTTTATGAATTTTGATACAGAAAAAGCGATGTGATTATCAGAGATTTCACCTTTTGTTGCGTTTAGCACCAGATCATGATTATGATACTTTGACATCAGCAGTTTTGGACTTAAATGTTTTGTTGGCTTTAGAGAAAATAGATTAAATTTAGGTAATAAATTGATATTTAACTGTAAAATTCATCCACTCTTTATTGGAATTTTTTGGAGCTATTTCTCTAATCTGTTATTTGTCAGATTTTGTTTTTCTTGGCATCTCTGCTGTTGTTATTAAATCGTCTGAACAGCAAACCAGTCATAAATCCCATCCCTGTTCAACACAATTAATAGTTCTGATACTTCTCAGCTCGGTCTCTATGAAACATTAGCACTTTGTGGTTGGCTCTGTATCAAGGTTTTATCGGCCCTGATGGAGAACGGCCTTGTATCAGTCCAGAAATCTAAAAAACATACTCAGATAAGAAAGAAAGAATCAGATAATAGTCTCCTGCTGTTTATAGAGGGTCTTCTTTCTTTAACCAGAACACTGAACCCCTGCAAACTCCAAGGTCCATTCATACTGAACAGTATGTTAAACAGTGAGAGGTGGCCAGGTGTATGTATGAATCATCCAAAGATAAAACATGAATAATTAAATCATAAGATGAGTGCTGTGTCAGGCTGAGGGCAGGGTGAACTGGGGTTGAACCCGCGGCGCGACCCCACCGCTTACCCTGACCAAGGTGAGGCTGTGGGAGCCTGGCTGGGAGTTTGGCACCTCTGGGTGGACGCACACCCACAGCAGGCTCTGAGGCTGGGCTGCCTGCCACCTGTCTGGGCCTCCTGAGTCCATCAACCCCACCGCGACCTCCAGTGTGCTCCCTCTGCTTGGAATAATATCACATTAAACCGTTTCGGTGACTCCTGCGGGGACGTTGGGCTGGCGCCGTGATACATGGTGATACAACAAAGAAAGAAGATCAGAGGGAAGAATCAGTATAAGGAAAATTGGGGAAGGATGAAACTGTAACAATTAAATTAGAATTTATTTCTGTCTTTGCCTTTTTAGAGCTTCTACTGGGAACCATTTTCAGCAGAAAAAAACAAGCTGTTGTTTGAGCCTCAGCGCGGTCCGTCTGGAAAACTTTAACAAGCTGTGCAGTCCAGCACTATTATACATTTCACGAGTGGTTTAGTTAAATGCAGGGAAGAAAAAGGAGATAATTTAGTCCTCTCTGGGGCAGCTTCGCTTTTGTTTTTCATTCAAAGTGAATTCACTAATTGCTTATCGAAATAGTCTCTGCGTCTCCTCCGCTGAGAGTTAATGTCTGCCGAGCGTAGTCGGAGTTCTGACAGCGAACATTGTATTATTAAAAATCACCATGACTTCTGACCCTCGCAGACGGGAAAGCCTTCATGGTGGCTGGTTCATCTAGACTGGAGCGTCGGCTCATAACCACAGTCGGGAGAAACGAACCGTTAAAGTCAGACCAGACAGTGGTATCAGTCTTTTAAAAGCAAGCTGGTTAAAGGGAGAAAATGAACAAAGGAGTGAATCAATGGATGCAAAGGCTCACTGAATAATTTGATCCGTATGAAAATGGTGCTACCAGATAAATACCCAGCGTGTCACACATTGCTTTCCTCCGCAACCGTTACACAACAAATGAGGGAAAATATTTTGCAAGAACGATGTTTCATCTCTTCAGCGAAATTCAACATTGTTAAAACCACAGAGCATTTTAATGTGCTCTCATCACAAAGCATTTTATATTTCCCTAATAATGTTCTGACATCTCCATTAATAGAGGGATAAAACTGATGTAGATGGTCGAGACTTACTTACTTTACAGTTGTACTGATAAAGTTTTTTTTGGCTACATAACATTATTATGATTGTGAATCACTCATTTCTAAATGTTTGTCAGGTTTATGTGTAAGATTTCTGACAGTTTGTACCAGCTTCTACCAAGATTGTTGAGCCAGTAGTGTAACACGTTGGTATCACGTGATATATGTGTCTTTTCAGCGATGAGCAGCCTTGGTAGTTACCAGATTGTGGAAAAAATGTGATTTCTACTGTATGTGCCCGGCATGCTGTACTGTTAGCAACTTTAGCTAATGCACAATCTGGTAAACACTCAAGGCGGGAGATGATTTGAACAACAGTGGTGATCTACTGTGAATATAATGGAAAAGTTATCAATAACATTCAAGGGGTAAAAAGAGGACCACTGTCACATTTTACTACAGTTTGGGATATGTGTGGTAATATTGGGTATGTTATAATGTGTTTAACTCATGTTATGGGGACTTGAATCTGTTAACACAAGCACATTTCCTTACAGGGACAAAGCGCAAGTTCCTACAATGTAATTAATTACATTTTAGGGGGAGGACTTGGTCCAAGGGTTTGGGGTAAGGATAGGTTATAGTTAGGATAGGCCTCCAGTATATTATTGTAAGTATGTGCAACATCCCCCAAAGTGAGAGAAACATAACTGTGTGTGTTTGTGTGTGTGTGTGTGTGTGTGTGTGTGTGAGTGAGGTGGCAGGTGAAGGGGATAGATTCTGCACCCTAGGTGTGAAACATCGCTGGAACTGGAGGGGTCAGCCAGAGGTGGACAGTAAATTTCCTCTAATTGTAAGAGAGCGACATTCACAGAAGAAAGCAACACTCAGAACAACTCAGCAGAATAAATTCAATTCAGTTAAACTGGTGAAGCTGGAGCAGGAAACAGGAACTGGTAATTATTAAAGAATCCTCAAAAAGTAAAAATCCATCTATTATGATTTGAATTAAACTGATGGGCCACATCTTGTTCAAGTCGAGCGATATCATATTTAAGCATCACTTCCAGAGAGTGTGTCTTCTGCTCGCTGCCCTCTATTGTGACATCCAGATAAGCCTGCTGGACAGATCAGCAGAGAGTCTTTCACACCTCTGCCAGAGTAAACACATCCTCCAACTACCGGCACTTGCTCACACTTGTGTGCTGCCATGTTTTTACAAGCCCACCTCACTTACCCGCTGATACACAGCTGCCACCAACACGGGGACAGTTATGTTCACCTCCCATTCACTGCTGATCATGCCTGATAGATGACGTGCAGCAGTACTGATGTGTTTTGATATTATTTTATAAAGCAATCTGAGGTCAAGACAGAGTTTAAAATTGACAAGATTTGCATTGACAGAATTATCAGAATGAATACAGCTTACATTTAAATGATTTATTTGACTGGAATAAAATGAGATTATAATCATAAGAAGTATTTTAGTTGGCTAACCTGGTGGTTAGCATCATGCTTGTTCCCTCCTAAATCTTAAAAATCGGTAAGTAAAAAATCTAATGGTATGGTGGTTTATTCAATGTCAACTGCTATAAATGTACTACAGTGCTGTCGCTTCGTGCTGCAACATACTATACACACTTTACTATTAATTGATCAGTCCACAGGTTGTACTGTGGCAGCGGTTTGCAGCTACATTCCTCCTCTAATGACAGATTAGCAGATGAGTGTTCGTGTTGGGCATGATGGTGTGTCCTGTCGCCAAAATCTCTTACGCATTTGTTGACCAAACACTGAGTAATTTAACTGAAAACTCATTCAAAGACGCATTGACTTCAGCTCATTCCTGCTACACATTATGTAGCCAGCAACTGCTTAGTGTAGCACAGGTGACCTGGGGACAGAGTAGCTTTCCTCCGTCCAGAAGCAAACAAAAGTTACACCAGCCTAAAAGATGTCAATTAGTGACGTACAAGGTGTGTAAGATGCAAATTTAATGTTGCATTAAGATGCAAACAGCAGTTAGCTGAAAGTTAACTGAGTCAGCTTCTGACTGAACGCAGAACTGACCAGCTTCTCTTCTGTCTGCGTGTTAACATCTGTGAATTTGCAGCATTCTGGTAAACGCCCTGAATCAAAAATTAGATTTGGAGGTGTTCTAAAAGCAAAACTCAACTTACCCGATTCCCTTTTTTCACAGTCTTAATGCTAAGCTAAGCTAACCGTCTACTGTAGCTCTATAAAACATGCAGTATCTTATTTAAAAACATAAAAGCATGCCTTAAAGTCAAATCTTAAGTCATTCAAAGTTTATAACTTGTTTTGAACATTTTGCAAACATAATTGAGCAGGAAACTGGATCATAAGCCCTCAGCTTTATTCAAGTCATGACGGAGCTATTTTACAACTAATATACACAGGTCTACAGTATGTACAACAACAAATATAGTATTGGTAGTCAGACTGTTGTGTTTCAGTAAATTCACAGACATGTGGATAACAACCACACACACATGCACACACACAGCTCAGTCATGCCAAAAAAGTAACATGCTCCTTAGAAATCTTGACACATGTTGTCAGAAATGCAGCAGGTTCTGTAAACTGTTCGTCATCAGAACGTTAAAATAAGAGCATCATATCAAAACATCTAATCTCACAGTTTAGAGTCATTCTCTTCTTTTAGAAAAAAAAACAAATTAATGGACAAACAGAACAATTCCTTACACTTTGTCATGGCAAGATGTGAAAGGTAAGACTCTGGTTCTACGTCATCACCACCTACAGAACACAGCTCTATAATTTAGAACAGACACGACGTCTCAGTCGAGGACAAGACAATAAACAGGAGGAAAATCCAGTCGGCTGCTCAGGTTAGATTTGGATCCGCTGGGAGAAATGAACAGCAGTGGATTCAATAAAAAAAAAAAAACCCTCTACATTTAATAAAATGGTCGATCCAGGTTTACGTCTAGAGAGAACCAATCAACAACATGTGAACTAAAGAGACTACACACACCACAGGACGGTGGAGAATAAATAAAGACTGGGTGAACGAAAGGAGTGTTTTGTCTGAATAACAACACCAGCAGTAATATTGCTGCTGAGCCTTGGCAGTGAATACAACAGGATTCAAATCCAATCCAAGTTATGACGTTAAGTCCTCTCTCTTTCCTTTTTTCCAACAGGGAATGAACTCAAAGCACAACATGGTAACATGAACTACATCACCTTCCAAGTACAGACACATTTCATCTCATATTAATCTTTCTTTTACACAAACCTCACACAAAATAAATGTTACTACAACGTGAGTGTGTGTGTGTGTGCGTGCGCACGTGTGTGTGTGTGTGCATGCGCACGTGTGTGTGTGTGTGTGTGTGTGTGTGTGAATAGAGGATGGGCAGTAAAGGATAAAAACGAAATGACAAACACTGGTTCTATACGATGTGACAGAGATGCTGGGCGGCCTGAGGAGCTTACAGAGGGAACAGAAAGCAACCACAGGTTCACGTAGGCAACCAGACAGGTTTTCAAGATTTTTATTCGTATCACCATTGCAGACTCATAAACACAGCTAGCACAGCGTGGCCTCTCTTCCTTGTCTCTCCATTCAGTTTAAGCTGACACTTTTCCCCCAAAAAGCCTTCCCGGTAGCTGTACTGTGGTTGGGGCCTGGAGGCTGCAGGAGTTTGGCTTTTCAAGACAGGATTTTCTCCCGGGTTTCAGGCAGCTTCAGAGCTACCAGACCTCCGCAGACGAGGGCGGAGAAGGCCAGGAAGATGGGAATGATCTTGGTGATGCCGATGAAGGCTGCAAAGATGAAGCTGGCGATAATGGCCGCAAATTTGCAGATCCCGTTCAGGATACCGAACGCTGTCCCTCTGCAGAATTAAAAAGAAAGAGAAAGGTTAGTGAATGCGTGTGTTAATTCACATGTTGATAAGTGCTTTGATTGTTTGATAAGACTAGAAAAGCAATATATAGATGCAGTCCGTTTCATTGTACTAATCATGTTTGCTTACTGAAGAAAAACACAGCCTAGCCTACTTGGACAGGGGACACACTGGTGGCTGAGCATCACGGCAGCCACACTGTGGATTTCAGAATGTTTTGAGTCTGTCTTTGGTTTTAAAAGCTAAAAAAGACACCACCTGCCAAATGCTTATCTGTCGTGCTTATTCACGGTTGCAAATCTATGATTTATGACCTTTTTTCCAGTGGTACAGAGTTGGATTTTACCTTTTAGAGGAGGGGTAGAGTTCCACAGAAATGACCTCTAGTCCGTTCCAGGCCGCCACGCTGGCCCCATAGAAGAGACACTGCCAACATATAACAGCTCCTTGACTGAAACTTAGCAGCAACAGGAACGTGCAGGCAGACGACGCCAACATAGAACCACCTAGAGAGGAAGATGGATGATGACACAGAGATTCAGATTTGGCAAGATGTGCACGCGAGAGCCAGTCATTGCAGGGTTATTGTACTTGATGATATCACCTATTATTCTGATTCTTCCTATCTTGTCCATGAACAATGCTGAGAGGATGTTGCCAGGCAACACAGCCAAACTGCCCAGGAAGCTGACCATGTAGATGACAATGTCGTTCTCCTCCTGGAAGTTCAGGTGACAGCCTTTCTTTGGGTGGAGGAAGGTGGTGTTCTCCATCCGACAGTCTTTGAACTTTTCCTGCCAGAGGTCTGCAGAGCACAGAGGGATGTGAGAGGAGGCTGCGCTCACAGTTACTGGTTTATATCTTACAGAACGCAGTAAACATAAGTTCTCGCCAAAGTGTTCATGCTTTGAGGAGGATGACTGTTTTAGGGCAGCTTTAATGTTTTAATATATATTTTACGAACCACTAATTTGTTGAGTTTATGGATCCCAAAACCTTAAAGAGCCAGCAGCATAAAAGTGCTATAAACGTTTTACTATCATCATAATCATTCATCAATAATTCTGCACGTTACCTGTGTTATAGAAGACCGTGTTTTTGATGGTGCAATTCTCGAAGAAGGTGTTGGTTGACTTGACATCCTCAAAGTAGCAGTTTTCAAACAGAGAGTCCTCAAACTTCACAGACTTAATCTCAATGTTTGCAAACCTGAAGGAACGTAAAAAGATCTCATGAAGCAGCAGTGCAAACAAATGGTGAATTGTGCCTTTAAATGACTCAGATATCAAATGTCCTTTTCCTAGGTGGAAGGTGGAGGTGTTGAGGGAACGCACTTGTCATGGATGTACTCTCCCTCGCGGTGGATCTGGTTGACCAGAGAGAAGTTGAAGTGGAAACGTTCGACCTTTTCTCTGTGAAACACTCGGACCTTGGACTCGTACTCTTCATACTGCATGTATTTGATCATGTCGGGGAACCAAACTCCCAGTCCGTGGTAACTGAAGCACAGGGAAACATTCAAATCTCAGCACAATAACATAAAGTATACACCAGTATTACTAAACAGAATAACAGGGACAGTTGTTTTAAGCTCTGCCTTAGAAAAAATCCCACCTGAAGGCCAAGCAGAACCAGACAATAAGCAGGAAGAGGCCTTGCAGTCTGAGCTCTGGAGCTGATAGTGACATTATGTTAGCCATCACCTGAGAAAGGCAGACAGACAGAAAGTTTGATTACATATGTGAGGTATTAAGGAAAAAGCAGATGAAAACACTTTCAGTTTATGTCAGATGAAAATGCAAAGTAAAGTCTTTATAGAGAGGCGACGTCCGGTCAGTGGGAGGAGACAAATCATTTTTTTTTATCCTGTTTAAATTCTGCCATCAATCATTTCATATTTGTTTATATAAAAGATATTTTCATAAGTCAAGAAAGTCACAGTTTGTTGTAAGAAAAGTAAAATACTATTTAGTTTTGTGTAAGAAATCTCAGTGAACTACATCGTCTCGCCCAACATCCGTCTCCGTCACCTCGGCACAGAAAAGGTCGTTGAAAAGGTGAAAATCACAGTGAATATAAGTAGCAGCAACCCAATGCGTGGGACCAGCTCTCCGAGGTTTAAGTTACAGTTAGTTGTAGGAGTAGTTTGGTTTTAAATTCTGAAATAAGGCTCTGTGGTGGTCCACTCTATTCTGTGTATTGTGCCGGTATCTTCAGTGCAGGATTGGTATGCAGACCTGTTGCAGCATGGTCATGTGTCTGACGGTCCAGCGCTGGAAGGCCGTCCCCGTGTCGCTCTGGATCTCTATGAACTCGTCCTCCTGAGTTTGTGGAGTCTTAATGTTGGTCACCTTCACAAAGAGTATGGATGCATAAACCAGAGCGTCGTTAAACAGGGTTTCATGAATGTGGCATTTAAACATGTTGAGCTTTCATTTGACACACAGGAGGAACAGCTGATGCTAATAACATTAACGATGGCTACGTTATATTTAAGTGTCCCTCTAAATAGCTTCCAAATGTGCTATTTGTGACATTTTGAAACAAGAAGCTGACGTCTGGTGCAGTTTTTCTCTAACAGCACTGATTTCAACTGCAGTAACAATCTTTTGTCACTGCCAATTTCTGTTTTTCCAATTTCTTCTTTTCCCCAGCAGACATATTGACTCGTCACAGTAGGAAAAGCACGGGGGTAACCAATAACATTAATGATCCGATTTAAAGTGCCCCAGTAAGCCAGCATGTACAACAGCAGGACCTGAACACCTAAATGCACTGAGCCATCGTTAATGATATTAATTAGGCCTGTGCTGCTCCTGCGAGGACGTGCCAAACCTTGTTGAACACAGCAATCATTTCTGTTATTTATGACGGCTGTGGATCAGATGTAACAGCCTCTACTTCCACTCATTTTTTCATCAAACTGCTTACAGTGAAGACTCTCTCCGGCTCCCCCTTCGCCTTCCAGTTAGTGTCGTGAACCTGTCGCAGGATCATCCATGCCTCATCGTGACGGGCGTTCTGAAAACAACACACAGACTTATCAATAAATGTCTACGTAACCAATATTTCACAAGTGTTCTGTGAATCCTCAGCTCTGGGTTTATGATTCCCACACGCTCTGAAGCCAGATGTGGCTGAGTAACAGTGTTCCCATGAGGCCTGCCTCTTATCAGATGGGGGGAATGTGTGATAATTTGGGGGTGTGTGATACAGACATGTTGGAGCAGCGCTGCTGTAACATACAAACACAATACCACATGTGGTTACAGGTCTGACAATGTCCTGGATGAGAAACAGGGCTGGGTGCTGTCCTGGTGGCGCCTTAGCAGCCTTCCGCTACCTTTGCACAGCAGTGGGATGTTGCTGCGGTGACTGATGACTCAACACTTTTAACCAATCACAGCTTAATGTTTAATACTGTATGCCGACATAATAAATATCATTATAGGGAACTTATTTGTCAGAATTTATGCGGCCATCAACATAAGCAGGGCAGATAAATGTGTCTAATGTTGCATGTTTTAATCTGGAGACACTTGAACTGACCTCAAGCAGGAAACGAGGACTCTCAGGCATGAAGATGATTCCGACCAGCGCAGCCAGTGCAGGGAAGAGACACACGAAAATAAATAATCTCCAGCTGTGCATCTGGAACTCGGTACCGATGCTGAAGCCCCAGCCTGGAAGACCATCCGGTGAAAAGCAAGTTATCATTTCAAGAATCTATCTTTCTGGCATCTTCCATCCATAGTGCAACAAAACCCGTCTTTGTTGTCATCTTTTGTATCTTAGAAATGTATGATATGCACCAACGTACATATTTTCGCATGAGAATTTGCCCTTCAAACATTGAATGGATTCAGACGTAAAAGCCAATCACAGACAGGTAACTGTGGGCTCATTTTAGACTTAGAATTATTTTGCTGATGGTGGCAAAATGTTATCATATGCAGATGTGAAGTATTCATATTCAGGAGGTTGTAGCTGAGAAAATGTCTCCAGATGAGGCACATTAGAGAGCACAAAGAGGATGTAAGAAATTAATTTAGCCAGAGGACAAGAGTCCCACATGTCAGCTGATCAATGCTCCTCCAAGAAAAGTGAAATGATCAGTGTGTTGGTTTGCCTTCACACTGTAATGTGTCAACATGTGTGTGTTCGTGTGTGTGTTACCATAGTGAGGAATGATCCCCCAGGCAGTGAAGGAGGCGTACAGGCCTCCCAGCATCCAGAACATGCAGAGCCAGCTCAGATGTTCCCCACGTTTATCCATCTGCAGGAACTCGGTGAAGTAGGTGTAAACTATGGGGATGGAGCCGCCAATTCTGGGGGAGGAATCACAAAAACATGTCGGTCCGCAAAAAAGAAATGCTTGATTTTTCCTCACTAAACACTTTTGCCCTGTCCATCGTCCTCTGAGGATTTAAAGGGTTATTTGCTTTGGTATCTGGTCCTCGAAATGTTACATATGGGTCCAATGTTGGTGAAAAGAGTCCTGAAATCATGTACTTTTATTACATTCATGAAATATTACTCAGTAACAAGCAAAACTACTGGTATTCGAATACAAAGTCCAGAGTATTTGTCTCAAGAAGAACTCTCATTCTTCTCAGAGTATTAATTATTTCTTAACCGTTGATGCTTGATGTATGATCAATGGCAGGCATTCAATTAAAGAGGTTTCTGTTTCTCCGGGTCTTCATCGCTCTGTCCTGCTCAGCGGTCACTGCCACCTCTGCAAACCTGCACCTGCTGCACACTTCTGTGTTCTGTCTGCATGTCATCATGGTTTTCACTGGACCGTTTGTGATCAGAATGCTTCACTGGCTACAGAATCACAGATGAACGATTTACACATGAATTCAAATTGTGAATGATTTTAAAAGTAACGAAGTAGATCACATGGTTTGATGCACATTTCTTTGCATACAAGTAAAATGTGACTTGGAAAAAAACACTCCTAAAAGTACAATTATTCAAAACAATGACTTAATGACAGTAATTTGAGTAGTTGTTATTAGTAGCTATGGATAACTGACAGACCTTGTGGCTGAGAGAGAGACACCATTGACACTGAAAGACACTGTAGCACTAAAATGAAGCTGTTGCTCTGACGTAAAACAGATGAATAATGTTGCTTTAAACAGTGTGAAGGTTTATGACTTAAGTATAAAAGTTCACACTAACATTTCATGCTGTGAATGTTCTCTGCCTCAGTTCATCCAGCAGCCAAAACCTTCAAGTTCATACCCAGATTGTGGACAGCCAGTTCTGAATGCTTATGATGTAATGCATTTTTAATGCATATTGTGAGATATTGAAGAATGGCTCGCAGCAGCTGAAGTCTTTGTGGGTTGTTTTTGGTGGTCAGTGTGTTCTGGGGGCAGGACTGATCAGAATAGAATATCCTTCAAATCAGGGCCAGAAATGGACTGAATGTTTGATGGCTTGAGGCCTGCTGATGGTCGGGGAAGTGTTGGTCAGAGACTACAGCACGCTCAGATCACGATCATGGCGAGATTATATTCAGATATCTACTGGACAACAACACATTAAATTAAATACTTAGTTTAAACTCTTTAAACTGGTTGGAACAGACTAAAAGCTGTGAAACATATAACCGTGTACTCACTACATGCAAGACAGCAAAACTAGAAGGTTTATATGTATTTTATTATGAGGAGAAATCTTCTCGTACGGGGGTGTGCAGTCTTTGAAACGGCAAAAATGGGCCCCGTATCCTGCAGAAGTAAGTGCTAATGACGAACATGGGGCTCATTATCACGGTGAATCAGCAACAGCTGAACGTTTTATTTTGGTGACCTTGTATTTTTTTTTTAGCTTAGCAAAAAGCTCCGACATCAATATTGCAGGTCTGGGTACACACAGGCTGCAATCATTATCAAAAGAAATGTGTCTTTGAAAGCTGCAGAATCAATCTGTGCACAGCAACAAGGTGCTGACGACAGCAGGAAGTCAGCAATAAAACTCAAATTAGAATCCAGCCAGGAACATTGTTCGCTTGTTTTAATTGGTATAATAAAGAAAATCTCTGTTGAAGTAAATAAGCAGAGATCTCCTTATATGCAGCATGCAATATAAATGTGTTGTATTAATGAGGAATTTTAACTAACAAGTGAATGGACTGCTGTTCTTGAATTGTAATGTCCTCTCTGTACCTCAGGCTCTCCCTAAAGGTCTACAGTGTGTTTTAATGGAAGTGCTGCTTATCTAACTTAAATGTCAGGCAGTTTATTTTGGAACAAATATCTTCAGACACAAAAACAGGGATGTGATCCCCCCCCTACATATTATGGACGTGCTTGCTTCCGCTAAAATGATTATTTATTGAAAAGGTCAGTCATTATAAAAGCCCATCGAGTTGTCATTTTGCTTAAGGGAGGAAAAATGTGAACATGAGAGTAAATGTGAATGCAAATGGTTTCTTACCCAAAGCCGGAGCAGAACCTGAAGAAGAGGAAGAAGCCGTAGCCCTGGGCGAAGCAGGACAGGAAGGAGAAGACCAGGTCGATGGTGAGGACGTAGATCAGACACTTCCTCCTCCCCATCTTGTCACACAGACCCCCCCACACCAACGCCCCCACCATCATGGCCACATACACCAGCAGACCTGCACACACACACACAAACACACAAACCTCATTTGGAGGCATTTGACCTTTACACAAGTCACAGGTTTTACTCCCATCCTGCAGACTTGTAACACGGTCTAAGCTCTGCAGATACATTTATTTGCATACATAAACATTCACATATCATCGGAAAGAAGAGCAAGTCGATCTGTGATTAACAGAAAAACAAGACCAGGAGTCCGGACCTCCACAAGGGGGCTCCCTTTACCCTTGTATGAACACAGAGGAATAGAGAAGTCTTTGCTCTCTGGATTGTAATTCAGAAGGATGCATCAACATTTCCCAATATTCATAATGACAGGAAATATATCTCGACTGATTCCAGGAAAGACTTAGAAATAAATGTCATATTCATTTTGAAGCATCTAAGAGTGCTTTACTCTCTCCACACTCACCCTCTATATGTTTAATCTGCTTTCAGTTTCACCCACATCTGATGCTCCAGTTGTCGTTGCTGTCATCAAAACTTTCTTTCTGTTTTTTGGGGGGGGGGGCATTTTACCTGAGGATTCTCACTCTGAGTCACAGCGGTCTGGAGCCTAAACCCAGCGTGCACTCTGCCATTTCTTTTTCTTGTAATGCAACAGCCCTGCACAGGGACCAACTGTGCTGCCCATTACTGCACCGAGGAGATAACAATGATTATGTGCTTCCTTTTTATGTCTCCGGGGAGAGTAATATTCTCTCCCCTGCTGTCGGCGTCAGGACCTGCAACATCGGCCATCCTCTTCACCGTGTTGTTTAAACCTTCAGACCCATACCTCCTGCCTGCTCTGTGTTTTTACTACACACAGTCCTAATTACAGTGGGACTAAGCAGCTTAGCGGCACGTGGAGCCATAGTGTGCACCTTCCCTGTGGATTACTAGACTATCCAAATGCTCAGGCCCTCCACACGCCAACCTGCACACCCAGCTCATTCAACAAGAGACCGCTAAGGGCACCGGAGACAAAGAGTCAAGGCTAACATGTCACCTAATATCATTGCCAAGATGTTGCTCAAGGCCATGTGTATGCCTTGAATATGTACATGGACAGGTTGACAGGGTGGCCTTGTGATTTGAAAGCCTGTCCTTCAGACGGAGGCCCAGACCAGGATCAACCCCTGCAGCAACAAGCTTCTATCTGCCTGTTCAAGTGTCCTTGAGCACAGTAAAGACACTGAATCCCTGACGGGGAGAGAGGAGGTTTCCTTTTTCCTTTCAGTATTAAATGTGAATGCACCATTAGTGCATTTAGCACATCTCGATGAAGAACACTGATCATCATCATCCTCCAAACATACAGTCTGGACTGGTACAAAACACACGTGAGGCGTTTGTGTTTGCACCGAACATTTGTTCTATTACTGATAGAAGGTAATAAGCTCCCTGGCACAAGCACACGTGAGCTGAATACTAAACAGTGGGCACCCTGTAGCGTTTTTCCAAAATCGCTTAAAGGATAAGTTTCCTGACAAATTAAAATTCAGCCATTATCTGATCCCCACTATGGCGATGGAAAGTCGCAAGTTTCATTGTACACAAAATATTTCTGGAGCTTCACAGGAAACCAGTGTCACAATATTCTCCTTAACCACTGAAGTAGACAACTGTAATGGATCTATGCAGCTAGTTCAGTGTAATCCAAGTCACTGGAAGCCGAGAGATCCCCGTCTTCTTTACATGTTTAGGAGAATTCTGGGAAATAGCACCTGACTTTCTATTGCCATGGCGTCCAATAGATAGTGAAATTATTTTAATGTTTGGGTGCCCTTAAGAGACTCCATTATCTTGTTATGTCAGTTCTGCTATATATGTGTCTCAGACTGACCAAACACTACAGACTGAATATGTAGCCAGTGAGTGAAAGTTGTTACATTTGACTGTCCTGCTCCAGCTGTTCACACTCGTTATAATGTATGACATGTCATGTACGCATCAATAAATTAAAACAGGCTGCACTGCACACACTTCCATAGAGAGTGACACAATGCTGTAGCAATGAGTCCTAAAACCCAGAAGTCAGTTAGCATTTTTGCACATCTGGTTCTTTTTTGAATGGGTCTAAGGTCTCAGCTACTTTAGGCTTAAGAGAACGGGAACAGGAAGTATACGTTTCATTAGACAGTGTTACAGATGTTTGTGTGTTATTCAGTAGCTAAGACATTGTTTAAAGGGGTAATATGTAGTTGTTGCTAGCTATCCTTATCTGTAGCGAGCTGACATTAGCAAAGAAGCTCACAGCTCCGTTAGCAGTGGCGCCAGAGGCTGTAGAGCACGCCTGGACCGGGATCTCAGGGACACGGAGTTTACATGTCAAGCAACGGCAACAACATTGTGCTTGGAGTCAGAAGCAGAAGAGCTGGATAATTTGTCAGGAATCAAAAGGACGTGACAGAACTGCACTTGATTGGCCAGATATTACAGCAATCAATGCCAAACACCGAAGATATTCTACATGATCCCTTTTATAACACTAAGGGAGCATCAAGTAACCGCGGCCTTATTACTGTTATTTGCATTTTCAGTTTTGGTCGAGAAATGCATTATTTGCAAGTAAAGCAATTTCCTCTGCATCTGCCCACATCAGGCCTGCTGTTTAAAAGCTGCCAGAACGTTCTCCTCTTTGTCTCCAGCATTGTGCCACTATTACCTTCTTGTATTTCCACTCTATGGATTAAACAATAAAAGCACCATTAAAGGTAAGCGCACCAATCATCCTGCTCTCTTTAACAGAAGCTATGGGAGTCTGTGTGGTTTTTCGAAGACAATGAGGTTTGGGGATTTAGGATTAAACACATTTCTGCTCCCGTGATGCTGGTGAACAGAGCATGAGTGTGAATCAGATGGGATCATTCTGCAGATCTACTTCATATTCTCAGCCAATGATCAGTGCTCCCCTCCTGCGCCGCACAGACGCTGTGATTTCATTTTCGCCAGGCCTTCCTCCCGCTACCACAGGCTGTCAGAGGCCTGAAGCGTATCTGACAGCTCTGCACCGGGCGCTGCAGGCCGCCAGGCTCTCTGACTGCTGCAACATGCTCCATATTAGCCTGGGAACACACACTGAATACAATCGCCACCGGGTTTCTCATCAATCTCTCGCAATGCCTCATCCCAGGAGCCCGTTGTTAAGATGAAATGAGCGATGTGCAATCTGCCACATCGCCTGGCTACACACGAGGCCTGGGAAATAAGGTGAGGGGCTTTAATTTGCAGTTTAGTTGCCGGCACAGAAAGTGAGGAACAGACGTTTTCAAGGTACATTTCCCAGTAAGTTGGATCTATGCTGCATACAAATTGCAGTAGCTTTTCTTTGGCGTGTTTGCTGTTGTGATACAATATTTGTGAAGCGTGCAGGCAAATTAAAAAAGGAGAAGCAAGAAAACAGCATCCTGAATTCACTGTCATATTCAAAGTATGTTGAAGGCATGCACTCATTCCTCTCTGTGGTTTCTAACTAAATTAAACAATTAACATGTGGTGATACGTCCCTCAGGGAAACTCCCAGACATTTGTTGTACCAATTCCAAGTCTCACTATCTGGTGACTCAATGTGCCAGCTCACAGTGCAGCCATAGTCTATTATTACACACAATGTTGGTTGTGTTCATAATTTCTGCATCTGCCGAGAAGGGTCCAAGCCTTTCCCCCTAATTCATCCCAGCGGCTGCAGGGGGATATTTCTGTCAGTGGTCTGCAACCATGTGCCATTAAGAGCCAAACATATGCAGGATTTTGCTCCAGCCAAGCACAACAGAAGATCATTTCACTGACGAGCTCCTTCCCTCTGGATAAAGATTGGATTCTTGAAACAACGCGGATGATTGTAATTAGCTGAGTCTTCTAGGTTTCCAGTGCCTGTATTGCGCTGTTTTATTTCTTTTTATCCATGCTAGCTGAATGGCTCTGCAGATAGCAATGTTTGGCTGCATGTCGATCTTTTGGATGGATAGTTGGGACATTTGTAGGAAATCATGGTACAATAACAGTAAATTGTATTGACTTTGTTGATCCCTTGGCATGAGGTTGAAATGTGGCTTTGAGAATAACATTTGGATTGATTTTAATAAAACTCGGTACAGATGTTTATGTTCCGTTCAGGAGTGATTGCAATAACTCTACTGACCCCCTTACTTTTCCTCTGGAACCATCATCAGCTCAAAATGTTGATTTGAAGTATTGGCTACCTGTTGAATTCATACCCAAAAACACAAACAGTGGCGGTATAATACCAGAGTAACTGTTCAATGCTGCCAACTGCAGCTCATGTTAGCTAGTTAGCTCAGTTAGTGGTGCAGCTAACAGTCCCCATTGGGAGCTCGGAGCTTTAGACTAGATTAGCTGGTTAGCATGCTAAACATGCTTTGCAACATAATAGATAGACGTCATACTGTCAAAGTTTGGAATGTCTTCAATTAAAATGTTTACATATTGCACCTTTTATACTTGCATAATTAATGACATTCAATCACATTCAGGCAGGTAGATTGTATTAAAAATGGACAACGTCTCTGTGATGTCACCCATAGGTTTACCCTGCTTTGTCTCACAAAGTTAGAGCACCGCAACTCAAGAAAGGTTTTGCTGCACTAATTCTCATTCTGATATCAGGCAACAAACGCTCTGGCTCGTTTGCCTTTCTTCAACATTCGTGGCTGTGTTTAGTGCGTTGGTAAACTCAGGGTGAAACATCAATGTCCCCTCAAAATAGTGTCAGGTAAGGGTGGTAAGGAGACATCAATGTCAGAGTTCCTGCCAAAAAAATAAAGACTGCTGCTAGCTTGTTTATGAGCGCACATTAGCAACCAGATTGGGGTTAGAGTTTCCTATCGCTGTTAGCATGTATGTTGCTAACTCAGAGGTTGGTACTGATGGTAACACATTTACATGAAGATAGCAGGAGGAACGACAAGGCTGCCTGAAATAGGTGACCAAGGGCTGGCTTGTGCTGCATGTCAGTGCACTATGAACTGAAAAAAAAGACCTTCGAGTCGGAAGTTGGAAACTCAACACATCACGGCAGTATGGTGGCACACTTGGTGAACAATATCTTTTAACCTCTATCACTTTATATAGTGCTTGTTTTGTGAAAAGGTGCTCTGAATACAACTTTTCACTTCCATTCAGTTAATTTGTGCTCTGTAGTCTTTCAGAACATGCTTTACGAGCCTATTCCTCGTCTTCTTTTTAGCTTTTAGATTTTTAGTTAAGGTTCCCTTGACTGTTAAAATTGCTGCTGTAGTTGCTTGTGAAGCTCACAGACTTGCACGTCAAACACCCGTTTGCAGCAGGCGTCCATGTTGCACTGCTCTGCTTTTAGACTGGAAGCTGGGAATACTGGCTCAAAAATGTCGACTTCCTGTTTTCAATGGAATGCAGCATTAGTCCAGGAATCTACATTTGGTGACTCAGACTAGACTCTGCTTCCTAACAGGGGAAAAGAGGTGGAACTTGGTGGAGCTGATGTGGGCCGAGTGAAGCCTTGTTGCTGGCAGGTTGCTCACTCTTTCTTTGACACTTCTGTATTTTTTTCCTGCCCTGTAGGTTGCTGCTTGATGTTAACTACACTACAATACAATAAGATGTTAAACATGGTAATCATACCTTCCTAACATCGGCATTCTCATGTTAGCATTTTGTCCAAAGCACTGTTAGAGCTGCTAGACTCTTAAGTCTTGTAAGTACTGTAAGTATTCTTCTATAATCAAAAGGCTGTCCCTTCTCCATGATGCAAGTATTCGCATTGAGCTTTTATTTTGGAATGCAACACTGAAGCCAGGTACATTTTCACTACACACACTCATTGGAGACCTCATCTTCCATCCCTATGCTGTCACTTACCCAACAATCCTTTGTCCGAGTTGGATATGCACATGTCCTTCTCGGCACTGGGCAGGACGAAGCCGACTACGAAGCCATCCACTCCATCAGCCATCAGTGCCAGGCCCAGCACGGAGAACAGCATCCACTGGAAGCGTCCGTGGCCGCATTCCTCCATGATGGTCTCGTACTGCTCCGGAAGGTTGTCCTCCTCCTCTTCTTGCTGCTGTCCAGCCAGACGGGCTTTCCTCCTGGCCTCCAGCCGCGCCGCCCGCCGCGCCTCCTTGATCTCGTCGGGGTGGGGGATTCCCTGGTACTCCCCCTCATACATCTGCTCATCATCGTCTGCACCCTCGGTGGCATCGCTGGCCGCGTCCTCCTCCTGTGGAGGGTAGTCCGTCTGGTAAGGGTAGCCGTCCTGACCTCCTCCATCCTGGGTGTAGGTGTATTCTCCACCCTCTGTCATCTGCTGGTTCACGTTGTTGTGATAGGGGTCATCCATGGTTCCTGCCGGGTGTAAGTGGAGCAGGACTGACTTTGCCTTGTAGCCGTCGTACTCTGTGGAAGCTCAAGTTGTCAGCTATAATGGCATAATCCTCCTGAAGGAGCTGTGAAGAGCTCTCAGTGTTGCTGCTCCTGGATTCCAGGAAGAAAACTTCAGGTAGTCTGCGGCTCGATCTTCTGAGGAATCTCACTTCTCAAATTTAAGGCCTCAGCAGCTGCGTTGACAGACTATTGCCTTCCTTGATTTGCACCGTGCTGCATGCTGAACCTAAAACACAGTGCAAACAACACATCAGAAACACTGTTGTCGGCATAACAGCAAAGAATATTGCATCTTTGGGCAGAGACGTTGCTATGCAGCCGACCCCTTTGGGATGGCTTGTGACCTGACAAGTCAAGTCATGATTACAGTCTCAGAGGGCTTCATCCATATTATAACTACATTGAAGCACATCATGACCTTTGACCTGGAATCAAGGGCAAGGCATTAGAAAACTGAGAGCCAATCTAAAAGTGTATAACCTCCCTACACTGTGTCATGCACAGAAGAAGTGCAACATATTTCTTTGTTCTTTCCATATAATTTATTACACATTAAAAAGCACAAGTCTAACTAAATGCAAATTCCTATTCAAGTCATAGATTGAAAATGTCATGAGGCAGGCCGGAGCACATGAGGACTCCCTGTCTGTCTCTCTCGCAGGCTGCGTGTCCTTCCACAGAACCAGATAATCTCGTCTCCCCGCTCAAATGCTCTGACGCCATTTTGATCCATCACATAGCACTGCTGCAACAATGACACATTCAGATCTGTCTTGATTTCCACAGCCTTCACAGACCAGAGGCACCAATAGGAGGAAGTAAAGACATTACATTGCATTTTTGGAATTCAGCTGGCTGTCACACGCATTACTGGCACGGTTAAAGACTTGCACAGAGAAGTCAGAGGCATATTCTCACACAATCAAGCAACTGTTAGCCTGAGGCAGGATCCTCTGTAATACAGAGATAACACATGATGACGTATTGTAGAAATGTTTGTGAAAGACAACAAAAATGCAGAACAGAGTGCCAGATGACTAATTTCAGTGTAACACTGTCAAACTGGTAACCTTCTTGAGTTCAGTCTGTGTGCTCAGAGAAGCTTTTTTTAGTTTTTGCTTCTCTCTGCTGCGACTGATTCACATGTTGATCGGCAGATTCTCAGGACAAATACAGTCCTTGTGCCTTGCTTAAGAGCATGCTGAGCAAGCTACATGGCCTTTAAATATAAAGTTCACAGAGGAAATTTCACTATAGTGGTAAAAAGACAACCTCGATCAAAAGGATTGGCCATATGCGCCCGAGTGAGGCTGCAGCAGCAGGACAACCAAATGTAATATGTTATTGTCATCAACATATCACAAGAGTAACCGCTAACTGCTGCTAATTGCAGCTGCCATGAGCTATTTAGCGCAGTTAGCTGTGCAGCTAGCACTCCAGACTGGGATTTTGGAGAACCAAGGGAGTGTTGAACACTGCTGGAGCTTTACTGGGTTGGGGCTAGCTAGTTAGCATGCTAACATAAATCTTTGCAGCACATTACATTGATGTCATAACGGAACTGTTTTTCACATTCTGATGTGAGTCAGAGTTCATTTTGTTATAATTTCAATGAAAATTGTTACATATTTCACTTTTAACAATTCAAGATAAGGGAAAGAAAAACAATGTTTTACTTCTACATTTTTGGCCCACTTATTATTACTGCAATCTCAAATCACTCACTCTTACATTCTTAATAAATGAATCTGACACCTTATTGGGTTTGTGTTACACTTGTCATGTTTATCTGAACCAAAACTGTATGAAAACAGGAAGAATAAAGGTGCTTTTAGCTTTAACTATATTTGGAAAACAAGAGCACAGCATCCTCTTTGCAGGAAAAAGGAATGGGGTTTGGTGGAAATGTGGTTTTAAAACAGGTGGGAGAATTATTTTGTTTACCCTACTAGTCCCATTTAAAACATGTTTTGCTCTGACTACTGATTGGAAGGAAAAAGGACCGACTGAAAACACATCTGTG
Organism: Diplodus sargus; assembly: GCA_903131615.1. Lineage (NCBI taxonomy): Eukaryota > Metazoa > Chordata > Actinopteri > Spariformes > Sparidae > Diplodus > Diplodus sargus. The sequence goes on from CAEMYA010000597.1 coordinate 273,235, forward strand.
TTTCATCATTGCTGCAGAGTCTTTATAAATCTCAGCATTTCCTTTGCAAGGACAGAAGTTACATAATAATGTTAAAGCATTGTGTTTGGCTATAGTATAGATATTAATTAGAGTTGAATTATTACTTATTATTTAGTTAATTTAAGTCAATCTATTTTTGCCCCAGAATCTGATTATTCTGTGGTTTCACTCTTGTTGCATTTGGAAACAACTGTAGTCGTCTCATCGGACAAGTTGATGTTTGGTTTGGTTTGGGTCGGCCTGTTCTGGTTTGGAGCCAGGATGACGAACACTGTAATTTAATCCAGATTAAGACTGCAGATTTTTTTCATTTCGCCCTTGTTGCCTCACATTATTGTTTCATCACGAAAGTCGTAGAGGTGGCTGATAGAGGAGGTGGATT
>CAEMYA010000597.1:273713-363656 GCA_903131615.1 Diplodus sargus
GATGTTATCACGATCAACCAAACTTTTCACGCTGTTTCCTCCAGTAACGTGAATAATACATGAACAGCTCAGGAGAGAGTGTGAGAGGGTGGATGCTCAGTCTGGTTGAGGGAAGCGGTGTTGCTTTCATCATCCTGCTGCAGCCTTTACACACACAGCTGGCACTTACGTAACAGTTAGCCTGCCTGTACACACTCTTCCTCCCCCGTCTCCCTTCCTCTACATACCTTCACTTCTGCCTTATCGATCTGTGTGTGTGTTTATCAGTGTATCGACTTGACCCTCCTTACCTCGATACACACACACACACACACACACACACACTAACTCAGATGTCAAATCAGTATTTATACCCGAGCAGGGTTTGAATAGGTCATGATCTACATTCCTCTGAGAACGTCCCCACTGTTGAAAAGTCAAAGAGCTCCTCTGAATCATGAAAATCAATGTGAGACTGAGTTTTAACAGGAAGCAGAGAGGTCGCAGCGTAATTTACAAAAAAGCTATCTCAATTTCACAAGTGACCTTTTACCGCTCAGATCATTTATTAGTCCGACTGAGCCAAACTCTGTCGTCCTCACTTCATCAGTTTCTGTAGCTCGCTCTACAGAGAGCAACAGTAGCCGCACACACTTGTGGAGTTACATATTAATGTGTTGTATCAGACTGCAGACACACACACACACACACACACACACACACACACACACACACACACACACACAAACACACACACACACACACACACGTGCACAGCAGATCCAGCCGTCGGGCCGCTCTGGGGTCAGCATTTGGAGACTTTTTCCACCTCCAGCCTAATTTTTATTCACCTGGAATATACTCAGTGCAGCTACAGTCTTCTGCTGGCTGCAGTGGGAATGTGTGGCTCTGGCTTCTTTTAATTAGATGTAAGCACTAGTTTCTGTGTTTATTCATCCACTTTCTTCACCCGTATCTGCACATCCAGAGACTTCGATGTAGGCTGTCCTTAATGAACCCACAGCTTTTCACAGACTTGTATTAATGTTCCACCACCGTCAGGGTTATAATTAGTTTTCTTGACTCAGATGCAGTAATTGTGACACATGAATTTTGCATTTTGTCATCTTGATCCCTTTTCTTTCTTCCTTTTTTCATTTATGGATGATGTGTCTTTTCTCAGCCCCCCAGGGTGACTCCATCATGCTGCACAGTTTGTGCTATTTGTTTCTGTCTCTCAGTCTGCTTTGATTGCGCTCTTTGTCTGTACTGAACCTGGAACCCAACCAAGTGAGCTGATTGAAAGAAAAAGGTCTCACTACAACTACAGCTGTTCTGATATACATGGGGAAATAATGCCGTTCTTGCACCTGAACACTTTTCTAGTTGATAGAAACATGTTTGTACTTGCTTGAAAATTACAGTATTGTATTTGGTGATATCAGTGTACCTGTATAGCCTGATTTCCACAATAATGGCTGACCTTGTCTACCAGCTGGCACCACCAGGGCGAAAGGGTAAGAAATTTGATTTTCACCAAGACCAGAGATAGCAAGTGAAAAACATGAATCTCTTTTTGAAACAAACTTAAACAAAGATACATGAGACTGAATTATATGTTGGTTGAATAACTCAACCGACAAAAACAGTGGGTTCATTTTAATCTCAGCTCTTTTTGACCTCAAGAGGTCAGAAGACAATCCTCTGATTTCTGGAGACGACCTGTGTGCTAACCTGACACATACATTTCCCCAGAACAGGTTTCTGAGTGAAATACTGTTAGCAAGAGTTCCCATTCTGGCCCTTAAAAAATATGTCACTTACAATATTTTCATGCCAATACCTATGCCACCAATAAAGCCTATACTGATTATGTCCTGATAACAGTCTAAAAAACAGACAGAAGAATCCTCCTACATGCAGTGGAGGACATTCAAACTGGCATGAGAGTTTCCTCCGTCCTACACACCCCCACACATCAGCTTTAATCAAGCAGCCTAACTAAAGTGAAAACAATTCTAACATTTATGTAAATATGTGGATTTTGTTAAATACATGTTCATGTTGATGGATGAACAAGAATTGTTGCTCCATATTGATGTCGCTTAAACAGTTGAAACGTGAAAAAAAATAAAATATGGCAGCACAGGTTTAATTTCAGTCTGCATTATTTCTCACTCCCCCACACATTTCTCTGACAAAACAACCAGCTGAATAGCACAACACAGCAAATATTCAACAAGAATGAATGGTGTCTTACCAGAGTTGGCATTCCCTTAATATAGAAATGATTTCTGAACAAAAGAAACATAAATAAAAACTAGCTAAAGTCAAAGTAGCATTTTCATATGTCCAAAGCGTACATGTCAGTTTATCCTAAGGCCGTGCTACAGCCAAGGGCTGAAGGATTAGGATCCAACCTCACGATCCCCCCCCATCACCCCTCCCTCACCAGGGCTCATCCCTGCAGGAAACTCCCCGGAACTTACCCCCCCACCTCTGGGACCCGATGGTACAGTCCATCAAGTGTAAATAGCAACAGGCTCTACTGATAGTAGTGATAGCAAAGTCTGGATGCACTCGACAGGGTTTGTTTTTCGTGTGATACTCTTGATCTGTACAAACGCTCCTCTGCAGAGAGGTCAGTTGCCAGAACAGCAGCCTGAAGCGGGGAAAGATGATGCATCGTTTGCTCAAGGGCACTTAAGCAGGGCAGATGTTAAATTGTGTTTTTGTCAAGAGAGCGCCAAGAGTGTGTACATTTTAGATTCAAGCACAACACCTGGTGGTTTCAACAGCCAGTGCTGACGCAGCTGTGGACTGTGATGTCATATTTGGTTGTCTGCGGTTACACCAGCAGGTTCTCGCCCTTCCACCCATAAGCACAGGAGCGTGTCTCTGTGATAGCTGTCAAAGTGCCCTTGAGTGAGACGTCGACCCGCTGCTGTAGCTGTTCATCCATCCCGAGTCACTCCAGATAAGCATATCTTGAGAAATGCTTAAAATATTCCTCTTCCCTCGAAGCAGGAAGGAGGGCCCGGTGGTTCATGTTGTTGGGTGTAGTTAAGTACAGAGGTGATTAAGGATGCGTCTGAATGGTACATATACAGCTGGAGATGGATAATCACAGCCCGCCTGCACCACATATCATTCCTGTGGTTTGCATACAGAACATATACAGAGTGTGAGAGCAGAGAGCTGTGACACCACACACACAGAGCAGCAGTTCCATCTGGATGATATGGTGGATTGATTCCAGGCTCTTCACAGATGATAGTGTATTATACAATAAATAAAAGCATTTATATTAAATGTATTACTGAGGCCTCAAGAGGCCTTAACCAGCCTCCGTCTGCAGTCTGCCAAGACATCTTTATGTAGTTTGTTTTTACTGGAGGTGTTTACACTGTGCTCGTTGTAATGTGAAGGTGAACAGCTTAATGCGTCCACACGAGCAAGACACTGAATCTCCAGAATGGCTGCTGCTGTTGTGGACATTACATTGGTGGAATGTAACTTTAAAGCATTTACTTAGAGCAGAAACAGACCTAGCATTTCCAAGTGGTATTATTTTTGCCTCTGCTGTTTCTCTTTTTCTCAGAGTCGGCATTCCCAACAATTTAGGAAAATCCTCGAGTTTGTTAATTCATTTAGTCTCTCTCTGAAAAGTGCCATTTTCAAATTGCTTGTTTTATCTGATAAACAGTCCAAAACTCCAAGGATATTCAATTTTCTATCATGCAAGACAAAGAAAACTGAGATTACTCACAGGTGACAAACTAAAACTGGAGCTTGCTTTGCATTTTTGCCAGGAAAAAAATTTAATTTTATTATTGTCAGGTGACTAACTGATTAATCAATTGATTATTTCAACTCATGATGAAACCACTAAACAGTGTCCAGTGTGCATATAAATGAACTTGAATTGCAGCTATAGACTCCGATGGTATAATAATATAGATAAACAGGAGTTATTCTGCTGATTATTTTGCATACTTCTGATATTTGAAGTACAGTTTGTTAATTATTCTTTTGTACTTTTAGTGAAGCAACACTTGTAATGCAGAGCTGTGACAAGTCATTTATTGTTTTTTAAGTAAAAGAATGATGAATCAAACACTGGTGGCCATCGTCATCATCATTTCATGCACCATCCAATAACCTGTTTTGTTATATATAAAATTGTTTTGTGAACCAGATCCAACAAACTCTTTATTAACACATGTTAAAGTCTCAATACATGCAGTAAAATATGGTTAATTTGCACCATGTGGACAAACACTATAACAAGGTGTTTATACCTGTTCACTATGTAAACAAATACTGAAGGGGTAACACTTTATAATGAACATCATTAATAAATGATAACTTGAAAGTTAATTAAACTTTCGCTTCTTAGTTGTGTCACAGTTAACAAACAGTGACATGACTTATTAACCATTCATTAAGAAATTGTCTATTGTAAAGGTGCAACTGATGGTTATAATACTTTGTAAATGATTAATAAATGGTTTATAAAGTGGCGTAACTCATAGCAAAAGTTTAATTAATTATGTATTTGTCAATTATTAAAGATAGCTATCATGAAATTTCCCCACTGAATGATTTTGGCCCATTTAAACGAATTCATCATTTATCACAGCAGCCAGTCTGCCACCTCTTCCACCCCCGCCTGGGGACGTGGTACGGCCTGCTACGGGACATCATTATAGAGAGTAGATGTCTTGCATAGAGGCAAAGCTCTCTAATCCGAAGGCCAGATAATTCGAGTGCAAAGAGGATTAGCTCCACCCCAGCAGAGCCATTGGCTAAATTTAGCCCCCATACTCTCTGTCTTCACCAGTCTCCATTTAACCCCTCCTACAAGCCCCGCCTCCACCCGTCCATCCAGACACACTGCCCACCAATCACGCGCTGCAGGTCATCATTACACCATCATGACATTTTAGAACCCCTCCATCTGAATAATCCAGCATCAAGGCCCAGCAGTCACATCCTGCACGTCAATATTGGTGATAAAGAGTGAAATCGCACACATGTGATGACGTAGGTGATGCTGAGAGGGAAAGTTAGCGTTTGGCTGCTAACAAGCTAACCGCCCTGATGTCTCTGCCCTTCATGCGCACAGCTTCGTCCTCTGGCGAACACATCGGGATTACAGTTGATGGAGCCTGCTAGGCCTGCCTCAGGAGGAGGGGCCGGCCCTGCACAATCCCTGCAATGGCGCAGAGGCGTCTCATGCAAACATCAAGGAAATTAATAGCATCCAGGGGGAGGATTCTGGGAAAAAGCGATAAAAACCGACTCTCTGTGTCTTATTTCTTACTGGTCTAACTTGAAACGACAGTGTGCTGCTTAACTTCAGCGTTTTCATCCAGTGATCTCCGAGTCAGTGAAGCACATGTAGATTTCAAATACAGCGTGGGCTGTGTTGACTTGGGTTATTTACTTTATTTTCTGATCTTGTTAACATGACCATTTACACGTCTTGGTGTTATTTGCTTTAAGTCAGATTTATCGGAAAGATTGTTTAAAAGCCCCTCAGGGTTTCTGTATCAACTTTCACATCTCTCTATTATTTCTGTGCCTCATCTTCCGTATGTGGGCACAAAATAACTCTAAAATAACAAGGCAGACGAGAGACACAGCGAGCACAACCCTGCTAGTACAATTACCACCACACAGTTTGTACTATTTTTCTTCTGCTGACTTAATGGAGTCGGTGGATATTTGTTTTCTTTAAACATTTTTGGAGCAGCATGGTGGATCTTCGGGCTAAGGCAATTCAACCACCCTGGACATTTTGTTGTGCTGTTGATAAAAATGTAAAATACGACCCAAATTATCATTCTTTAAAGTAAGTGATTAACTTTATGACGTAGTAATTATTATGGTAATTAGGAGTCAGCGACAATAAGTCAGGCCCGGTCTGTTTACTCCCCAAACTGTGCCTCTTTTGAATTTTCCCTGTGAAGTCTCTCTGCCTTCAATCCTCCTGTTTGCTCCTAATTAAAGAGGAGAGATCTGAGGGAGTTAATCTGCTGGGCTTTAGTGAATGGAGGTGGGATGTTGAGGTGGGTGGAAGGCAGCGTGGGCCAGACCTCCCCAAATCTCTCTTGTCTGGTTGGACACGCCGGCTCGGCTTAAATCAGCTGACCTGCTCTCTGGCGTGCACCCAGCATTGCATGCGTGGATACATACATGGATAAGTACATGGAGACTTAGATGAAGACACGGGCTGGTTAACTGTGACCAGAAGTCAGACCGTGTGAGGCCAAATTCAAACACATCTCATTCGAGCGCTCCATCCTTGGGTCTGTAAACACTGTTTTACCATTCAGGATGATACACTCACACACACATCCACGCAGTGTTTGTGTGACAGTGATTTGTATTGTGGTGTGTTTAGACTCCACAAAGAGAGTAAATCCCGGCTGATGGGATCAAGTGGACTTACTGACCTGCGGCGCCACACACACTGACATCTTGTGGACATGACAGGGACTGAAATTATTCATAAATGCTGTTAATTGGACAAACATTATTGATCTATCGCACAGACTTCTGAAATGTGACCTTTTCGCTGACTGTGAAAATGTTTTTACTTTATGTTAATTCAAACTGTCAACATTGTTACAAATTTCTGTTTTTTTAATGTTGAATACAGATTCCAGAAAATACATTAGTGTCAACATTTTGCTGATCACAGTTATATTCCAATTCTTAGACAGTTTATAGTTTATGTTTATATGCATTTAATAAGAGGTCATATCATCAGCAGGTCAGACATCAGTCTAAAAGGTTCAGTGTGTAGGATTTAGGGGGATCTATTGACTAATTTATGATATCATATTCTTATTTGTGTTTCATATTAGTGTATAATCACCTGAATATAAGAATCACTGTGTTTTTGTGACCTTAGAATGAGCTGTTGCTGTGTCTGAAATCACTCAGTGCACTACACAGTGACAACGCCATTTTGTAGTGCTGTCCGAATGTCTGTTGGACTCATTATGGACAGTTTAAAAACAAACAGCAGAACCAGAGGTATCACATTTTTTAAAAACCTGGCGCCAACATTAAGCCACAGTACAGCAGCCACTGAGTGACATCGCTGGATGCAATCTGTCCGACTACATGCAGCTTCCTCTGGAGCCACAAAATGCTAAGACCACCTTCTTCCTTATATGCTGTTCTTCTCCCCAAGACCTATTGACACACTTTGATGTCTAAAATTGGTGGAGTTACCCTTTAAGGAGAACCTTTTTCTGCAGTTTTCTTATTGTCAACGAATGCCTTAAAAACCAAAGACCAAAACCAACAATGTCGCTCAATATTTTACCGCTCCACGCCCCCACTGGTTCACACTGATGCTGTTTTTTAATAATTGTCTAAAACACCTGAACATTTCAACAAAAATTACAAATGGCACTGAAACAGGATTAAACTGTGTGTTTGCTATTTTCAGCAGCAGATTAATGCCCTTGTGTGCTCTTGTAGGTATGTGTGTGGTACCGTCTTTAAATAATTTGTTCGTTTTTCTCATAGTGAAGGAACACGTTACCCAACAGTTTGGCTCGTTCCTTACTTTTTAATCGTTGTTGGACAGCAATGGAGCTCTATGGCCCAGAAGAACAAGCTATATCAGGTTCTGGTTGCACAGGAGCTGCTTGGTAGTTGGATCAATTCATTGTTAGTTTTGGTGTTTCATGGGATTTGTTCACAGCTTTAAAAAAAATCACTGAATATCACCATTTATAAGAGCGCATATTGGCAGTGGGATGGCAATGTTGGATGTTAACCAATCCAACCAGCTGAATGACAGCAGCGTGACTGGTGCACTGATAGCTGTGCAATTATACTGCACAGAATCAAGGTGATTCTGAGGTGCATCTGATGCTCGGAGGCATTTTTACAAGCCGGGATGAAAAAAGAATGAGGAACTGCTGCAAAATAACACATCCAGAGTCAATTCAAAGCTGACAGTTAGGGAGAATTTGTATGAAATTGCCTGGGAACTGTTGTAACTGTAGGGTTAGCATGTAAAACGCTCTGCTAAAACAAACAGCGGGTGGCAGTTGAGAGAACTGTGTTACCTGAGAAAAACAGACAGCTTCAACTCAGAGGAAGCCTCTCAGAGATCTTTTTGATCTTCATAGCGTTGGAACTTTTTATGCTGAACATGTTCCAACTTTGCCAAGATAACAATGATCAGACACATCAAAGAAGAACAGTCGGGGAAATGTGCGCTGTGTTTTTGTATTTTTTTAGATGCAGACAAATATTTACATGTGGAGAGAAAGATACAGAACAGATAGTTTCAGTTAAAGGAGCAATGTGTAAGAATTTGAGTTTAAAACATTCAAACATCAGTTAACATTATCGACAGGATGTGAAGAAACAACAGTTTTGACATTATGTCAAAGGCCTGAGCTCCTGTGCTAGCAGTCCTGTGACAGGCTAGCTGCACGGCTAACTGAGCTAACAAGGTAACAGTAGCTACCTACCCAGTCATGGATGTAAATACAAAATCTAATCAGCAGCAGTTAGCAGTTACTCTGGGGATATGATGCCCCCATTTATTGGGAGTATGAATTGAATCAATTTGGCCAGTTCTTACGTACTGCACCTTTAAAACGGAACACTCAGTCATTAAGGTATAATTTTTCTAACAATGATCAAATGACTGTGTGTAATGACACGACTGAACACAGTCATACATTCAGAAGTTAAAGGGTCAGATACTTCCGTCAGCATTTAGAGGTGATAAAACAGACGTGAATATTTGACACTAACTCCAAATGAATGCTGATGTTGTTCTGTGTCTGCTGGCTGTGTTTGCCCAACAAATCTTAGAAGGTGCAATTGAAATGTAGGTCTTGTTGTGCTGCCCCAAAATCAAAGTGTTCCTGCTTAAAACTAAGCTGTTCGGGACAAAAGTAAAACAAGAAAAAGAACCTAAACCCTTGTTGTGTTGTCTCAGTCCATGCCAACTGGAAGCAGCAGCGTAGAGTAGGCAGAAGAAATCTTTTTTTATATCTTCTGTTTGGACATAAATTGTGAGAAGGCCAAAAGAGTCCAAGATAATAATAATCATAAAAAATAATCAGTTTATTTCACAGTAAGACATTAACTTCACATCTGAAAATAAACTGACATCTGCTGCTGTTTATGGGTTACTTTATACTCCAAATAAAAAGTGAGTGCTCCAAGACGCTGAAGATGCAAACGAGAGCGTCTCATCATCACTGATTGTGACTGGCACCGGTTCTGTTTGTTATTCTGGTGACATTCACAGTTCATTCTTGACCTTTGGAACAGCCACTGGGAAAACAATCCCACCTCAAGAGATTGGATGAAGGTCACGCAATATGATCATAAGCACCAGAGTTGGAGCCTGAGGTGAGATTTTTACTCGACCAAGGTCAAAATTGTATTTAAAGTTTTTAATGACAACTGTGCAAACTCCATCAGCAGATGAAGCTCATGTGATGTGATGGAAAGCTCCAGAACAGCTACGACCTCCAGGTTAGATTATTTTGCTATTACACAGGTGTTTTGGTCATTTAAAATAATCTGAACTGACATTCAAAACTTAAAGGAGCATTGTGTAAGAATTTCAGCTGAAAAGTTAAAGCTCAAAACATTTTGTGAAATAATCTCCATAAAGTGTTCAAATAGCTGTTTTGATATCATGGTATGTATGTACTGTGTTCCAGAGATATCCAGCCAGTCCGGGTCCAAAGGTCCTGTGCTTATACTGCAGCAGTATAAGTAAGTCATAATGTATAGAACAACGGTTATTATCGGGAAACTAAGTCCCGACAGGATGACGGCTCGTCCTGAAGGGACTGAGCTACTTGCCAACACGAAAAAAAACATTACACAGTGTGTCTTTTTACAATTTATTTGTTACCATTCATAGTGTTTTTCAGCAGAGAAATCTAGTTCGCCAAACCGACGACAAAGACGTTGAACAAGAACACAGCTGATCAATCGTCCGCTGAAATTCAAGTCCACTAACCAGTCTTTTAAAACTGACATCGTGCTCTGTTTGGTGTTCAGTTCGTGTCGATCCTTTTCTATCTTATCAACGTTTTTGTCATTCAAAACTTTGTGCCGTTTCACTTCTCCCTCTTCACTGCTTTCCTCTTTTTTTCTTTTCTTGACCGGTGACGACAACTCAGCCTTTTGCCAAGAGTCAAAATCACTGTATTTTCCAAAAATATTAAAGTTACTGTGAAACTCATCACAGTCAGCCGAGGAGTAAGTTATTTCCGATATGAAGTAGACTACAGATCAGCTGCGGGGTATCAACAGCCAGGGTGTGCATTTATAGCAGAGGACAGGAGACAGAGGTAAATTGTGTCATCTATGTCCTCGAATGTCCTCTGCTCAATATTGAGAAAAAACATCCATAGTCTGCCTAATTTTACTTTGATCAGCATGGTAGATATATTGAACAATTAAAACTTAAAACGTTTAGTGTCTACTATTCTTAGACACCTAAGAGGCCTACCAAATCAATAAGAGACATACACAGGTTAAGTAATAAATTAAGTAATAAGGCTCTCTGCCTTCCACCTGGCGTCTCAGGGCTGAAAACCAACCTTGAAACATCAAGGCGGGGGGCGGCGCGCGATCGGACCGCTATGTGTTTAGCTTTTACCGCACACTGTTATGCGGACGGAGATAACTGTTACTGTTACTCGGTCTCCGCTCACCGCGACACAAACGCGCACCGTAACTTTTGTTTTATGACGGTGAAGACTACACAAATACACACGCATAACAAAAGCACATGGAGGAGAGGAGCATTACCGAAACAGCAGAAAAGCGACCAGACTTGCACATTAGTTCCTCTATTCTATAGCTAGCTAACAACATGTAATGTTAGCTCAAAATACATCATGACACACGAGGGCGATGCGTTTACAGGCTTATAAGGCTAACGTTCATTGACTAAAAAACAGTTCATAACCAAGCTAAATATGCTCAAAGCATAGCCAGCCAATGAAAAAGCTATTGTTTTGAGCTAATGTTAACGTTATATTAGATGTTTCGACACTCGTACTTCTTTCCAAGTCTCAACTCCGAATCCGTCTCCACTCCATCTTCATCATCACAACTTTCAGCTGTGTCTTCGCACAACTCGATTGATGCGGTGAATGGCCAATCATAGATCAGCAGCACACTGGTGTGCCCTCGGGACTGGTTGACAGTTTTTTTGTTTCCCCCCCAGTTGTACTTCATTAGCCCCCCCCCCAAAAAAAGAAAAACTCTTCGGATCTGAACGAATCACACAAGTGACCTATTTGGCCATGAAAAAAGCGAGTTTCGCTTTTCGGCGCGCTGTTTACTTCCATGGTTAGCGGTTATTCTGCGATCTATTTGTGCCAGTTCCTACATATTGCACCTTTAAGCAGTGCTTGCAGACTGGCCAGAATGTTGTTTATTGGGATCTTGCAGTCTATTTACAAATGTTACATAATTTGTGTATTGACGCTCAAACCATTTCAAGCATTTGCCACTTGCTGCCATTTTGGGCTTCAAGTTTCCCAGTGCAGCTCTGAATGAGGCAAAACAACAAAATCCTTGTGGCCCAGACTGAGTGAGAGGAAATGTGGACAGTGCTGCAGAGTGTAAGACGCTTTCCACTGAATTGTGAGACAGCGTATGTGGCACTCTGAAGGCACTTCAGCCAAATGATATGCCTCTCGCTCCTTCTCCCTCTCTCTCCCTCCTCCCTCCTCCTGCAACTAGTGTGTTTTTTGTCTCTCTATCCAAGTGTTTACTCTGGCTGGGTTTTTTTCAGCCCTATCTCTTCCATCCTCTTCCATCCAAGTCCTCCAACTTACAAAACCTCCTTTTATCGGTGCACAAAGGCAGCTATGTACTTCTTTGTGTCATGCTTGTTTCCCCGTCTCGCTCATGTTCTGGCAGTCTGCAGACCGCCCTGCTTCAGCATTCCCCACACGTCCCTCCAGTCCTCCTTCAGACTGCAATAATGTGTCTAAGTGCAGCTCAGCATTGCGATGAATGGGGACTCTTTTCAATACCACCTGCCATTTATCTAACCCCTCAGCTGGTTACAGGTGGGGAAGAGACACAAAGCCCCGAGCTCAGATTCTTGTGATGGGAGGAAGGCTTGGCTGCCCGCTGAGCCTCCGCTACAACCTTTCTGTGCTTCAATTTCACATACGGTGATGGAAAAGGTATACACCTGGTGCGTTTGTGACACTGTGAGCATGTGTTTGATGAGGTGCCACACACCAGCTTGTTTTGCAGAAAGTTGAGCTTTAAAGACAGTAATACAGTTTGAGTTCATCCTGAGTTTCTGTTGGATGTTGGTTTCACTTTTGAAAAACAGGTTTTCACAATTTCAAGGTCCAAATATGTGTAGTTTAGTCAGCCAATGTCATAATATATATTCTAATCTTTTCAAATTCATCCACATTTTCATTTTTGTGTTTGCAGAAAAACGGAAAAGCAATAACTACTGTCCCTCAAATGGACAGAAATTTCATTTTAGAATAAGAAAAATCCAATATTTATCTCATACTCTTCTATCCATCAGGCTTTATCTAAGTCTCTATGTTCTGTCTGCTGCAGCTGAAGACGCACCACGGCACAAATCAGGGTATTTATTGTACTTTTCTCTCTCTGGCAACAAGGATCTATTTGGAAAAGCCAGCCAGACACTAGTGTGATTCATCAGTAATGCTTTTGTCACAGTTATGATCCAAAACAGCAGATAAGCTACTGAGAACAAAGTGAGACAGACTCACACCTCCTCAGGAGTATCTGTCTGACTCTGATAGGTCAGTCTGCTCTCACCTTCTAGTTGGCTGAGAAAAGGATCTAGATACAGTGGTTAAAATCTGGATGTGCAGTCATCACACAAAACTCCCTCTTTCTAGCCCGAGGAGACGATCTGACATTATTAACAGTGATTTCATTGGGAAGTGTGGGCTCACATGCCTGTGACGCTAAGCTGAATGCACCACTGGATGCTTTTATTTCTCATAGCCACATAATAAAAGCTCTGTGTAATTCATGTCACTCAAAAGAAGCCGGTCCGACAAATATGCGCTCTGGAAAGCAAGAATTTTAAACACATCCTCGTCTTGTGTGTTATACGTTTGAATATGTGTTTGTATTTACGAGCTCTAATGAAATGTCATTGATTTCTGAAAGAAAGTAATGGAAAGTATTGAGCTGGCAAATTAATCTTTCCTGCTTTGAACTCACACATACCGTTACAGAGAAAAACCTGATGAGAAGTAAGGTCACGCTAAACACTGCGTCTTTTATAACTGTGTGTTATAAGGCAGGAAACACACAAGGTCTACTCTTTGTACAATTTATTTTCTATCCACGCAGAATAAAACACATTTCACATGACGGCTGCTGAGGAATAGAGGCATTTGAATGCTTAACAGTGCTTATCGAAGGCAGGGAATTATTTCTGAATATACGAAAAACATTTTAGTCAAGCACAGATGCTGCTGTTGTGAGCTACAGTTCTCAACTCCAGTCTGCTTTCTCAATATTTTATGGGTCTGTGTGATAAATAGAAAGGAGAGTAAACTATAGCCGTCTGTTAGGGATTCCTTTAAGGCAAACACCCAAAATCAGAGCTTTTTAGAGTAAAAGTGTTTTCAGTTCAGCAATATTTTACAGATATCTTGGGCCACCAGTTAGAATCTATGCTGCAAATGCCTCAAGAGAGTTCCACTGCCTTTACTTCAAACCACATCCCTGGTCTGTTCAGTGTGAGTCCCTGCGTTGACAGATCTCTGCAGAAGGCCCTTTGAACCAGCAGAGGGCAGTTCAAACCACAAGAGTTGTTTTTCCTGCACCTTCAAAGGTGACAGGTACTGTATTTGCAGCCGCGATGAGACAGCAGTGACGCCTCGCCAGAGAGCTTTACAAACACCTGAGGTTTGCACAATCAGACAATCCCTTCAGATTCATTAAAGTGTGAATCTGTGACTCACACTTTAATGACGACAGTTGGTTACAGCTTGACCCGGCCCAACACATGGACATGATGCTTTACTGACCTGAAAAAGAAAGAGGGAAAGTAAAGACAGTCTATCTCTACAGATTCATATAATATTTCTGCTGGAATCGCTGACCTTCTCGTACTAGATGCAATCACTGTGGTATTTCACATGATATTGAGTCTCAGATTCTGTACTGAATACTGGATTTAGTGACCTTAAAAGTTAATGCATTTTGACTTCATATAGTATTACTATAGTGCAACATTTCTACAGGACATGATATATAGTTACTCTTTCAGAATAGTCATTAGCAGATACAGTGGTTTAGAAATTACAGTGCTGCTGCGGTGGCTACATGTCAGAATGAGTCTGAACAGCTCACCAAGTTGATTATAGCTCAATAACACTACAACTAAAAGTGAACACACTGTGCACCAGCACTTTATATATTCTTCTGCCTGCTTTATTAGTTTGTAGAAACATGGTAAGAGTTCTGTCATTTCAACAGCAGCTGGAAGTTAAGTGTTTTATGGATTTAAGCGTTGCCTTCAAAATAAAAGCAAGGTTTTAATGAAACTGATGGCCACGGCTTGTTGGAAGGTCTGGTTTGATAGCTGGCTACTCTGGGCCTGCCCTGTACTGTAAAAAGTACCCAAAAGAGGATTTCCTCTCAAAACAGTAAAATATGACTTTTGCACGAATTAAAGTCACTCAGGTGAACAGTAAATTTAAGCAAGTTAACAGTAAATCAATTCTTTAAGTATCTGATATAAAATATACTTCAGTATCAAAAGTAGTTTTCTGGCTGTAATAAATACTTCAGTAAATTACATGTAGGCTATATTTACACATATACTCTATACTATGGGAACCTGTTATCAGCATATATTCAACATCTATCGGATGATCAGTATCAATGTTTTTCTTCAGATTGTAAAGCAAAATAAATGATTTTAAAATGTGCTACTGGTGCAGCATGCAATATGTAAAGTAACTAGTAATTTAAATTTAGGAAAGTGGACAAAAGTACAATGTTTACCTTCATTAGTGGAGATTAGTTCAGAAAACTGAAATCCCAAGTAAAGTTCAAGCATGTGAAAAGTGGCTGTGATGCAACATCCTCTCACACAGTGTCCTGCCTACAACACAATCTGACTGGTAACACGTCACACGGTTTTCAGTTTGTCTTGATTTCTAATAATTGGTATTGGCCACGAAAAGGCCGTATCGGTCGACTTCAAACGGCTATAAAATAAAACAGAATCAACACAGAGTAAAACGAGAAGTCCGAACAAAACGTTTGACACATTTCTTGTAATAATTTCCCCTGACTGTATTAGTTTGAGGACCTCCTTTAATCCAATCTGCTGTATCAGTCAGGGATACATACATGGGCTCCATGAGGCGTATGAAACGGTGCGTGCGGTTACTGCTTTTATTGTGGAAAAACTCAGACCGGATGCTGACACACTGCCGCCAGCTTCACCCTGAAGACAGACAGACGCTTCCTCCTTATTTAAAACTTTAACAATGATAAAAGTTTGCCTCGAGTTTACTGTAAAACCCAAACTGTTTAAATCACTAAGGTGAGTTTGGCCTCCCTCACTGCTGCGCATGTCTCCTCTCGTGTGTCGGTGAACTACAGGAAGTGCCATGCAGGGCTGATAATAGCCCTCGTGCAGACTCCTCCCTCGGAGTTGTCCTGGGAAACACTAACAACTGTAAGAAAGTGCACTCAGTCCTCCTGTTTGTGAACGGGGAGACCGCCGCTCATCCATTTTCCTCCACAGCACTGACTTTATAACACCTTAGAGGACAGCCGGGCCCAGATCCGAACCCTGCCAGAACCCCCATCAACCAGGAGGATTATTATGCGTCCGAAATCTGTCTTTTCTTCGCACTGACTGAGCGTGAGGTAAGTGTCCCGTTGTTAACTGTGGACTCACATGAACACACCGGGGCTTTAACGTGACTTCGTGTCTCTGCGTGGTGTTTTCTGTCCACGGGCAGAAGTAGTTTAATGGCTGCTGCCGGACGGACGCTGGGTTATTAACTTGTTGCTCGGTAGCCATGACATCCCCTCCCCGAGCCTGCAGGGCCGATGCGGGAACTTATCACGTTTCTGTGAAGTCAGCGTCAGCGACGAAGAACTCGCTCATGTCCCGCAGAAATGTAAGATGATCCCGTACAAAAGCAGCCAAAGAAGGCCTGAGACATGAGCTGCGCAACATTCAAACTCCGGGAGGTGAAGGAAAAGTACGCTAACATTAGTAGAAACTCTCTCGCTGGCGCATGTCACGTTAACTTACAGCCATTAATGAATATAAGTTATTATAAAAAGCGCTCAGCATTATTACATGCGTCATAATGAAGCTACTGTAATTAAAAGTGTACATGAGTAATATTACAAAGCAGGACACATGATCCTTTTTATCATTGTACATGTTTGGAAGAATCACGTGATGTTGAGTCACTCTGCATGGCCATAAAATCGAACTGGAAAGTTTTTAATTGTAGTCATAGGAGGAGAAATGTGACTTTTTAATAGCGTTACACGATAAATCAGCTTAAATTTGCACAGCTCCATGCATGACAAAAGCAATCTTTATGTATCTCTACTGATGGATAAAAGTGATATACTGCTCAGCTTTAACTGACCATGTTGGATGAATTACATGAGCAGTAGTCTGAATAAATCTGAAATTAAAGGGGCATTGTGTAGTTTTGGAGGAGAAATGAAAACTGAATTTCGATATTACCAATTATTAATGAGGTAATAATACAAACTCAGCTATATATATATATATATATATATATATATATATATATATTTATTATAATTATTTTTTTTTTTACATTACTGAATAAACAAGCTGTGTAGAGGAAAGAAAACGTCCTTAGAACACTGTTTGAAGCTCTAAAGGTGGCGGGGTCTGCCACATTTAAACAAAGTAAAACCTTGTTTATTTTTGTTTATTTAGTTTTTTAGATATGATAAATCCGTTACTGATGATCAGTGATGATTAATATTTCGTTCCCAAAACTACATAGTGCACCTTTTTTAGCACAATCAAAAACTATGATTTGTTTGTGTTTTGGCAGCAAAGACTAGAATCTCAATATGTTTTTGTTTTGTTTGTTTTTTTAAGAAGGGAAGTTCAACTGCACAAGCTTTACTTTATGCTAGTGGGAGGCTCTGCACACATGTTAAGGGAGACAGTGGCCTTCTAATTCATTTACACTCGCTTGACCTCACCCACTTAAACACGTTCAAAGGACCAGGCGCATAAACATGGCAGCCCTCTGGTTTCCCACGTTGTAACACACCCTTAAGTTCGCTCAGAAGTCACATCTTCTTCACCTCCAGGATCACTCGGACCACATCCCACTCTGGGAACTTTAAACTCCTCCAGTGCAGATGCTCAGAAGATGGATTACTTGTTGAAAGTCAGATACTTTATGGAAACTTGTGCTCTGACTGTAAAAGTCTATCCAGTGTCTTTCAAAATGATCTTCTGCCTACAAACTGACACTGATCTGACAAGAGATCGAATGCTTTAAACCCGCACTAACACCCACGACAATAACGTTAGATCCTTGGATCCCACACTAATGTTTGATCTTCAATACAGTGTTAACCTGTAATCTGAGAAAACAAGCCCAAGGTGAAGGAACAGCTTGGAGGATTTGAGTATCTGGAGCCTCTTTTATTACCTCCTACGTCACATGTATATGGATTATGAGGACTGGACACAGTTGTTAGCAGCCCTCCGGCTCAGTGGCAGGACCCTTACAGTCACTGCGTTTGACTCATTGTGAGAGGCATCTGTTACTCTCGCCGTCATTAGAGATTTCTTACAGTCATAGTTGACTCAGTTCATCTGACTCTGGAGTCTATCTAGCAGTCCAGTCATCTTCCTTTTCTGTGAGACCATGTACATACTTTTCACTGTGTAAGTGGCCTGTAAATCAGAGCCTCTGCCTTTGATTGGAGCTATTCACCATCCTCCTACTCTGTTCTGCAGAGGAGGTGACTGTGAGAAAGGGAAATAATCTGTTTTCACTACTTCCTCAAGCTTTCAAAGGTGTGTCTTCTTTACAGTAACTCTTCAAATAACGTTATGTACACACTTACTCATTTTCTAACATTAGGCTAACTTATTCTGGACATTATCATGCGAACCACCTACTGTCTCTGGCGGACCAACCCCTGCTGCATAAACGCGTCAGTAACTGTGAGCCGCTTGTGATAACTTCCAGGAAAGCTGCCAGCGACACCCAGTGTACATCTTTCATCAGTGGGCCATTGGCTCAATCATCATTGTGTTACCTCGGCGATACATAGTGATCTAAGATGTATTCATTTACATGAAAATCTTCAAGATTATTACTTTAGTTTCTTTGCTTAAGCTTCGCTGTAACACACAGTTCCAGACTGTGAACTTCCCTTTACAGCTGCAGTGATCTTCTTCTACTGAAGACTGTCAGCTCTTTGTGCCTTGATTATTAGCCTGTTGGCCTGTTGTCGAGGGAGCCGGTCTAGTAAGTCCTTAGATTTGAACTACTAACCAACCAGATCATTGACAGTCTTCTGGTACATTTGAACTCTCTACTGCAGCAATATACATGTATGTTTGTGTAATGCGACACAATTTGAAATGTTTTTACTTTTCCTGGCCTGGTGATTTAAATACACTGTATGTATTTTCTACCAATAGGTAGTTGCTGAGTTTAGTCGCATTCACCGACTTTCTTCACTGTCTCACTTTGCCGAAAGTTAAAGCAACAGGCAACCGAATGGAATGAAGCATTACCTTGAATAAAAGTAGAATTTCTCTCAATTTGAACAATGTTGGTAACCGTTGGGATATTGTAAGTACACAGCAAAATATAAAGCAAAGATCTAGTTGTTTTGAGAACATTTTAATGCTGATATGTTTAATATATCTTTTAGTGGACAAAAGGTTTAGAGCTATAACTCAAGTATCAGTCTTTAAAGTAGTATAATCTTAAATATCAGGGCCATCATGCAGTTAGGGTATCACTGGATATGCAAGTCTGTAATCATGATCTTATTGTGCAAAGAAATACAAAAGTTAGACTTCCATTTCTTTAAACAAAGGCTTATTTGTCTAAACTCTCTGGGTGTCTCTTCCAGCAAACTTTAGGCTCACTTGTGAGGCTGTCCCAGCCAGAAATATGTGTTTAGCTCCAACAAGAGACAAATGAAAGAGGAGTTGGCCTCCCATTTAGAGTACTGTAAATTACCGTGAGGATTCTTCTGGCTCCAAGCTGAACCCAGCCAATTTCTCATCTTCACAAAACCCCTAATTTAATGATGATGGAGGATATGCACAGTGTCAGCCTTGTAATTACACTGTATTTAGTATAGAATGGAAGCATTAGAGGAAGTCTTACAGGTACTAGTTCATGTAGTGCTGTCTCAGGCATGGGTTTTGTATGCCTGGGAGGGCGGCTGCTGAATTCCCTGCTGATACTCACAATAAAGCCTTGACTTAGTTTTTGTTAAGTCTGGAATCGCTGGAATCCTCTCAGCACGCCAAACAGCAGCCACACTCGCTGTTCCAAAACAGCGGCCATCTCTGCAGCTTGTATAAATGTTGTGCCCCGGAGTAGTGTCTCTCTCTTTTCTCTTGGGACTTATCGGGCAGACTTTGTTGTTAATTGTTGCTGCGCCTGTGGTGCCACCACTTCTTTGTACAAAGTAATGTTCAAAACTTTGCCAGCTTGAAGTTTGTCTTAAAAGAGAATGTGACATTTTACGAATCTCTCATGTGAAAATATGCAGCAGGTAGATAGGATGGTGGTTTGAAAGATTATCCTGTTACCAATGGAAGCGCAGGGTGTCATGTGAAGTTTTACACACTGAATACTTGAAACGAAAACACAGTAGAACTTTATTTAAGCTAATTTGTTGAAATTTCGATGTAAAACATCAAAATATAAATGATAGCGCATAATACAAAATGATTGACATGCAATAGATGTGGCTTTTAAAACACAGCACATCTAAATCACAGAATATACAGGTTGCAATGACATATTACCGTATGTATTGTATTGTATGAAATAAAAGGGAAGAACGGGATCCAGGAGGATGACTGAGCGGGCCGGATCATTGCAAAGTTATGCCAGAGCCAAACAACGTCCTGTCCATCATGGTGACCAGGAGAAAGACAGGCCACAAGATGATTAAAAAGAAAACAAGATAAACAAGATGATCAAAAAGAAAATATCAGAACATATACAGATTTTGATTTTACAAATGTACAGAAGAAAGAAGATTTAAAACAGAAGAAAGTAATGATCTATGGGGCCTCTAGGGTTATGACATGCTTTCTACTTGATCCAATTGGATCTTGTAATAAAGTAATCATTCAGAAGTATGATAATGAAAATGTCCTCCCCAAAAATTGTCAGACTCCATTCACACTGCTGTTTGCATGCAGGGATCCTGCGCCAATTCTCTACCTCCTCCTCTGTGTGAAAGTTTTAGATGTGGCGAGGGGTGAAATTTCTCTCTGGTGCTGATCCGCCTCTGGATGTAGTATCAGGCCGTATTATTGGCGAACCGAACCAGTGTGAACGGATAAGCTGGCGGCGTGGAGTGGGGGGGGTGTCGGTCTGACAGTCTGATAACTACACAGGTCCCTCACTCAGCTTAATAAAGAGAAATGTCCCACAAAGCAAGGACAGGACCAAACAACAGTTACAACAGCAACTAATTTTTTTTGCAGTTTGTATGAGGAAAATAAATACCACAGCTACGTGGAGAAGCGTCCGTCCTCCTGTCTGTCCTCCCGACCGTCCTACCGACTCTTCGTCACATTTCTGCCCGAAAAACAGCATCTGTCACTGGCAAAAAACTTAAACTTTGTGATGAAAATAAATCACCTTGACGGTCAGCCTTCCAGACCGAGACTTCCGTGAACTTTCCCCCGAAACACAGCCTCCGTCCCCACGAGTGAGAGAGTCAGACAGCGTCCAGTTTACTGATGGCGATTATGTAATTATGTTATTTTGTAGTGATGTAATGTAATTCAGAGGGAAAAACGGAACTTTCACTTTCCAGGATGTTTGGTGGGGACGGATTTATCATGCCTTTCAATTACTGCACATTATAACACCATCCATATGATTATAAACCGACAGGGGGGACACTGGAGAAACACCTTGAAAACACACCGACATCATCATCATGACGCGTACACGCCTCTTTAGGAGCCACAGCGCCGACTTTCTGTGTGAATTACACAGCAGTTCATCTTGAGGTGGAGATGTCTGACTCTGTGTGAATCACCATCGGCGGAGAATTGGCGAACCCCTGCACCGGAGATGATGCGGCGTTGTTGTGTAAAAAGGGCTAATGTGTAAATGTTAGAAGTCTCCGTATGGACAGAAATAAAGCTTTTGTGTGCAGACCCACCAGGAAGCAAATGCAAAACAAACAGAACACAGGGGGGCTCAAATACAGCAGTGCAAATAGATACTGGCAGAAACTAGATTGTCAGGGCGGATGGGGTACAAACTAGCTGGGTTATTTACTGTTGGGCTCAAAGCTTTCTGGAAGAGGTTTCCTGTATATCTACTGAAATCTGATTTCACTATGTATACAGGGGATTTCTTACCTGTGAATGCAATCCAGTCACGCACTATGTGGATGCAAGGTACAAGTAATACCTGGTATAAAGAAGGCCCCCGAGCCTCTGTGTGCTCACTCAGGGCTTTCTGTGCTGAGCAGCCAGACGAGGCTCAAGTTTGTTCTCAGGTGTCTGCACTGCAAAATGCACTGCTCATACTGTGTGTATGCCACTCACCAATACTCATGTTCTGATGTACATCTGCCATGATATTCAGGCATGTCAACTTGGCATGACTGAAAGGGGCTTTATATAGTTTGAAGACTTGAGCATTTATTACAGCCAAACATACTCTGAGATATTTTCTGTAAATAGACATTTTAAATCAAATCTGAAAAATCCAGCATGTTGTTTGGGAATTCTTGAAGGCATGTTCAGATTCCCCAAACAGTAAGACTCCTCTGTGCTGTTTTAAGTAATGCATTCTACCCCATGCACAGTTAATTTGAAAAATTGTATACCTTAACAAAATAGCAATATTTGAGAGAAGAAGACCGTGTAGAGAGAGACGTGCCATGAACGTCCCCAGCCACATTAGAACCAGGGACATTGTGGTTTATAGTTGGCATCTAAACCCCGAAAACAAAGAGGCACCACAAAAAAGTATATTTTCAAGGCTCTTTCAAAAGGTGTGAGACTCTTTCCTTAAACTGAAAAAAAAAGAAGTCAGTTGGAGTGATGTAAAGTTAAGAGTGCTCTACTTCTGTAAAGCTATGAGGCACTTGTACTGTCCTTGAGTATTTTGTTATACTGGTACTCCACTAGATGTATGAGAAAAATTGATGTACTGTATGGTTTATTAGACTAAATGTAAAGCTTATGAAGTCAGATGCAAATAAAATACTCAGAATAAAAAGCTGCAACATCAAAGCACTTTCACTTTTGACACTATAAGTACATTATTCAATTTATGGCTGCAACTCACAATTGCTTTATGTTTATTTATGTGTGGCTTATTTTCTCCATTGATAGATTTAATCATTTAGTCTGTGAAACATTGAAAAGAGCTTCTCACATATTCCCTCGAGTCCAAGATGACTTCTTCAGATTGACTTCTTGATTTGTCTGACTACCAGTCAAATTGCTGGAAATATACAATTTAATGTAATGTGAGACAAAGACAAGCAGCATATTCTGACAACGTATGAGATCAGTTGAAGGCAATACACGCAGACCATTTGCTTTTTTATGGTGCAAGGAGTCAAATCCTCAAAAGCTAAATTCCAATGAATTAGTAATTCCTGTACACATTTCTTTTATTGATATTTTTTCCCTTTACATTGATTTGTTCACCGTTACTTGGTGATTGAATCCATGCACAGATAAAAAATGTGCAGGAATTACTATTTTCTTTTAAAAAAAGTTTTTTTGGCCTGAAATACAGCTGAAGATATGACAGGAAACAGGATGATAGAGACATGCAGCAAAGGGCCCCAGGCCGGGACTCGATCGCGGGGCCGCCGCAGCGAGGACAAAGCCTCTGTACATGGGACGCCCGCTCTACCAACTGAGCTAGACAGCGCCCTGGAATTACTATTTTCAGTTGGATTTGAAAACCTCGAGCAACCTCATTTTTGACATTTATGTTTGAATCATGACTTAATGAAAATTATCAAAAATTAATTATCAAAATCAATGCAGATTATCTTTCTGTCAATGTACTAGCTTCAAGTACTCAACTAATCATTGCAGCTTTACTGCAGATATATTGCACTTTTTATATAACTAACAGTTTGATTGTACAACTCATTCATTACCAATATATAATGTATCCCAATCTCCCTGTTATTACATGGCTGAGGTTGAGCAGCTGTTGGCCATGCTGTTTCATCTTTTTTACATCAACACCAAACAATTGTCAGCAGTCCTCTCTGTATACTATCTTAGCATGAAAATGTCACTACAGAGGATTATTTAGTATGATTTTTTTGATAAAGCGATAGGACTAGTGTGCATCTACTACAGACTACATTTTGAATAAAGGTCTGTTTAGAAAGCAGAGGCAGGACCGTCGCTGCAGACACCTGACCTGTGCCCGGTAGGCTCCGCCTCTCCCCTCTGACATCAGGGCTTTGATCTGCCTACTGTCTGTGTTAGCACAAAGCCATATTTAGCTCAGTGTAATCAGTGTGGTGAGAGCCTGCGTGCCCGCTACTGAGGATACCTGCCTAGTATAAACACACCTGCTCTCTCTGGTGGATTTAAAGTGAATTTAATGTGCACCTGATAGAGCCTGCCAGCAGCCATCGTCCTCAAACAGACTGTGGGTAAGGATTCCATTGATGCCTCAATGTGCTGCTTAGTTAGCTAAGACAAATTCCTTTTTAAAAGTTGCTCCGCAAGTTTGAGGTGACAGAGTCAAAGAACCAATCAACAAGCAGCTTTTAGGTTGTAGTCAAAAGCATTATTGATTCTGAAGGTTTTCTTCCTTGTTTATGTTTATTGATAGCATTCCCCAGGGCAGAGATGAACCTGTTGCTGTGCCGAGCAACGTGCGCTTCAGTGATAAAGCTTAATGGCTTTGATAACGTGTGACCAAAGAGTCTACCGTTGAATTAAGTCCTAATTGGGCTCTGCTTATGGGAAATTCTGCATTTTATATAAACAGTAGCCAATATGAATGTACCTGTTTACTATTTTTATTTATAGATAATTTTATTCTAATTTTATTTTAAACAGTTAAACACAAAAGTTCCTCCAAATGCTGAAAAAGATTATCTGCGTTCTTACAAAGCTTTTCCCATTCACACACAATCACTGTAATATCGAGAATGATCCACATTGCTCGCATTTCTTTCAAGGTGGTCTGTGTCTTACTGTTTTGTTCTCCACTTAAACTGGGCAAAAAACTCCAAGTCTTGCTCACATGGTTTCATTGTGCATGTAAAAGCTGTGACTGGTCACACGTAGTGGGTGTGCTGGGTATAGAGACAGAGACCTGAATGTAGGATGTCAGTCACAATCTGTATAAAGGTGCATTGTGGTGGACCACATGATAATTACTTTGAATGGGGTACTTCTAAGACCAAAAGTATTGTGCAAGGACCAAATTTGCAAGATCAAGATAAGGTCAAAAAGGAAGAAGAGAGGCGGGGATAGCCTGACCTTTAGTCATTAGATTCATCATAACGTGACGCAGTGGCTTGTTAAATGCCCACGTCTTATAATATAATATAATATAATATAATGTAAGCCATGCCTCCAGACTTAAACATGTGAAGTCTCAAGGCTATGATGAGATAACCCTGATAACATCTTCTTTATGATGGCTGAACTGAGCGTCATGTATAGAAAAGGTGTAATGTCCTTTAAAACAGCTGAAGCATGTGGCCAGTAGCTTAAGTGATCCGTTGATGGTCTTAAACAAGCAACAGTTAGCTGTAGAGGCTGACTACTTCAGCATATATTTAAATCACAAGTATTAATGTCATTTAGAAGTCCACCCATTTAGCCATTTCCTGTTTGAGAAATTGAGCATTCTTGTGGGCTGAGATGTCTGTTCTGTAGACCGGGGACCAGTGGGGGAAGTGGGAGACGCATGCAAATCATTGGCAGTCCAGTTCCCCAAACCACTGTGCTGGCTTTAGTTTCTCACTTCTTCTTCAAATCTGTACAATTTCTAAAGAAACACATTGGGTTGACTTGAGTCATCTGGTTGCAGAGTAACGCAATGGAAAGACCCTAGAGAGGTCACTAGTACATCACTGAGTAAACACACAAACGCATGCATATTTGTGGGCAATTTAAGAGTTTCTGATTGACCAGACTTGCATGTCTCAGCTTCTCACGGAAGGAACCAGACCTGAGAGTTTCCTGCTATGAGACAACAGTAATAAAAAGATACCAATAACAATCACAGCTCTGGAGATGTACATACTTTTATTGTTTATGTTCAACATTGCACTGTGACACAATTCAATCAAAGTCAGTGTATTTATTGATAAACATCAGCCTTTACTGTGGTGTGGGTGATGGTAATGTGATCAGGCCTGCTGTGAGGCTGAGGTTTGCACTACTCATGATTCTCTGGTCTAAACCTCTTACCTCCCAAATGGGACGAACAGCCACTCTCGTTTTCCAAAAACTGTGACGTCTCCCAGCATCTCTCTGTTTTATTTGCTTCTTGGCTCCCATTTTGTCTTCTTTTCAATGTCAGTTTGTTATTTCACACACCATGGCTGAATGACTAAGCACATTGAGTTGACAGTGAAATACCATATTGATCATCTTGAGAGATTTCGTGGCGGTGTCTGCCTCAGTATATAAGTTGAAATCCCCATCGCTCACCTTGCTGTTGCACCTCAGATCCAGTGAGAAATTGGTTGAAAGAGAGTTTGACATTTTGGGAAATTTTCCCTCTTTGCTTTCTTGCCAAGAGTTAGATTGATACTACTCACCTGTTTGAATGTTTGGTATGAAGCTACAATCAGCAGTCATCTTGCTTTGTTTAGCTGGGCATTACATTTTAAAAAGGGGGCAACAACTCAGCTAGGTTTGCTCAAATGCAATAAAACCTGCCTTCCAGCACCTCTAATACACACTGATTAACACATATCTTGTTTGTTTTATCTATACAAAACCTAAAATGTAAAACATCTCACGTTTACATGGGTTATCGTTTTCTTGGACGGGACCAGGATTTTCTACTCGCCTAGAAATAGTTAGAACTCAAAGTAACACTACAAAGTCTTTACATGTTGGTGTTTTCGCACAATTTAACTAGAAGATGCAACTGCAATCTAGATGTGCTTTGGATGGAGCTCAGCTAGCTTTTCTTCCTGTTGTCTTTGTGTGAAGCTAAGCCAGCCGACTGCTAGTTTCATATGTTATACGCCATATATTGTTTTTTATTCACAGAATGGTGAAGGCATGGCCAGGCCAAATTTAACTGTGATTGGCAAACCCTGATATTTTTAGCCAACCAATTTAACTTCTAATGGCTAAACCTAATGAAACCAATCAACAAAGCCAATAAGTATATGAGCCAACAGAAAAGGACTCCAGACTAACTTTTATGACCACTGTCCTTTCATATCTTTCTAAGTCCCGCTGTGTGTTTGGCTTCATTATATGTCAGCAGCATTGGAAATTACATTTTTCTGGGTCGTAGATTCTAAAGTCTACCAGCCACCATTTTGCAATCATACTTTTGTGTAACATTTATCTTGGTTTAAAAAAAAAAAAATGAATGTGCACACATATTTTTAACTGCCCTTTTGCTGCGCTGAATATGGTTGCTTAAACCAGGTCACAAACAAATCACATGTGGGCTTTTTTTCTAAAATAGTCATATGCCCGAAATTCGCTACTCGGCTGAAGTGCTGTAAGCCCTAGGCGGACTAGCAGCAGCACAGGCGTTTTGCTACCCTGACAGGTCAGTTGTATAACTCAGTTAAATGCTCTCTATCTTTGAATCCCATGTGAAAATTGCTAACCCGCCTTTAGACAGGGACGGGTGCTAATTTCCCACTCTGAGTGTCAGCTCTGTTAGCTTTGCTCTTAGCTCTGTAAGCTGTAAACTTTTTGCTTAACATACATATTCATCCCAAAAACATTCTTCTATCAACACCGAGATGATGGGACTCACTTAGTCTTAAACCATGAATCAGAGGCAGACGAGGGAATGTCATGACTTCACCAACCTGGAAGAAAAGGGCATAATTCTTCTAATCTAGCTCTCTGCAAAAGGGCACATGAATTGGTTCCCCCAAATCTCAAACTATTCTTTTTAAAATGTCTATGAAGCACCTCATGCCTTTATGGTTTAGAAACAGAGGGGGAGGGGATGGCATCAAACCTGGGGAGGGGCGGTGATCAAGGCCCAGGCCCTGATTACAGGCCGGCCCCCAGTGTGCCTCACAATAAGATAATGCTATCTGCACCCACAGGTATTTGGTTTCAGTGGAGAGGGTAATAACTGTCACCAAACACTGAGGAGACCTTTCATCCCCCAGCCTTGTGTTGTCAGCCAGCGCTTGTGTGCAGTTTCTGCACAGAGGCAGCTTTTGTGTGGCAGGGTGAGGTCACGTCACCATGATGGCCTCATATCTGTCCATAGACACAATAGCAAGGTTTGATTAAATCAAACAGCCGTGGCTATCTAAATGGTAGTCAACATGGTGTGTCCAAGTTACTGTGGTGGCGTTGTTGAGGAGATGACGTAGCCCTGACTAATCTTGCTGTGGCCCTGAAGAGCATAGCTGATAGTGAACCGTAAAAAGAATCACACAAGGGTTCAGCACATAGCAGACACACTTTGCTCTCTCTGAGGTTTTGTGCTACAGTGGATTGCAGTCAGTGCACATCATGTTGTAGTGGTAGGCCAGTGGTTAACCAGGGGAGAAAGCACAAGAGGTTAAACAAACGTCTGAGTTAAACATCAAACCCGGCTGAGCCACACAGAGCCTTAATCCTCCCTCAATGTGCCACATTTCAGGGACGTGATTGCAAATGTTATGTATCCATTGTGGACACCAGCCAGTGAATTCTTCAAGAATTTGACTGACATAGTCTTTAGGAATCTTGCGTTATGAGTCAGACGTTTGAACGAAAGTTTGGTTTGGACAGAAAAGGCAAACTAGCCTTTCAGCCAGAAATTGTCTGGTTTTATTGATGCTTTATTTCTGCAGACATATTAGAAATTTGATTAAATATCCATCCAATGCTTCAGTGCTTCCAAAACTGATGAAAAAAAGTGTATGACCTGGAATAAACAAGTTGATTATCAAGGATAAAAGACAGTTGAACAGTTGGACATGAACTCTATTCTCACCAGGCCTCGAATCAGCCTGAAATCTCTCCCTGGCACGCTTCTCTGCCATTTGGTGGAGGTTTATATCCAAAGCTCCTTACTGTAACATGAGGCCTTACATCCAAAGCAAGAGTGATCCAAGTGGGCATTGAACCTAGTGCCGTTGCTTACAATAGGAAAACCAACGGAATTCCATGTTGAATATGAAGAAAAAGGAGCCTCTAGCCAATGTTTTATGTTTGTTTGTCATATGCATGAATCTAAAATGAAAAATAGTCCAAAATAGACACAAAGCTGAAGATATTCAGGCCAGGCTGTCCTTGTCCAGTTTATACCACAGGGGGAATGCCTGCTTAGGTGAAGTACCTTCTCAGTCCTGCCCCTCTCTGAGACTTAAGTCCTGTCTCTGTTGTCATCATGGAACCCTGGTGTTGGATGACACCTCAGGTCTATATTGGACTTCTGTCCCTCTTTACAGGTGTCTCCATGTCCTTGACTGCAGCTCTCTATGCACAGTCAAATTCAAACAGCTTCATGAAAAAGCAGCCCCAGGTAATTGTTGTCCCCATAACAGAAATCCGCATTGACATTCCTCAAGTTAATTAATGGCCAATGGGAGGCTTTTGACCTAGAAAAACTGTAGTATGAAGATTTGAGGTGATAAACCGCTGCTATAAAGTTGTACATTGCCATATGCACATTGAGTTCAAACAATGTGACCTGGTTCATCTCAAGTATCTGCATTGGGTCCTGCACACTGTGCATCTGAGCAGCTGCTCACTTCCAGTTACAGCTTTTTTGGCTTCATCCAGGGAAGGTTTGATGAGACTTGTGCTCCCTGTCTGCAGCAGATGCTAAGTTCAATATTGCTGGTTAGTACAGTCAAATTATATACAGTGTTGCCAGTTGTGAAGTGTTCTTCATAAATGTGTTGCTTCCTTATCTAGAATTGGGTGGTTTTCACTCTCTTGCTGCTCCTCTGAGCTTTGTGGCTGCTGAGTCTGATTTGCAGGATAGGCATGATTGCTGGGATTGCTGAAAATGTTCCTTGTTCTGTGAAGGACGTCTGATCAGTGATTTCACACAAACTATTTGCAATTTTTAGCAGTGACGGATAGCAGTGGCAAGAGGACGTGTCATGAGATACACGTAGATATAAATTAGCTTATTAGAATGTCATAACATTTCAAGCATTTTCAAAAGATGTCATGTGGATTCATCAAGTTCATCATAAACGAGAGGCAGTGTTGACTATGGTCGGTGTGAAAGTTATCTCCCAGCGTAGACATAATTTTGTTGATAAGATTAGTAGGCAGCCATTCACCGAACTAAGGTGTGTTAATGACTCTTTAAATTACGAATTGGGCAATGCTATGCTGTCAGTCGGCACGTAGATGATGGTTTTGGGTGGAGTTCGGTAAGAATCTGTGGATCATGTATAAAACCGGAGTGCTTTTATTGCCTGAAGTGTGTTTGTTTTGAATTACTCAAACAAACAACTGAAGACCTCTGACCTGCATGTAACATGTGCATTTGTTTTAGTGATTTAAAGAGATGTGGCCTTTGGACAGGAGGACTTGGATGTTCCTACAGGAAGTCTTGGATACCATTATGAGCCTCTAGTTGTCTCTGATCTATCTATTGTTTATTGTTCCTTCCACCGATTCATTGTTCACTTGGGTGTTATAATGTGATCGGATTCATACTGGATTCTCTTTGATGTGAAGGATTAGGAAAAGGCCTTGTGATGATCATATGCCGCAAAGTGAATAACTGGTCTGTTTACATTCATACTTGCATTAGAAATCTTATTTTCATAACTTCAGAGAATAATGCCAAGTTATTGCAGATTTGGTTTGCACTTGAGTTCATCAACATCCATGTATTTTTAAATAGTCTTGATTAGGAAGAGCAATGTAAACTTATATGTGCTCTGAATGGGACACAAACCACAGAACTGTTCTACTATGAATGAGTCTCTGTACATTCTGTCATTTCTACATGTGCGAGTGCTATGATACACATTTCTACATTGTCTGGCATTACTTGACTGATCTACAGGTGGCATTAACATGCTAAGCTGTTCATGGGCCTGCAAAGACAGGGAAGAATAATACCGCAAACACTTAAACATAGATGTGAACAACTGAATTTCAAATACTTCAATTGGGGTTGAGGGAAATTAATTTAACACATTTATTAGACCAAAAGGATCATTCACACAGTGTGTTTTGGTGAGCAACTCTGACTGTAAATATAACTTGTTTGTCAAGAGGAAAACTCCACAGCCCCCCTTCAAGTTCAATCACAATACACTCAGGTCTGTGACAAAGGTGCCTCCATGAAACTATTCCTGTGGCCTACTGTCTATTGGACTCGTATCGGTGTATTCTTGACTGTGACATTTACCTTCATCAGGTGCACCTCCATCTAGTGAGGATTGAATCATGTGTGACTGAAGGCTGGTGAATCCCAGCAACAGCAAGATTCTCTCTCCCAAAAGAGACCTTGGTTGTCACTGACGAAAGCAAGACATTTACAGACAGTGCTACAAGGAAAGTGTTTTGGATTTGGTAACACACCATAATAATAGTTGGTCCTGTACATGTGGTCACGTTGGGGAATCCTCAGCTGAAGATTGGGAAGGGTGTAGGAGATGGTCTGATTAATGAGTTGTGAAACTAATCCTATTCATCCTTCCATTCATGCTGCAGTCACATGGCTGTTACGGCTTATTCTGATGGCCAGGGGAGCTGTGGAAGCCATAACAGGTCCATTCACAACCCTGACTCGGCATATCACCACTCCTACCCCAGCATTGACGGGGTTTTTGTCCCTTGATTTATTGGTCCATTTGTGACGACTGTGCACTTGAACTAGGTTGATGTCCTGCTTCTTTCTGGCCTTTCTCCTGCTGAGGAAGAAAATCCTGTTTTTTAGCAGCAGTTCAAAGGGAGTTTCTACCATAATGGAGACTCTAATGAGCTCAACTAAAGGCTGGCTGCACCCAGTGTTTTAGGTGGAGTTAATGGGTTGTGTAATCTCTATAAGCAGGTGTCGGGTGGCCGTAGGCTGAGCTTAAGGGGTGTCATTTCTCAAGGTTCCTCTGTTTCCAAAGAAGGAAACTTAGTTTGGTTTGGATACATGTTCTTTTTCTGAATGTCATGGATGGTTTTTATTTACCAATTTGTGTAAAGAAGCAGATAGGAATGGTTGTTTGATGGCACAATGTAGACCAGATTTTGAGTCAGTTACTGAATGATGGTAGTTGTGGGTGTTACTAAAAATGTAAGCTTCAGACGAATACCGCACAATATGTAGATCTTCTGCCTTGAAATTTTAAAAAATGACGAGGCCTTTGATTTATATTCCACTGAGTTGTGAAATTGCATCATCCCCAATTATCCCTAAAAGTTAAAACCCAGAGACAATCAGTAATTTTACTAAAAATTACTATGCATTTCATTTAGTCTCATGTCAAAGAATATTGCAAACATAATCAAAACATTGATTTAAGAAGAAAGAAAGTCGTAGATGGATTTTCATCAGCAGTGGTCGTTGTTTAGCAATAAAGTCATCAACTCCGATGAACCCACTCTACTAACATCCTTTCTTTGCACCAGGAATTACATGATTTGTCCTCACTTTAGTTAAATCATGCTTTGTCTTTGTAAAAAAATTTTAATTTCGAATGTTTCTCCATTTCTACAGCTATTACCTGTGTACGGTAACTTGATAACCAGGTATTATCCACAGCACCAAGGTATCTTGTTTCATTACATTACCCAGTGTACATCTGTGTACCACTGAGAAAATTCTGCAGCCTTTTGTGATACAGAAATAAGTTCATTGAGTCTGTTGCATTGTTGGTGTAAAGGATCTGCAGATATAGCTGTTTTAGAAGTCCCCTATTTAATTTCTGAATGATTTTTACTGCCCAAGAGGAACTGTTTGACCAGATGAACTGTCACAAACATACTGTACGCCCATGTGGTCAAGTGGAGAAAATGGATTCAAGGCAGTCTAGTGAACCAATATCAGACCTGTACTGAGGAGTATTTTTGATCTTACCACAGCACCAAGGGACTCCTTGGCTTGTGAAAGACTCTCTTGTAGTGATGAACACAGAGACTTAACACCCAACTCTGTTGCACAGCTTGTAGCCTCTTTTAGCTCATTGTTTATGTTTGGTTTGATTTGATTTACCATTGGTTGAATACCAACTCTGTTATCAACAAAAAAAACAGTTGTCAGTGGGTCCCATCAAAGCACAAAACAGCAGAAACGGAGCCAACATTTTACGTCAAGAAAGATAAATGAAGTTATTGTTTTTTCAGGACTTTGTATAGACCAAGCAACAGTTGACTGTCCATTTAATGTACATTTGTCAGGGGGTCAGAACCCTGACTCAAAGCAATTATTTGCTAACCTTAACTACTTTATTAGCCACAATAACTTAGTTGGGTTAGGTAGGGGTTAAAAGAAACTATTATATCCTTTACATTGAAAGACTAATTACCCTTATGCACATGACCAATGTATTAGTAAGTCCTGCAGTTTTTGAATTGTACTATAAAAAGACTGACTTGCACTTGCATTGTTTGTGTAGGAAGTGGGTGTGATAAATTGTTTTGTGCTTAAGTATTTTGTGAATCGTCCACTAGATTGATTATTTATTAATATACCACTGAAAACACATTCAGACCATATTAAGACTAACACAGTCGCTCAACTTCCTCCTGAGATGTGAGGACATCTTCGCTACTTTAGACTGGCTAACTAGCATAGCTTGACTATCACACTATCACAAAGTGGAAGTTTGTGGAAGTATGTTGTAATGATGCACGCCTTTCCAGTGGTGCAATTACATCCTGTGATGATGCAGTATCATGAATCGGCTTCCTCTATGTGTAACCTGCGTTCCTGCATCATATCGGTTAAAAAAATCAGAACCAGAAGGGGACTAAAGGGAAAGGGAATCGTGGATAGCCACATGGTGACCCAGTGGGTAAAGGGATATAGTAGGCAGCTTGTTTAGAAATAGGCAGAGGTTAAAGGTCATGAAAGCCAATGTGTTGAGCTATGAAAAGTTACACCTGCACACTCTCGTTGTCTCATTATCAACCAAATGGCAGCTATAATATAAAATATAAGATGTTTAATGTTTAAAAATGGCCCAGTATGTTGCAAGCTGTAGCCCGAACTCTAAACATACACCTCCAGTTTGTTTTACCGACTCAGACTTTTACCAGATGAACTGTGAGGCCAATTATTCTGTATAATTATATGTTTGACTCACTCACAGCAGAAAAGAATTTGTGGTATTAACACTGGCATGTTTAGCTGCCAGCTGTGAATGTGCAGAGGATGTAAATCAGGTTGGTGCTGATAAAAGCCACAGAAACCTTCCCTGCATGAATGCATGTTATCACCTTTGCCTTCAACAGTGGAA
Organism: Diplodus sargus; assembly: GCA_903131615.1. NCBI lineage: Eukaryota > Metazoa > Chordata > Actinopteri > Spariformes > Sparidae > Diplodus > Diplodus sargus. The sequence goes on from CAEMYA010000597.1 coordinate 307,566, forward strand.
ACGGTGAATGTAGCAACGCACCCACTTCCTACCAAATATTTTCTTATTGTGCAAAGTGTTAGGCCCACTATTGGTCCAAAAGATGTCACATGAATGACATGTCAAAGGCTTAACACCTGTGAAAATCAACCGTGATCTGGCCCATTGAAGCACCCCTGTGCAAGACCCCAATTCATATCTGTTTGTGTACTGCGGAGAGAGAAGCAGCAGATGACAAATGTCCGAAATACCAAAATATAAATGAACCAGTGCGCCTGTTGGGGACATTTTGTGAGAGTCTTATCAGTCAAAGTTGTGCTAGTGGTGAAGAAGCTGGTCCCTGGCCCAGTGCACTTAAGGCAAGAGGATTAGACTCCAGAGTATTATTAGAGCTGCTGATTATCCCCTTACCTGATCCGCCTAATTCTAGCTCGAGACTATTTATTTAGCAGAAAAGAGGAAAAATGTTTGGATTGAGCTATAGAAAGTGAATTGGACTCGTCGCGCTTCAGCGCTCTGTTGAGTCCAACATTGACTCTTTTGGTGCTTTCTGCTGAACTCATTAGGTCCTGGCCTTTTGTCGCTGTCTCCCCCGCTGTGGGGTTCATGTGATTAATGCACTGCTGACCACTGAGGCCAGCAGCAAGGACTTGTTTTAGTGCCAGGGAACAGCAGACAAAAGAAAATTGTCTCTCCAAATAACTGAGGAGAACTCAGGCTCTCAAAGCTGAGCAGTCCCTTGACTCAATGATGAATGCAAGCAGGCTAGTATCTGTTAAAGGAAGTTCAACAGAAAGGTTTCCAATCCATTTGTCCTTAAGTCTATAGCTGTGGTATGTTTGTTTGGATGTAATTACACACCCACTGCTTCTGACCTTGTGCCCAGAAAACAGCTTTGAGGCCTGCATCCCAGACTGGGAGTAGGGAATCCAACGTGAACATGAGCCGGTAAATCCTGCTAACTGATCTTCCCAGCATAAACCCATGAAGAAGAGGCAAAGTAGTATGTTTTGTAGCTCAAACTCTTTCTTTGTCTTTCTGCTTGGTGAAGAACTAACGGGTGATTTGATGAGGCAGGAGCGAACAAAAAGTTTGTCATCATTGCCGCGGCTGTCTTTGAATAAACGAGCACAAATAGGGACCTGGCAGTTGTGGTTGGAGTGTGTGAGTGTGTGAGTGTGTGAGTGTGTGAGTGTGTGAGTGTGTGAGTGTGTGTGTGTGTGTGTGTGTGTGTGTGTGTGTGTGTTCCCCCGTGTGATTCAGTGTGTGTCTGTTCTCCGCTCATGCACTATTAACCTCCCACAGAGTGTTGGGACGACTGCCAGGGTCAAGCTTAACTGTCACCTTGTCAGCAACAATGTTCTGATGCTGCTAGAGCTGGTATACATGCATTTGGTGAAAAAAGACCCCGTTGTTTAGAGCAGTTTGTTTGCAGAGTGTTATTCCAGCAAAACACTCTGTGGCTCATTTCAAGGAGAATAACAGACTTTGCAGAAATTTGACCTAACTTTAATATCGAAGGGTCTGTATCAGTGTCCATGATATTTGTGAACGAGTTGCTGTTGGAGAGTAATATCAGATTTTATTCTGATTTAGAGGGCTCATATGTGATCAACGCATCTGTAAGCATTAAAACAAAAATTCTGTACACAATTTGTTCTCACAGTGTGACTACTTGCTATTTTTAAAACTTTTTAATGATTCATAATTGAAATAGACAGATTAATTTACTTTTATTTTCTTTGCTCACACTTAGCCGTCCATACCAAAACAGGGAGAGGGAGCCAAGATGCCGACCATGTTACACAACTTTTTTAACATCTCCCAGGAATTCAACTACAGACTTTGCACTTAATGTCGCTATGATTGAGTGGCACGAGCCTCTGTATATGGTCACCATAATTTGTGGAGACACTTGTTAGACAGGAAAAACCATTCAAGAAACACACTTTGCTTGGAACAGAAACAGGATGCACATGTATTATGTCAATTGTGTTTCACCAACCAACTGGTTGAGCCATGAGTCACCTAAACACATTCATGTTTACATCTGTTATATGTACCATTTTACATCTCTACATCTCTCTACAAGGTGAGCTTAATGTTGACAATTGGGTTTTACATTTTCGTTATTGACCTTCCTTCTTTGCCCAATTCCAGTTCAGTTCGGTCCAGTTTATGCTTTATGTTACTACGAACAGACCCATAATGTGAAAGTGGGCTCTCACAATAATAAACCCAATCGGGCAGCTGGTTTTTTTTGGTGAAAAATTTTGCTGTAGCCTACCCACTGTACACTACCTGCTAAGCAACAAACCAGTGGTCAACAAAGTTGGCAACTAACTGGCAAACACAATGGAGAATTCCACAGTTAAAGAGTCGTTAATTTCCCTCAGAAGTTGGTGGAGAACGAAACATAGCTTAAAGGAAGAGTGAATATAGGACTTAGGTGTGGTAAGAGGTGATCAGACACATGACTTCAAATGAATACTAATGTTGCTTCATTATTACGCTCCAGTTGCTAAATGGACAGTTAACACAACAAGGTTCTAATACATGAATATGTTCAAAGCTTTTGCACTGCTTTAAGTGGCTAAAAAATAAATTGATACTAAATTAACACATAATCTTGTTTCGTGTCATAGCATGTACTCAGTGAAACATACTGTACTGCAACTCTCTGACATACCATTTGTTCTTCTCTTGACAGTGTCCGGGGACATGAAACTCAATCCACAGCAAGCTCCATTATATGTAAGTATCACTATTCTTTATTCTTAATGCTTACATAGAAGCTCTTTTTTCAAGGTGCACAGTTGGTCTTTTAATGCTCACACACAATGTTAGTCCACCCACACAGATGTTTTCGTTTTGCCTATTTAGACATCGTCTCAGGATTGTGTAGGTGTGTGCAGTGCTTGAAGGTCAGTTTATTGCACCTTGTGGGGCGGGACTGCTTACACCTTTTATCATTCTTAATAGTGTTGTGAATGGATTTAAATGACCTCGTGTAGTTCCTGGAAGAGCTTGGCCCCACTTCAACCAAAGAAAAGGTCTAATTAACAGGAATAACTGAAAGCAACTGCGTGGATATTCAGGGATAGATAGTAAAGAATACAACATTAGACTGCATGCAAATCAACTGGCTAATGTTTTGCACTCTGCTCACTTGCCTCTATTTGAGTTTTGAATGTTACCAGTTAAATTTAAATTAGAACCACTTGATGGACTGTTGATATTACAAAAATAGACCCGAAACAAGTTGATTAAGAGACGACATCATGAGACAGAAACAAGACTAATGATATGAAACCATGACATTTTTCTTCCTCAAAATCACTAAACTAAAAAGAACAACAACCGTGTCAAAGCTGCACTGGCTTCGTTGTGGTTCCGATTGTGGGTCAAAGGCCTGAATAACAACCCTCACAGTTTGATTAGAGAACAGGTACTGATCCTCACTTAGGTGCCTTGGAGCTTAAATAATTATACAGAAATGGACAAATTGAGGCCTAGTTTACCTGGACAAATGCCATTTGTCCAAATCAATAGTTGAGCAGGTAATTACAGCGAAAAGCTTGGCGCCTTATGCAAAGAGGACAACTTGATTGCTGGATGTTCTTTTTAGCTTTGAGCTGAAATGTTTTCATTGTGCAGACTGTGTGTGTGTTCATAAGAGCATGCTGCATTGCAAAGATGGTTTTGGTTTAGTTACAGGGTCTACTGGCCTAAAAGATGTAGGATGGATAGGACAAAGAAAATCAATGTCCACTATGTAGTAACGGGGTTTTTGTTCAGTTTATTTCCTGAATAAATGAACAAAGACACATTGTGAACGTGTCTCAAGCTTCAACCACATATCCGATGAAGTGTGGGGTCAGGTGTACTTTAAAACTTTATTTATTGATTTGTTGTAAAAGTACCATCATCTATCATTTAATTATTAATCAATATTCTCGGATGCAAGTGTATTTTCCCCAAAGCCTGGTCAGCTTTCCAGTGTAATTTGGGGTACCCTTTTAGTCACTTTGTGACTGGTAGGACTGCCTTCAGAGTGAGTTACCTGAGCGGTTTACATATGGTTCAGATGGAGGAGGTGTTACGCTTTAGTCCTCTCAGATCACTGAATTACAGTCTGTGTCATGCGGAATGTGGCGACCACCTTGAAGAGGTTAACTCAGCCACTTTAAATCTCCCGTCTTATTCTTTGTCGTGACTCAAGGCTTAATTACTATCGGTAAGGGTTGACATATTAACTGAAAGCCTCTTTTGTGGCTCATATTCCTCGTTGTCATCACAGGTCATTTCCCAGTGCCCAACAAATCAATCTCATGATCCCTCTTAGTCCTCCTTTAGACCAAATCGGTAGTTGCTGCAAATATTGCCAGTCCTTCCATTGAGCGTGTGCAGTGCCTTTAGTCTGTGGTGAGGAAAAAAAAAAAAGCCGACAGCGGCCCTGTGGCAAAAAGTTAAAACAGAGCAAACTTTTAGAGAAATGCAACCCAACATCACACTGCGGTGGCCAAATACATAAGCTGTCTGCTCAACAGTATTGCTGTCCAAGCCATTTGCACTACAATTCTAAAGTAAAACTATAAATACAGCCTATGCCGCTGTACCTATACTGGAGGTTTTTCTTATCAGTGCTGGTTGACATGACATGTTTGGTGTTGGTATGAAACAGATACTGCCATATGGGCCCAAACAGTATGCAGTTACATTCAGAGGTGCTCTTAACTCTATAGAGTTGAGTGAGGCTGAACGCTGACATGGTAATAAAAGCCACAAAATGTCTGATTTCAGCCCTCAGTTGGATAGAGGTAGCAAGTGTTTTTTCTCCCAGAAAATGCCATGGCCATTATAAAAACATGTGTAGCTCATTTATGAGTCTGAATTACTGTTGGATTACAAATGCTCTTGTTTTGCCTAAACAAACTTTTGAATTATGACCCTAAAAAGATCCTTAATTGTCTTCAGTTTACTATCATGACACCTGCATTTTTTATTCATATTTAATGAGGTGTGTGTGTGTGTGTGTAAGATATTTCTAAATGTGTGTCTGGTTGTACTGGTCCCCTATCACTAGCAGGTGAGGAAGGCACACAGGAAATGAGATAAGTCAGAGACATGTGTGTGTGTGCGTCTCTGATGGCTGGAGTGGCTCACACATTAACCACCCAGACAACCTTATCTGTGATTTACAGTCAGGCTCTTCAGTGGAACCAGGCGGGCAGTCAGGCCTCATTAGACATCAGATTTCAGACACTTAAAAGAGCGATTCTCAGCGAGATAGCTCATCGGGGTTAAGTAGTCGGCCTGTGATTGTACTTGTAAAAAAATACCCGTTTAGGGGGCTCTGCCATCTAAAGTGACTGAAAATGACAGCCCTAGTTTTTAGTCTAAATTTAGAGACCATTCATTGTAGAAACAACTGGTAGTGAGGAGGGTGAAGGTCAAGGCCTTGATGTTCTTGCAATATCATTCTGGCTAAAGAATGATTTTTAATGAGGAAGCAATGGGTAGAAAAATTTAGTTTGTTTCAAGGAGTAATTAGAGGGAGTTGGACGGATTATGTGATTTGTCGGGCATAAGATGACTTGTGGAAGCTCTTTAAGAAATGAGTTTTCATTCAATGACGGAGTGTCTCCGCTGCTCTGCCTGTGAGTAAACATGTTCTTTACATTCTTGGCATTTAGCAGACAATGTTTTCCTAAGTGGCTGCCAATTAAATGAGCAGGTAGGGGTTCAGTGTCTTAACACAGGGCACATGGCTGTGGGCACAGAAGCAGTTGTGGTGATGGAGCCTATGACCTTTCTGCTGTTTGATGGACTGAGGCTGCAGTGCTACAAGGATGAAACAGTCTTTGACATAAACTTCACACATCCTCCAATTTACAGTCAGTTCATTTACATGCACAGCTCCGTCGGATTACAGCCATAGTTTGACTTTGCTACTCAATCAGACAACTGTAATTGTCGGAGTACACATGCCGGTGAGAAAATCGAATTACTGGCTGAAAAAGCCGTACCCCGAGACACCTCCGGCTGACCTCTTTACGTCACCAGCTGCCTCGCCATTCGAGAAAGATAGCGTACGAAGAGCGAGACGAAGCTACATCTTTGTACATTTCGTATATGGTGTACATGATAATTACACAAACTAGATGCACAATGGCACTCTTGCTTGCGGTGATTTCGGGGGAAAGATGCCGCCGCCGTTGCCGACCTACTATTTCCGACTCACAGCCCCGGCAAAATAATCTCGAGCCTGCACAGAACACAAAATTCGAATCCAGTCTGATGTAACGGATATACGCAGGAGCAATGAATATTATTATCAATATCATTCTTGTTGCTATTATTTGTAAGGTTGGATCAGCCCCAACTCTGTTGTGAGAATGAGTTGATTAAATGTGTCTCTAGCCAGCAAGAAAACTTGTCAGCGAGCTTGCAAGATTTCCTTGAACTGTCTAGTGGAAACAGAAGCTGCATCATATCCGGGTAAAACAACATTTAAACTGCAAAATAGGTTTGAAATTCACCATTAAAAGCAACTTTGTTTAGAGTTCATGACAGTGTGTGTGAAGGCCTGAAACTACCACTGATGTACCTGGACAATTGAATCCGGTACAGTTGCGGGACGTGAGGAGAAGGCCTCACTCACACATGCATATTTAAAAAGAGGGGGCTGTGCTCACAGCCTCCAGCTGTTCTTTTGATGCTGCCTGTTCCCTATTGAAGCTCCATGATTAGCAGGTCAATACCCCAGCAGGTCACTTTGTTAAGTACTTATTACCAGCAGAGAGCCATGCAGTCATATGGTGGTGCGCGCCACACAGCTTTAAAACTGCTGGCTTGTTTTTAAAGAATCGAGCAGGACACGCTTGCGTGTCTCTCAGTCTTTTCAGTTTGTATATTACTTATTGTTCTCATCAGACTCGTTGTCAGTAGCGTTAGTTCAGTTTGTTATGTGTGCTGTTTGCATGCTTTGCAAAAGTGGCTGTGTGTGCAGCTGTGCTTCCTGCCGTCTCCAACAGATGTTTCACATCTCTGTTTCTACATCTCCACCCCCTGCCAACACATTTGCCTCAAAAAAGAACTGACAGTGGTCTTATTCAGTTTCTGTTCTGTCCTGCTCCTGACTCTCTCTTTTTATTCAAATACATTTGAAATCGTACATTGCAGGTTGATTCCAAGGACTCATATCTGAGGCGATTAAAAGGAGAAGAGTGAATTTGTAGCGATGACGTTATGACATATTCTTCAGTACTCTGATTTTAAGTAAATCAGTAGCTTATACTGTTATTTATGATGGATGGAGAATAATTTTGACTAAACAAGAGACTGCAGCGGCGCTGTCAAAAATCCTTCGAGTAGCTGATGTGCCAATTGTAGCCGCTCATGATTGTGACTGAGGTGATTTGCTTCCAGCCTTCAGCAGTAGAGATAAAACTGTTTCTCCTTTGGCTTCCTTTGGTTCTTAGTACGGATGTGAAACTTATTTCACATTAATTCGTTTTTCATTTTTACATGGAGAGCAAACTCACAAATCCACTGAGGTACCAATCCGTTCAGTATCACCAAACCCTAATTTCCAATCTGGGCTTTGGATAAAAGATGAGTTTTTAATGGAGAAAATGTCATGCCTGCTGGCTTCCACCCATCTACAACTCATTTACGCCAGTGCCTCTGCTCTGCTTGTTAAAGCGGAGACTCTCTGTGCATAGCAAAACCTGCATCCGTCATGCTGCAAGTCAATGTATTTAGTCCCAGCTCTCAGAAGGTTACTGCAGGCTGTTTCTCTTCCTGTGGCCTCTGGGCTATGTGGCCGCCTTTGAACACATTTTTCCCCCTCACATTGCTCAGCAGCAGCGGTGGCTTGCCAAATACAGACTTGCCAGTCCCAAGGCTGCTGGTTAGCCTCGCTGCTGTCAACCTGCTGATCCCCCCCCTGTACAAAACAAGGCCCTGAGGCTACGCTTTAGAAAAGAGTGAGGAAGCACCTTTAACCCTGACTGTTAAGCTCTCTTTGACGCCACCACGTCAGGCTGTTCATTGTTGGACGGAGCTGGTGAAACGATTGCAACACTGGTCAGATTAAGTGGGCTGAAATGTCCCATTATCCCTCCTTGGTGTCAACAAGCTGCAGTCCCCCAGTGGAAAACAGCTAATTTTGAACAATATCCCTATTTTTTGTTGCTTCTCCTCCTCCTCAATCTGTCCTCGGATGACACCACATCATTTTCCCCAACGCTCCAGCCACAACACAGCCATTTGTCTCTTTAGAAAAAAGACCAGACTGCACAATGAACTATGCTGCATACTCGCCTTGGATTATTGGCACAATGGCAGGACACATGATATTATCTAGTAAGCATAATATACTGTGAAAAGAAAAGACCAAACATGAATTGATTTAAAGTTGGATTTTGTTCCTAAAATCAATGATAACAGTGTATTGTTAAACACTGTCTCCTTTGATGTTATCGCTGCACAGTTTTTCTTTTGCTACGTATATTTTGAATGTTGTGCACAACACCAAGACAGTTTCCTCATACTTGAAAACCTACTTGGCAAGTAGCCTGTTTCTGATTCCAGTACTGTTCTTGCAACAGCAATGTGCAGTTTACAATAATAACAGAGGCAAATTTACCTCTCAGTATTCTTAGGAAAGGTTGTTTTTGATTTCAAGGCTAAAAAGCCAAAATTGGCTTCTCATTTATAGGTTTTCTTGGCTGAAATTACAACTGTCACTGACTTTTAGCTAATTTTAAAACAAGAACCCTATATAAGGTAGTGGTGTGGAAATTAATCGTTTTAGCGATGCATCGCGATGCGGACATGGACGAAAATGCATCGATGCAGTGACACACCATAATCGATTATAGCCTACTAACGTAACTTGTTGATTTTCGGGCCGTGCCAGTACAAGTCCTACTCTGTTTCAACTCTGTTCTGCTCTTTCCGCCAGTTCACAGTAAGTGCTGACGTCACCTTATTCGTTGTGCGACATGGCTGAGGAGAATGTCATTAAAAATTCACCTAGCATTTCAAAAGCGGATTTTATTTTATGAAGATACTGACAAGCACGAACTGGGCACGACACATGAGGTGTGCAAAGTGTGTCACACAAAAATGAAATACCTCAGGAATACTGCTAACTAGAGAAAACACGTTAGCCGTTTTCACCCGGAGAGGCTACCGTCAACGTTAGTGGCTGACAGCAGACCCAGTCCAGCCAAGAACTGATGCCACGCCGCCAAATCTGACAAACAACTTGGGAAGAGAATGACCTAATCGGTGGCAGCTTTAATGATCTACGGCACTATTCTGTTGTAGACAACACCGGGTTTCGTCTCCTGTTGAAGACACTGGAGCTGCGCTTTAAGCACCCGTCATGCAGCCACTTCACAGAAAAACAATACCAATGGGTCAGACAAGGAGGAATATTGTCACCTGTCCTGTTTAACCTGTATATGGATCTACTGCTGTCTAGAGAATTAGAAGAGTGTAAGACTGGATGTATTGTGGGGAATCAGCTTATTAACCATTTAATGTACGCTGGTGACTTAATCATTATGTCACCTTATACTGGCTTACAGCAATTGCTCAGAGTTTGTACGAAGTGTGGTATGCGGTATGACATCAAATTTAATCCCAAAAACACTGTAATCATGATAGCCACAACTGAGGAGGATCAGAAGCTAAACTTTCCTTCATTTTACTTGTCCGAGCAAGAGCTAGATATTGTAACCAAAGTAAAATACTCAGGGCATATCATCAGGAATGACCTTAGAGATGATGATGATATTCAGCGCCAGTGCTAAAAGTTGTTTGCCCAGGCAAATGTGCTGGCACGCAAATTTCAAATGTGCACTGATGAATTCAGAACAGCTCTTTTTAGAGCACATTGCACTCCGCTTTACACAGCACACCTATAGTGTAGCCATAGTGAAGCAAAGACGAATAAGATTAAGGTGGCATAATATGATGCTCTTAGAATCATGTTAAAGTACCCAAGGTGGGAAAATGCTAGCAAGATAATTGTGAACTGTAATGTTCCCACTTTTCAGGCATTACTTAGGAATTCTATGGATACATTTATGTGTTGGCTGATGGGATTATAATGTATTTGACTGACCCTTACCCAAAGTGAAACAAGTTATTCTCCAGCTTTTGGAAATATTGAATATTATTTGAGGACTTTAGTTACTAGTTACTTTGCAAGGTGCATCAGAGCAGAAAAAACAAAACAAAAAACAAAACATTTATTCTTCTAATCAAAAAAATGTTGAGTATCAAATTAGATAAATCAGCCAGGCAGATAATCGGTCGACCCAATATATGTGTACGTTTTACTTGTACTTTGGAAACTTCTGTGCATGTATCGCAAGATTTTGATACTTAAGTACATTTGATATCAGGTACTTTACTTTTCCTCAAGATATATTTCATTTGGTCACTTTCATTTTAATTAAATATTGTAACAAAATATATTTACTTTTACTCAAGTATAAAATTGGTTACTATTTACCACACTGGGTAAAAGGCTGAAGTTGAAGTTGTATGTCTGAAGCAACAAAAGCAGTTTACAGAAGCGTCACTGTTAATCGTGTTGCCTCCTCCTTTTGTAAAACTGTTCTGTCGTTCTCCTCCTCCACTGCGATCTGAACATGACAGATCTCGCTCACTGAGCTGGCAGAAAGTCGAGCTGCTTGTCCGTGTTTCAGTACCGCCTGATGCCTTTCTGTTTGTTTGTTAATGATGTGCTGCGTAGACTCTTCATCAACATCAATACATCATTACTGTATTAACTTTAAGGCATCAGTGACTGTTCACTAGATAACAGACGTTTCTATTAAGGCTCTGTTAAGATCAGGCGCCCAGATATTCAGTTTGTAACACGGGCTGTAGTTCACACCTGGCATCAGCATTTGTCTTAAATGCATCTGAAGTGTCAGACTGAGATTGGATTTCACTCTCTTCATCACCTTTGATTTTATCTGTGGGAGACTGGTAGACATGCACATTTGTACTCAGCTTGGGGAGTTGGATTAGAATTCACACTTTTTGTCTTAGTTGTCAATTTCAAAATCTCAATTGTTGGAGTTGTTTGGGGCTGTTTCTGAATAAAGACCCATTGTCCAGGCTGTGTTAGATTATGTTACAGATGCACTAAATTGGATGACAGGATTTAATTTAAAAATGAAACTTGACAAAATAGAACTGAAATCAGACAAATTAAACAATGAAACTTATTACACAGGTAATGCAGTCAACTTAATATCTTAATTAGATATCTTCATATTTAATTAGTGTTATATATAGTGAAGTAGCCCAGTAGTTATAACGTCTACATGTACTCAAGAACTGACTGTCAAATCAAATAAAGAAAGAACATTTCAAGAACATTTCGACAATATTTATTGTCATTTAACATTTAGTTAAACAGATATATAATACTGTCGATATGTATTGTTTTCTTCTCTCTTTAAAGAAAAAAGAAGAGCTGCATTTAAAAGTAGAATAGAGAAAATGAATAAAATTGCTTCAAAATTAAGTACTTAATTTTTGAAAAATAACATTTTTGTTTCTGGTACCCCTCAAGTAAAGTCTCAGCTATTGCACTCATGCACTCCTTGACAGCCTCTCCATCAGTAAATGGCTTTCTGTATTGACCAAAACTTCAAGAGACGCTGGGGGAACATTCATTAGCTCTTAGAGAGGCCATGTGTAGTTATTTTTCTCAGTCTCCGGCTCATTCGTCTCTCTGTCTTCTCTCCCTCCATCGCTCACTGGTCTTTCCCTCTGTCACTCGCTTTATACCACAATGTTTTTCGGCTAGAATGTACAGATGTGATTGGCTGAGTATTATCATGTGGGATTGTTTAACTCGAGTGCAATTGATCAATGGATTTCCTGATCTGCTAAACCTGTTGGGGTCCGGACTCGGACTGCGGCCCGCCTGTTCTTGACCTATGCCCAGACACTAAAATCTGAAATGACAACAAGAAATGACAAGCCACCCTCTGATCGCGGTCTTCAGTTTCATGCAATGTACATCCTAATCCAATAAAGTGGTATTGGTGTGTGGTAACAGTGAATTTTTAGAGTGAGTACGAGTATATGAACGCAGTATCGGCTCGATACCCGATGTCAGTATCAGTAAGTAAAAGTCCTGTAAAAGTGCACAAATATTTTTAGTTTAATGTAATTGAAGTATTAACTGGATTGGTCCCACTGACTAATACATCATATGACATCCTTCCAATATTAATACCGAAGCATGACTGTGTGAGCAGCATGTTACCGTTTTAGCTGCTGGAGGTTAACACTATTTATACACACACACACACACACACACATATCCAGTTTTATATGGTCCAAGCGGACACTAGATGTGTCTGAGGGGCTGTGAGATCATTTATAGGAGAAGAAAGATGAAACACAAAGTTCTGTTTGAGAAATGTGTTCTAAATTATGTATTTTTTAAAACTTTTAGTGGACACTGATTTTTGGTGAGGTATTGGATCATTTTTGAATTTTTTGCAGATATGAACAGAGTGTGAAGTTTAGATGGGAAAAAGTCACTATTTGGTGGAGTTGTTTACAGCGCAGACATCTGAATGTGATGCATTGTTTTTTGTAAGATGTCAGAAGCCATAGACGTTGTAATCCACTGCTTTAGTCTAAAATAAAAAAATGTGTTGTATTTTATCCATTATGTAAAATATTTAGCTTAAAAATAACTAGTAACTAAAGCTTTCAAATAAATGAGTGTAGTAGAAAGAACAATATTTACCTCTGAAATGTAGTGAAAGAAATAAATGAATAAAAGAAAAGTGTCATGAAATGGAAACACTTTCTCTTAGTATGTTGTTTTTTCTTGCTTTCATCTCAGTCTCTCTTTCTTGGTGCTCTTTACTTTTTTAACTTCCTTCCACTTCCTTCTTTCTTTCTCTCTCCCTGTGCAGGGGCGGTGTGTTATCGCGGTGCAGCTCACTGACGAGGAGCTGGCTGCCGAGGACGAGGGCGTGGACTACTTCCTGCTGTTTGCTGGCAGCACACAGAGGCACCTGACCAGCACCCTAAGGAGCAATCATGACACCTTGCATGCGCTGTGTCCCGGTAAGCCACCCACCCACAATGCCTTGCAGCTTTTCTTTTACCTCTAATGGACCTGAGAGAGGGCAGCTCCACCTACAGTATTAGATACATGTTGAAACTATTTGAAATTTTGCTGTCTGCTGTTAACTGATCACAGCACAGTCACTGTTGTGGACACGCTTTAGATTTCCCATATTAATGTTAGTATATAAACACAAACTGAAATAAAGGTTCTGTGAAAGAGGCATCATGGCAGACTTTTAGGTTTTTGGTCAAAAATACAGTGAAGAATAGAGTAAAGAATTGAAATACAATAAATATTGTCATAATCCCTCATTTACAAAACAGTCATACGTGACGTATTGATTCATTCTCTGTACTATTGCCCAGATCATCACTTACAGGAGGCTCTGAAGCATGCCAAAGACTGTTGTTTAAGAAGGGGATGGTGTTATTCTGCCCACACATCACTCAGAAAGCATGGGGCAGTAAAGAGTTCTTATAGCTGTGGAAGAAAGTAATAAATGATGAATCATCCACTACCACTGTCCTCGTTTTGAAACTAATGTTGTGATTTGGGAGAGAGAAATCACCTCATTTTGCTTTTCCTAGCAGCTGGCCCATTCATCACTCCTCTTGGGGAGCATCCCATTTATTCTATTTGTGAAATTGAATGTGTTAGGCTGGCACTGAAGTCAGAACTATATGTCCTGTGAGGTGAACGTGTAACACCAGGCAGCACAGTAATCAAGGTCACTGCAGACACTCCTGGCCTGTAGTTAACATGGATGGTAGCAGTATGTTTGGGAAGTGCTCATTGTTTTCCCCAAGTGTCTGTATTCCAGACAGGAAAAACAAAGGCAGAACATGTTAAACTGCGTTATCTTGTTAAGAGCTCGGTTGAATCACAGCCATCTGACGGGGTCAGAGGAGGTGTCACTCTCTACTAGCAGATTAGCTGCACTTCACATCCCCTCCAATCAGCACACGCAGAGCTCCGGTCCTGTGACCAAGCAGAAGATCTTGGGATAGAAATCTTCGACAGCCTGGGAAGATGGCTGCAGAGAACACTGAATCAATGCCACGGTGTGGATTGAAGTGCCCTTGAGCAAGGCATTTGAACCTCAATATTAAAGTGAAACTGCCAAGTGACCAAGTGACCATGTTTGTATTAACAAACAACACTCAGACAGAGGAAACTAATTTCTTTGTGTTGACTAAACGGATCTGATATTGCATCTTGTTCCAGATGTGGAGGGTGTTATCAGGGGTCAGCTCCAGTTGATTTGTTATTAGAGAGTAGAGGACAAGAGTCTTGCATCCACAGCATTTGACTTGGCATTTGGGGGGGAGGTAAATTGGTGCAGCAGGTAGTGTAATGCCCTGTAAATTGGAAACAGGGATGTCTGCATCGCATGCTTTTACAAGGCAGCCATGCAGAGCCTTTTTTCTCTATTAGATGTGTTTTGTAGTGGCTGTGTATGTGGACTACTGTCCCATATATGTTGTCTCTTTTGTAATGACAGGTAAAAACTCATTTGCATACATTTTTAATTATATCTGCCAAGAAGTGTACGTTTCACCCGTGTCCTTTTGTTTGTTGGCTGGTTGGCTGGTTGGTTGGTTGGTTGGCTTGTCAGCAGGATTGCACAGAAGCTGCTGAACAGAAACAACAAAACCTGGATTAAGGACGAGTCTCAGCCCAGAATACACCTCATTAACTTTTTGTGCAGATTTGGATAAAGGAATGAATACAGAGCTTTTTCTTACTTTCTTTTAACATTGTGAGATGAGACGTTTCTTATCATTATTTCTCAGGGTACAGATACATGGATCTCGATGAGAGAAAATCTGGTGTATTTAGGTGGCTGGTATCCATTAATAACTACAATTTGATTCAGATCATAGATCTGGTGTGCTTAAATTATGGTCAAGCAGTTATGGGAGTAATACAGGCCTATCCAGTTTGCTATTGGATTAGGCTTGATTGAATTAAAGGGGACTGTCGGGCCCTGGTGGAGGTATAGACTCTACTGAGTGCCAGTCTAGTTCATTTGTTGGTTAAATGAGATTTGTGACTGCTGAATAGATATGAACATGATAATATTGCTTAAGTACAACTCATCTAAGTGGGCAGCAATTGAGGTGTGCACTGTATTGTAACTGATGATTGGTAATGATTGGTTTTCATTGTACAGTTGGTAGTTATTCCCCAGTTGTGTTGTGGCTGTGTGATGATTTCATTACCCCTGGAAAAACCTGGCTGAACTTGAATGAAGTTATTAAGCAAAACTGGCTCTTTGACAGAATATCTCTCAGACTCACTGTTCATTCATGGTTTAAACAGCACGGGGCTCATAGATACATTTCCTTAACTAATATAGTTTTTCTTGAGCAGGTGGTTGATGCAGAGTGTGAAAGTTTTCCTGAAAGGGGGAATGTGAAAATGTTTTGCATCAAACATTGGACACAAATTTGCAACAGTAACATGTTCACATTCCTCCCAAGTAGCACTCACAACATTGGACAACAGTTAACTGTACAATTAAATGAATGAACCAAATCGATTACTTTTAGGAAAATTAGCCCAACCATCTTCTCCTAGTTGAGGAAATGGTTCATGAATTAGACATTCTGACGTGTCATAGTAGGAACAGTGCAGGTGTTGCTCGTGGGATCTTGTGAGATTTAGCACTGCTAGCACAGTAAGTGACTAAGTGAGCAGTTAGTGAGCATCCGCTCTATTTTATACCTCCTTTGCTTCACTTTTGCCTCCTAATTAATATTTTTCAGAGGTCTAAGCTGTTTAATTTAATATCACATTTTCTTTAGTCATTATTGATTTTGCCATTATTATTATTATTATTATTATTATTATTATTATTATTATTGTTGTTGTTGTTGTTGTTGTTGTTATAATTTTTGTATTTTTATTTATTTATTGTTGTTTTTTTATGTGTTGCTCTGTATGACTGCAGTGTCAACTTGCTGGCTGCAACAGCTCACAACTGTCAGTGCACTGATAAACACCTCTGTGTGCAAACTGCTTATGCCCAAAACACATTTTAAACACATTGGGGATTTTAGTCCTAAACCTGCAGTACATTAAACAAACATGTGTTGTCCTGTGTCACCTCCTCCTCCTCTGTTCTCTCTCTACACACCCTCTCTCTCTCTCTCTCTCTCTCTGTCCCTCCTTGTATCGTCTTTTAGCTCATGACTGTTGTGAGGTGGTGTCAGTCACCTTGTGTTCAGTCAGCCAAGGTGTTGCCAAGGACCCCGAGGACCTGAAGCCCCGTGTGGGTCGTGTGGCTCCTTTAGCTGAGCAACGTTTCAGCTTTGTCCAGGATTTGGCTTTTGACATGGCCCAGTTCCTGGTAAGCAAAAGTCATTTTCATTTCTTCGAGGGAAAACAAACACAAAAACTGAGACTTGTCACAGAGGAGGAGAAAAAGTGGTTACCATTGGTTACAAGTGATACAGCAATGTGAACAAAGTGACAGTAAGACAAAACATGTTATTGTTTCCTCCATGACAAGGCTGGATGTCTCACAGTTCTTTTCAGCACAGTTTATCACTCCATAGAAATTGGATATATAATTTCCATTGCGAAGAAAGAGGACAAGATAATGCAACTGTCTTGAGCGCTCAAGTGTTTTTTCACTTCTTTAAACTGATTATAATTTGTTATTGTCATCCCAGCAATGCCCCAAATTGAGCTTAGTACTGATAGAAGCATTTGGCTGTGTCTTCCTACATTTACATCTTACGTTTCAGGCATTTGGTTAATGCTCTTATGCTGAGCATCTTAAAGTGAGTGCTTCCAGTAGACTAAGCCTCAGCTTGTCCTCTGTAAAAACTTGACTCATCTTTTGTAATCACCCTTCACACAGGTGAGCACGGCGGGCCGGCCTGACGGCCTTGATGGGGCACTGCTGCTGGACGAGTGTCAGATTCCCCTGCAGGAGTGTGAACGCCTGGACGAGAGCCTGGCGCTGGCTCTGCACCACCTCGCCCTGCCTCCCGGATGGAGCTTACTGGGTAGAAAACAAACCAACAGCACAGGTGAGGCTGGAGGGTAGTGGTTCTAGGCGTAGCTTGCACATTTCTTTCACAATTTTTTGAGTTTGATAAAAATGTATGAAGAAACAAAGTCACACATTATAGTTGTACAGCAGATACTGATGCCTCCATTTCTGTGTTTGCCTATGTACCACATTATAAAATAACATCTCTCAAAATGGTTGCCACTAGGAAGACTAAGCTCTCTTAGCATTGTGTGTGTGCTTTGCAGTGAATGTGCTCTGCTGCTGACTAGTAGAAATGACTTCTGTGTAACTTCCTCATAGACAAATCTGGCAGCTGATTTATGTGATACGCTTTGAAGCACCGCCGTCACTGCTATGTTGGCAGAGTGGAACTGAACACATTCTACACTGACGTTTGGGTTAATCACGGTCGGCAGCCACGCCTTCCAACAGGCTAAGCTTGTCTGTGTGAATGTGGAAGTGTCTCAGCCTAATAGCACTCGTCTGAAATTGGTCACGACAAGGGCTTTGGGATAAACATACCATTAAGGTACTGCTTCTGTGCCACATCCATTGCGTGGCTGTGAAAGTGCCGTGCGGATGAAGTTATCTAACTTAGCCTTGCTGGAATTACTTGCTGGCAAATCATCTATAATCAAACTCCATTATTTCATTCTTTGTCATCACATAATTTTATGCTTTTATGTTACCAATTGGATGTCAGCCTATCGTAAGCAAAATGAACCGAAATTGACATTCCTCCATTGATACTGAGGATTTTTTTTGTAGATTTATGTAAAAAAAAAAAACTCTTGAGGTTTATATTTTCTTTTCCTTCAAGGTTTGTAGTTGGAAAGTTGGATCAGCTGATAACGGCGCAGCCCAGTTAAGTCATCTAGCTGTTTGCTAAAACTGGACTATATTTCAATTAAAAACACAGAGCTATATTTTCAACATCAACCAGTTCTGTAGGATCTTCAATTATTATGAGAAAATTTCACAAAATGTCTATTTGGACAAAAGGTCGACCGACATCATCTTTGCTGTGATCTTCCACAATGACACTATCTGCACATTATGCAGAACCACACCTAAGGACCAGAGGGATGGATTGTGACACTCATCTTGGGTGCCCACCTTGAAATTGAGGACGCAACAATGTGTGGATGTGAAGCATCCATGTTTTAGAATTTGTAGCTTCTTGTCAGCAATATTACATATTTGGTTTAGCTGAGTTTAAGCTCTAAATGCATTTTGTTACACCATGTTAAGAAGCTCTCCATTGGTCCTTTGTACTAATCAGTCTGTAAAAAGCTCAATCAGGTCAATCAATCAACAACTAAGGCTTTATTACATGAGTCTAGACAGCCGTGGATGTAAACTGCAACTTGACTGGTGTGCAGAGGATACAACAGTGATGTGTAATTTGAGTTTTCTACAATGATTTAATGACCAGTCATGTATTTGATAAACTGATGAATCACACACTAGTGGCAAGCCACCAGAGGCCAAAGAAATGAGGAGGAAATTTTTTAGTTGTATGTATGTTGGGAAGTTACAGCTTATTTATGGAGCTTATTCATGTACTGTATCTGCCATTGGCTTTGCCTTAGCTGACACATGTCGCCTCGCAAATGTAAAAGTCAAGGCTGTAGCTCTGATGGAGATGCCCCACAGAGTACGCAGAAGCCGTGGCTGGTTTTGATCTCTGACACCGGTTTAGATTGTGATGGTGAAGATAACATCAGCAAGCTGTAGAAAGGCTCAGTTATAGTCTCCTTATAGTAAGACAGCAAAGCCATCTCCACTGCAATAGCTGAGCGAGATGTGATCGCTGCACCCTGAAAGAAAGAATGTAAACAAGGTGGTTGCAAGGTAGCGGTCTCCTAATCTGTAATGATACAGTGTGATATAGTTACCTGAGCTGTAACTCCGGTTTATTCACAATGTGGATAAAAAAATGTAAACCGTTGCTGTGTGGGGATAATGATTAAAACCGACGGCTGGATCAGGTATGAAACATACACATAGATTGTGGTAGTTATATTATTGATGAAATCCAGTGCCAACTATGACAGAAATAGTTTAGTCGTTGTTGTGAAGCTGTAATCGGCATCACATTTTTACCTAGTAAACTCCTGAATGAGGATTGAGGGTTATTGACCCCACCCTGGGGAAAAAAGCCTGAGTTACAGAATCTATAATGAATGAGGACCACATCACACAGCTGTATGAAGAGGGCCCCCAGCGATGGGGACTATGGCATGTCCAAGCCAAACACATATGTTTGCTGGGAAGCCAATACACTTCTTGACGCCAAAGAAATTCATCCTTGTGGGGACATGAATCACCTGCACCATGCTCCAGGCTGGCAAGGCTGACATCATTGCCAAAGAAATGGTGCACTACAATCTCCATCCTGGGTTTGGCAGAAACAAGATGGACGCAGTCAGGGGGGTCAGGTTGGCTGTGGACAGCCCGTTATCTGCTCTGAACATGAATATGATTGAGGGGAGAAAGTGGAGTTGGATTTGATACCTTCTAAAAAACCTTTTCCATTCAATTGAGCCCCCAAAGAATAAGGAACAGATGTTGCTCTTGGTGCAGATGGAGAAGAGGTGTTTAGATATAACCTGATTAGGGCCCTATAAAATCTGTTTTATTTTTCCCATGTTCCGTTTTTTCCGTTTAAATTTTTGGGAATCCCGTTTTTTTGCGGAGTCTGATGACTTCAGTGTAGCAGCAGTAATGCACGTCTGTAGCGACGTGGCCTTGCTAGAGTTATTATTGTACGTTTCCTTGTTTCTCACATGTCTTTTGAACGGTATGTGGTCAGTGCACGTATTTTTACACTTCCAGAGTGTTGGCAGAATTAGCACAACAACAGTTCACCTGACACATGCAAGTCGTTCGGGAACTGCTCGGCTCTGTACTGAGTGGTTAATGTCGAGTTTCTTAGTTTTTTCGCTGCCGGAGCCGTAGGCAGCCGCTCCGCCGTGCTTCCATTGTTTTGAAGGGGGAGGGGCTCAGTCTGTGGAGGGCGCTTGTTGTGCCACCCAGATTTGCTTCCCTCCGGGCAGTTTTCCACAGACAGTTGTTCCCCTTCCACACGAAAACAGCATTTCAGTGAATTTATGTCAAATTCCACGTTATGAAATAGATTCCATTTAATTGGAATTAATTAATTAATTAATTAATTAATTTAATTGGCCAGTTCCGTGATTCTGTCAGGCATTCCGTGATCGTGGAGATCATAGAGCCCTACCTGAGCTCCCTGGAGCAGCAAATGGACTGCAGAGACATGCAATAACATCATCACATTTGTGAAGCTGTAATCAACATCGCATTTTTATCTAATAAATAACGGAATTGTAGATTTTTATTTCTTCTTGTGATTGACTCTATAAAGTACATCGACACATCTGAAATCAAAGAAGCCTTATATGTACATCTTTGTGCAGTTACAAATAAAAAGCTGATGTCAGTGTGGTTTTTAGTTGGCAGCTTGTATTAACAGAATGACATGAACATGAAAACATGTCCCTATATGGACTTTCATCTTACTCTGGTATTAGTCTGATCAAACAGAGCTGTGTCCCTCTGCGCTGCAGCCCGGCCAAGCAGCAGTTTGGGTTGTGAGAAATGGCTGTATCAGTGCAAATGAACCTATATTTTTTATTAAAATTTAAGTGCCAATTTTCTCCAGCCATTGACTCTGATGACTTTAATCAGTTAAAGGAAGCCAAACAAGCTGATGTGGATGATAAACCCTGTTAGGTAATTGCTCTCTGCGCAGCAGCATAAACAAGTCTTTTGGGAGTAGTTAGAGCACGGCCCCTGCCTCTGGCTATTGTTAGGATAATAGCTTATGGTTTAACTTAGACTTGGACATTAAACCAAACCAACAGAACCAGCAGGTTCTCTGACAAAATGAAAACTCAGTGGGTGTATATGTGGGAGATTGAATGTCCGTACACTCTGGACACTTAAAGTGTTTTACTCATTATTGGTTTGGAGCCTATAAAGAAAAAGTCATCAGATTTTCAATAATGACTTCCTTGCCGGGTAGATAAGATCTGCTTGTTACTGTGAAAAGTGCTACAGCTTTTTAGATATGGACACACACACATCCGCAGACACACCCACACAAACAGGCTTTTTTGCATTGAAGTCAGTTGTCATGTTGTTGATGTTAAAGGCGTCTTCCTGCTGCGGTGAGTGATGGGTGCTCTAATAAGCTCTGCTTCACAATATGTCACTGCTTCAATACAAGACACTCAGCTGTGTTGAACTATGGGGTGGGAGGAGAACTGCAGCTCTGCTCCTCATTTATCAAATCTGTCAGATGATGGATAGCAGTGGACTATAGGTGGAGGTGATGGTGGTTTATCTCAGTCATCCTTTGTGCTGTGGACACACAGCAGTCACTGATTTCACCATAGGAAACCATTTATTGTCTTCCTGGGGACATCTACTTTACCTGGAAGAACTCTTATGTGATTTACCTTTGTTTTAGCAGTTAGCAACGTTCAGTGTCAAATTATCTTTAGCTAATGTTTTGTCAGCCAAAACCATTTCAGCAGGTGACTGAGTGATCTACAGCCTTATCAAATACAAAGTGTAAAATCCCCTCATATCTTCTCATTTAAAATGTGTACATTTTTCAACACTTGGCTGGTTAACTACATTTGTGGTTTTTGAAAATGTTTTAATGGTTTATATCATTAATCTATACATACTACCATACTAGTTAGTGTGGCAGAAAAAGATCTGGTATGCCTGAATACATAGTATGGTAGCAGCATTATGCGCTGAGAGTAAAAAGAAAACATATCCAATTTGGAACAAAGCAAAAGTGCGTACAGCCATCTTCGCAGCTCTCTGAGTCTTTGTACTTTATGCAGATCTCATCATGCTAGAACGCTCACAGTGACAATGTTGACATGCTGATGTCTATTTGGTGTAATGTGTGGAAGTCCACCAGCATGCTAATCGTTGCTAATTTACAACCATTAAAGTGCAGCTGTGGCTGTTGGGAGCATTATTTATTTTCGCAGGTATTTATTTGATCATAAAGTAAAGACAAATGGAAACTTGACCTCATTGCAGTAAATGTTATCGCAGTCTATCTAAATGCTGTAAAGGCATCACAGAAAAAAAACAATAGAATAAACCTCATGGTGGTGATGGAGGAATAGTCAGGGGATCACCAAAACTGGTAGGATTCATCCTCTGGGTGCCATTGTAATGTTCACCAAATTTCATGGCACTCCATTTAATATTTTTTGACAGAGACTGGTTGATCTACCCACAAACTGACGTCCCTAGAGTCTCCACAATTTTCCAGTTAAAGTATCCCATATTTGAGGAGTTTCTGCTTTCCTCTTTTTAAAAAAAGATCAATTTAAAAATGAATATCCAGCCCAAGGTTTTTTGTAGTTAGAAGTTTGAAGAAATAAGACAATCATTTTACCATAATATAGCCAGTAAAGCTTGCTAGTAGCGAGATTGTCTGCCAAGGATCAGTGAAGCGGCTCTGGCGGCTCATGTTGACCCAATAAACTGTTCAGCCATTTCATGCCGGTGTTTCCTGTTCTGCAGCAAATACCTGCATGTAACTAGGTATATCTCCCAACTGACCCTCCCAGATGCCATAGAACAAAAATATCATGGATGTTGTGGCAGCCAGTTTTGAAGAACCACAATCAAACCCAGCAGTAAAGCATTTCCTGCTGCTGTTTGGCACCTCACATTCCAGTCCGGCCCAGCTTGGCCAACTGGAGCATTAAATATGACCAATTAGGCTGAAATTCATCAGGGCAGGCTGGTTCAGACTGGCGCAGGGTAAATGGACTGAAACCTCTCGTCAACAGACACAACCTACATTGTAAAGGTTGCTTAATGGTTATTTCTGGTGCTGATAACAGTAAAATATTTTTTGTGCTGCCCTTTCTATGATCCGTTGCTGTTTTCAGCTCTTTGTACTTCTTTCCAACTGAATTTATCTTGCAGTGGAAATCTTCAAAATTGAAGAAATGTCAGACAAGTTGCAATATAGAACTGCTCTTCTTTGTCCAACTGAAAAACTATTAATCATCTTGGTTTGCTTAAATAAATGTCTGGTCCGGTGATGCTGGGTGAAGAAAATCCTCTATTCCCAGGCAGTGACAAATGAAAGCTAAAGGATAAATCATAAGCTTTCTAATAAAAGTGAAGAAACACTCTGTCCAGAGAAATCTGGACTCAGCAACCGTACTGTAGACATTTTATCTTTCTCTTTCCTGTGGTTTCAGCTGTTATAAATAACCACAGACCAGCTGGTTTGATAAACCCGGGCCCACTGTGTGCAGTTTACTGACTCTGCATTACAAGACATCTGGGTGCTGAAGTGGAGATTTTTCAAACCCCAAGCCATTGAACCTCCTAACACGTAGAGTCGTCTAACATTTTATGTCATCAGCTTTAACTTATTAAGGTTTTTATTCCTCTCCAGTCATCTGGATGTTCCAGCTTTTATTGTAAAATGACCATTTATTGAACTCCAGAATTAGCTTTTCCTTCCTTTTAAACAAGCTAAGCCCTTATCTCAGGATGCCCTTTTGAATTGTAAAATAAATTTGCCAGTGGCCAGACAGTAAAATATATTGATAATTACAGAAAAGATTGGGCAACTGTAGACTAAGATATGTTAAATACTCTTTTCCAGAGAACGCTGAGAGAGTTTCAATTGCAGAGATTCAACTTGAGATGATAATATCTCTGGAATAACCAACAGACACTCATCCTGCCTGAGCCTGCCTACATATCTGTTGCTTTGGCAGCAAGATGGAGATCTGTCTGTCTGTGTGTGTGTGTGTGTCCATGAATCTCCATTATTGTCTTTGTGGACGTGTAAAGGGGAGGGTTTCAGTGCTTGATGGTGCTATTAGGAGTTGGGTTGATATATGAGGCCAATAATGGACTTAAATTAAAAGTGGGAGTCAGGTGCACTTAGTGTTGTGCACCTCTGCTAAAATGAAATGGCGTGGTTTGATTAAGTCACATGCATCATTATTGTTGTTGTTGCTGTGATAGTTTTATCATCACATGTCAGATGCTGCTTTAGAGCCATTTCCACGCTTACCGGAATACAAACTCTGTATTATAGCTCGACATATTCTGACATTTCTTGCACAGATGGTTTTAAGTTAATGTCAGTTGGCATGTTGACTTCAATGCAAAATTCACTGTCAGGCTCACAAACGTGTGTTGAATCCATTGTTGAAGACCGGCAAAGACATGCAGGGTTTTATCAGTCTGTTAATGTGTAAAGGTCTGTTGTTTACTGGGTCGTTGTGGACCCTGTACTAGTTTGATCAGACGACACAGTGGTGTTGCCAAGCTGCAGCGAGTGATGGTATGTCGGCTGCTGCACCACAAATTGGTTGCCTGAACAGCTGCGCTCCTCTGTCTTCCTCTGTTTCTTTCAATCTTCCTGTACTCTTGTATTTATTTCTGTATTTCTCTTCCTCTGTCTCTTCCTCAGACCTGAATCCCCAGGAGACTCTGCTGCATTTCTCAGCACGTCGAGGTCTTTTTCGGGTTACGCACTTCTTGCTGCAGCAATCTGGAGCGAAAGAGGCCCTGCGATTGGCCAACAGAGAAGGTCACACCCCATCTGTGCTTGCAGCCCTGCGAGGACATGAAAGTGTCCATGAGCTCCTTACAAAGTAAGCATTAAGGACATGTTTTGATGACAGTCAAAGTCTGTTTTGGATGTACAGTATGTAATTTCAGCTGCCAGAGGGGACATAGGAACCAAGGGATCATGGGAGCTGTGGTCTTCATTGTTGAACAGTTAAACTGCAAAATCTATCTGTGGTGACTATTCAACAGTTTTGTTTATGTTTTGTTTTGTCACATTGGCCAACTTCCTTCCTCACTCTTACTCGACCTGAAGTTATAACAACAAGTGACAAAATAAAATGCACCGTGACCTTGAATGAATTACAGATTTCTTGTGGTGTAAACATTGTTGGGAACATTTGGGATACTGTCCATACACAACAAAACATGTAGCTGTGGTCTAGTTGTTTTAAGACATTTTAATTAACACTTGTTTTTTTTGCATATTATATCTTAAGAAGCAGTTGTAAAGTTAGTTCCAACATGATTTAAAAAAGCAATAAACCACAGAGAGAAAACGTATGAAAACCAGGTCCATATTGTGCGACAGTGATACTCGCTCTGAGTTTCAGTGAACATTGCCCTCCTGTCCGTACAAACAGTCTCATGTCAATATATCACAGGTCAGATGGTGTGGTTTCTTCAGGCCCAATAGGGCAACCTTGTTTGTCTGCTGTCTTGATCGAACAATAGAGGTATCCAGAGAACATCACCACAGAGCCCACTGCCGAGCTGAGCAGTTACAGCTGAAGTCAAATAGTTGAGGGCAAATTGAAAAGTTGTGGGCTGCCAGTATTGTTCCAAAAGAATCCAGAGAGATGAGAAACTATTCACAACACAAACGCCTTGGTTACTTATTCTGTGTCTACTGACCTGTTGTAATACCTCTCAACAATATCTCAGTATGTGTAACTTGAATCCACACACACTGCAGTGCTTAATGGAGGATGTATGTGCTTTCTTTGCAGTTTCAGATATTATCCCTAATAATGCCTGAGTGACTAGTGAGGTCAAATTCTTCGCATCCCTTTATAGTGAAACATTAAACTGTGGGGGGAAAAAGCAGCTTTTTGGTAAATGGACTGAGACACGGCACACAGTGGAAATGGACCCTTTTTATGTCTCTTAAACAGTCGACTTATCTGCTGCAGAATAGTTTCCATTTAACTCAAAATGAAGATGCCACAAGCTGAAAGACAACTACCACTTAGTGAGCTCGCTCATTACCCCGTGTGGACTGAAGTTCCTTTACAACTTACAGCCCTCTCTTTATGTGTTGGTAATTACATTTGCCTCATGAAAAGTGAAGTCGCTTGCAGCCCGGCTGGTGACGTCAGCCACCGGGCCTCACAGCTAAAGCAGCCCGCCCAGGATTACGCAAACAGATCTGCCTGACTGGGAGGTGTCTCCCCTTTTTCAGCACTATCTTTATTAACCAAAACACTGCACATACTTTTACCTTTCAACACTTACAGCGAATGTAGCGGGGGGAGGAAAGCTTTCTCAGAAAGCTTATCAACTAGGAGTGGTCTTCATTTAACTACTGGGAGGAAACAAACATTTTTGATCGACTAGCCACAGTGTCTGGAACTCCTAAACATTTACTTGCTTCTTTATTACTTGACGGCATCTCAATGGTTGCCTGATTACGTGCTAAACTGCTAGAATAGACTAACAGTCACAAACCTTGACTGGTGGACTTTTCAACTGAAAACAAAAACTGTGATACACGTGGATTATTCTCAGAAAGGGGGGAGTCTGGATCAGCTGACATCATTGTTAAAACCTTCCCCTGAAAACAGTTCTGTACTGTGTTAGCCAATCAGGCCACAGCCACTTCTGGATGATCTAAGTGTTTATTTCGCTACAGGGCTGCGACGGACACAGAGACGGACAAAGGGACTGAGACTGCCCAGCCGGTCTCCACAGAAGCCCGGTTAGTTTGTCACCTGCCCAGGCTGAACACACACACTCTGACGCTGAGCGCCCATCCCGGCCACGACCCTCCGACCCTTCACAGGAGCGTGGAGCAGCTGCTGCACTTGATATGTCATCTCCATGCCAAGGTGAGTCACACCACACTGCCCATTTAGCACGCTATCTCTACTCAAGTTGGCTTCACCCGTACTTGTTCTGCAGCCAAACATTGTCGGATTGTTTGTCTTTTCACTGCCCTCATTTTTTTAACCTTCAAGCTCAGTTTGTATAACCGGAGGAACACCTTATGCAATCACTGAGCTGGCGATTGATAAGAACTCGAGAGCACCTC
Organism: Diplodus sargus; assembly: GCA_903131615.1. NCBI lineage: Eukaryota > Metazoa > Chordata > Actinopteri > Spariformes > Sparidae > Diplodus > Diplodus sargus. The sequence continues at coordinate 334,614 of CAEMYA010000597.1, forward strand.
TGTTGGTTTCTCCGAGGGTAAAAGCTAACGTTTATTCTCCTCCTCTTCTGTATCCAGCAGGGAGTTACTGAACTGGAGCTGCAGTTTGATTCTCTGCACACAGCTGCTGAATGTTGTGATGGTGTAGAAACAGAGATATCCTGTCTCGAGCGTCTACAGCTGCCTGATCTACCTTCACAGTGCCTGGATACAACAACAGGAGGGAGCTGGGTAGAAAACTGCTCAGTGGAAAGCAGCAGTAGTGTTAATTGTGGACATAGTGAGACTGAGAATTCAGAGAGAGACTGTAGTTTGTCTGTGAGTGGTCCAACGTCAGAGTCCCAGGAGCATGGCCTTGGCCCCCCAGAGGACAGGGTGTTTCCCAGTTCAAACACTGGGCGAGACTACTGCCAAACGGAGGAGGAGGGAACGGAGCAGCCTGTTGTTTCCACCCAGAGTTTGAGTTTGTGCGACAGGAGCGAAGGAGCGCAGAGTGAGGCTGAAGGGGAGAGCCTCACTGTGGGAATCCAACCGGCAACAGGCTGCGGTAAACAGGGAGAGGAAACTGATAGAGGAGAGGCTGTGATCCGGGAAGGACAGGAGGCCGCGGAGGGAAAGGAAATATCAGAACAGGAAGCCGAGGACAGCACAGCTACAAGGAGGGAGGAGGAGACCAACTTGGAGTCAACTGATCTCATTACGCCCAGTGAAGACACAAACGCTTCAGTCATGGGCCAGTCTCCATCATCGGAGGGCTCTGATGTAGCCGAGAACTCTGATTCTGAAATGAAGGAGTGCTTACAGGAGGAAGTTGGGAAAGAAGAGATGAATCCTAGCCAGGACCTCTGTGACGGACTCTCTTTAGAGGAGGAGAGGACTGAGAGTGAAGGGTTAACGAACCCTCTATCAACCCCAGGGGACCCTCCCAACCCATCACTGATAAACTGTGGTGATGTAATCGAGGAGCCTGAATCTGCTGTTCCATGTCTCTCGATAGAAGGCCTCCATGAGGGGGAACCTCCGCCAGACATAAACAGCCTGGAACAAAACCAGGAAACAGCTGTTAGGGATTACGCTACGGAGCAGGAGTGGGGCTTGGCTTCAGAAACCGGTTGTCATTCTGGGAATTGTACTGGGACCGCCAGTTGTAAAGAGGTAGATGGTGAAGACGTAGCTGAACCTTGTGGATACAGTATTGAAAGTACCAGTTTTCCTGGTTTGGACGAACCTGGTAACTCCATGGAATATATACGGACAGATCCATCACCTGAAACAATGCCCAGCTCCAGTGACAGACATGCTGATCCTGATTCAGGGATGATTCATGGCATCTCCAGTGACGATGATGGCAGTTTTCAATCAGTTGGAAGCTCGACAACAGAAATATTCCATCCCACTCGGGACAATGCTAGTGTAGAGGATAAGGAGTTTCTTCAGGAAGAACAGTCCTCAACAGGATTTAAGGTGGAGGATCCAAATGATTCAAAACCTGGTGAACATTCTTTGACCGTGGACGCAGGGCTCCCCTCGGAGCCGGGCACTGACGGTGCACCACCAGTGAAAGACTGCTCTGGCACTGAGCCTGAATCACAACCGTCACCCAGCCTCCAGACAATGGAGACTTTGAACACTGAAGGGATAGTAGAGGAACTCGCCCTAGAACCTTCCAAAGAGGATCTGTCGTTGGGTCCAGCGCTGTCAGAGAGCGGGGATGCTCCAACGGTGAAGTTCGATGACAGGGAAACTGGAGAAGCTAATGACTCTGAACTGAATGCAGAGATTGAACAATTGGCATCAGAGGTCACCAGTAGAGTTTTACTTGAAGCCTGTGCATCTTTTGCAGAAAAAGGTCATTTGATTGTTGATGGAGGCCATCTGTCAACAGATACCAGTGATAAATCTGCAGCGGAAAAGATCGGAGATGTGCAGTTGCCTCTACAGCAACCTGAAAAGGATAATTCAGAGATGACACCTGATGAGGGAGAAAGTCACTCAGAGGATCAGACTGATGTATCTTCATCACAAGGTGTCACTCCACTTTCAGACAGTGCAGATGCCAATGCCCTTGTATTAGAGCCACCCTCTCCAGACGATGAAGCTTCAAGCGACGCAGTGGATGGAGTCCTTCAAAGTGCAATTCAAGGTGGGCAAGCACTGATTTATTTCAGGTTTATTCTCGTTCCACACACTCGCATACATCACAGGGCAATATGTTTGTCAAAATCTTGTTCCTAAACAAATATACTAAATCAGATTCAGTCCTCTGCTGGTGATTAATGGCAACAGCTCCACAAAGCTAACGGCAGCATAGCTCACTGTAATCGTGTTCAGAGGTTTTAGGCTTTTGTGTGACATCCTGTTGTGAAGACATGCTTTTCCTATTCTTTCTGGTTTTGGAGATGCAGCTGGTAATCAAGTGGAAGTCAACTATAAAAAGTACATTAGGCAACTTTTTTCAGGCATATATACAAAAAAGAGACAGGGCCTTAGTATGTGAAATAGCTGTTAAGAGAAGCTCAAGTTTTAGATGCAGGCCCACTTTAAAAACCCTATATTTACCCCTTTGTCTTTTAAATAACATTAGAGCAAAGCAGACTTGTATGTTGAGTTATGGTGAGATGAGAAGAAAAGACATCTAGAAGTCACACAGTGAAATAATATAAAACTGAATACCAACATTGTACTTAAAAAAAGGACAACAAATGTCATGATGGGTCATAACAAGCTGCTTTCAAAATGTGTTGTTTTTTTCCGATTCTGATTTATTTTAATGACTGATTAATTGGTTTAGGTATTTGTTTTAAGACAGAAAACTAGAGTTCAGTTCCTGTCTCATGCACACTCTGGCTTCCAGTATGCTGTATGTCAGCAGGCAAAGTCACATTACCAGTGCATGTGACTGAGTCTCAGATGTACAGCGAGGAGGCTGGGTTCTCCAAAACAAACATACACAAGCTCGCTGATGTGAGCATGGAGGAGGAAGTGAGAGTCTCTCTTCTCTAAGAGAACTTGCAGCACTCCTCTGTCGGCAATTTTCAGTCATCAGGAATAATTGAGCTGGACCCAAGTCCAATAAAGAAAGGTCAAGGGCAAGGTTGGTGCTGTGCGTCACACAGAGAGAGGGGTGTCATTATGAATGAGGAGATGTATTTACAGCCTGACTGAGGAAGCATCAGGTAACATCACAGGTGATCAGAGACAAACTGTCTGTTGTTTCATGGATTCACAATTAGGATGTGAATATTTTGTCTGGATTCTAGTTAAAATCACAAGAAGGTTGTTTTTTGTGGAGAGACATTTCTGAGACTTTTCCACTCGGGTCTATCATTCATCAAGTCATGTCCACTTACATAAACCTTCCAAGAAGTAATGCATCTCAGATAATTATACAGGAGCATTAATGGACCGTCTGGTTTCTGTTTTTTACAATCAAAGAATGTTTTTTGTTTTTTTTTAACATTCAAATGGTTATTGTCCCTTTGAGAAACGTGTCCACTCAGAAAGCTTTAATAGTGCATATAAATGACAGATGCAAGTTGCTACATCACTGTTGAACACACCCACACTTCTCAGTGTTTCTGCAGTCAGGGTAGACACTTCCTGTCACTGTAAACACTTATTATTGATTCCTGTATTTGGAAGATTTGCAGTTGAGCTGATCGCATTGTGTTGTGTGTATCTCTCCAGAGGTGGAAGTCATCATGTCTGAAGAAACTGTAATCGGTGCAGAGGAGGCAGAAAATGGCCCAACAGTGGAAATGGACTCCTCCAAGGTGAGCTCAAAGTTAAAGTCTATCTCTGATAATGTTGGCTTTGTTGGAGACGGTGGTGTAATCAACAGTCTTCAGATGAGTCATTGTTTGTTAAACATTTGAAACACCCATAATAACCTTTGGCATGAAGATGTGAGCAAACAGACAACCACGCTCAGCTCCTGGGATATGACATGAGGTAACATGAGGTGTGGATTTTAGCCGAGTTTCTAACAGCAGATATTTTGACTAGTCTAACACAGATGGGACTAAAAATATCACTAATTGGTGCATAACAATGTTATTATCTCAACCTGGGCTGCTCCTGCCATGGCAAGTCAAAATGCCTGTAAATCTGATTCATCTAGGAACTACAAAGGAAAAGGAGAGCTAATGTGTTTGAAAGGCTATCATGTAGCAGGATTCTTTCCGGAATGCAAAAACTCAGACATCTATTACAACCAGAAATCAAATATTACCAGCTTTTAAACAACTAGGATTTCCCATCCCACTCCACCAAGCTCTGTATGTCCATGTTACTTACATACATGAGAATGATACTGTGCCTTATATTGACTGTGGATTTCCTCAGACATGTGCAGTAAATAGACTGTACATGTAACTGTACTTCAAGACAAGTTTGGAATCACCATCTATTGTTTATGTGGTCCAAATGTGTGTGGGCTGCATGCTTTCAACAACAGATCTCAGCATCATGAGTCCAAATACAACAGTTTGATAACTAACCACTGTTAATAATTTAATAATTCTATTTCCCGTTAGCATGGCCAGTCGCACCACACATTGTAATCCTGCATCTGTAGATTTAAGTTAAAGCTAAGCTTGCAATCCTCATCTGCACAACAGCATTTAATAGGAATTTTTCATGGAATAAAGCCCAATAAAGTGTTCTGTGAATTGAATCCAGGCTTCTTTTGTAACTGGTTTTCCTTGGATTGCTGCTCAGTGTTTTGGTGTGGAGAAAGTTGTTGTAATTGGCTTTCCGGTACGTGTACCTCTTTTTTATTTTAAAATGTGCCCAGAGAATCCACAGGTCATTGTTATAAAATGTTTTCCCGAGCTTAAACACACAAAAAAACATCTAGTATTGTGTTGAAATGTAATTTTTAAAATGATTTTGCAGCAATAGCAATGAGTTGCAAAATCTCCCCAGGAAAGTAAAAAGTAAAGAATGGCAACATTTTTGGAGGAGGAAGAACAGCAGGGTTTGTTTACAAGCAGCTTGATGTGCCAACTAGAGTTCAGGAATGAAGCTGTCTGGAACATTTTTCCCTCTCATTAAAACTTTCAATATGTCTTTTTTTTGGTGAGTTCAGTCATTCAACAATAAATCTATTACCTGTTGAAGTGTCTCTAAGGATCACAGCATTTACTTGACTGTAAAATGCAACAGGATCTCCCTTCCTCATCCTGTGGGAATCATGTTATGCAGCTCATTTTCTGTCTCAACTGCGCACATGGATGCGATCTTCAGCTTTACTCTGAAATGTTGCTGACTGACAGATTCCTCAGCAGCCATAGACTGGAGTGGCTCTGCTTATTCCTGGGTTGCGGTCTCAGTCAGTGGCTTGTTCTGAATGCCAGATGTCTGACTGCAGCCTGCAGGGCCTCGGGGTCGCCAGCAGAGGGCGCTGTAGCCCCTGTGGCATCAGTGGAGCTTTTCCTCTTGACGAGAGAGAATTTAATGACCTGCCATTTGATCCTGTTGAATCCTCCTGTAATTTCTATGATGTGCAGGCAATTTTTAGTCATCCTGGTGTTAAGCAAACTATAGAACTGTAGGAGATAAAGTGAATAATATCCACACATTGAAGGATCTTCTGAACATATTTTTAAGGTTTTAAGTAACACTGCTTGAATAGCAATAATATTTTGATGGAAAGTGAAACATATTCATAGCAAGAACAGAAATTAGCACTAGGAACAATTGAAATCACAAAACATCTTGATTTCTATTACATTTCTATCATAATACACATTTGGACAAGGAAATAAAAGAAACCAAAGGAAAAGAGATAAAGGGTGTTCAAGGGGAAATTATTTATAGAGATTAAAAAAACAGCTGGAGAACAAAATAAACTTGTTAACAAGATCTAAACGACAGCAACAACAACTTGCTATATGAAATGATATGAAAGGTAAATGAGGCAATTAAAATCATGTGTCAGTATTTTCTGAGCTGAGCTGTTCAGGCAGCAGATCATTTATTCTTGCTTGATTCAGCGTGTATGAGACCTGTCCTGTGTTATTATTGTGCATTTTTTTTTACATACTTATTGCACTTTGATCCATAACTTTAGTGTTCATAATATGATGCTATCAGCAGCTATTAGCCCTTTCATCAACACATGAGCATGAGAAATATGTCTGAATTAGACTAGAATGTTATTATTATCAATGTTTTTCAGTTAGGTTGCATATAAACAAATGCATATAAATCACAAGGCACAAATATGAGATACCTGAAAATAGTTTTTCAGTGTGATCAGTTTCTATTCACTTCTCTATAATAAGTGTAGTCACTACTTACTTGACACACATGTTTTGTTTATATATAGTAAAGATTAAAGCTGGCACAGTAAGTCAAATAGATGACTATTATGATAATGGTAATTTTTCATGCAAAAAGATGTTATGGTTCCTGCTTCTCAAAGTGGGGATTTGCTACTTTTCCTTTTAATTGTTTGAATAATGTCTATTTATTTGTAATAATTATAAGGTTTGGGTTGCTTGAGTCTATTTCAAGATGTTTATAATCCAAACAATCAGTAGATAAATGGAGGAAATACTCAGCGGAATAACCTGTTATTAAAATGTAATAACCATTAGTTGCATACAAAATAGTTATGACTAACTTCACTTAAACCATCAGCAGTACAGTTATGTTTTCACATTAATACATCAGTGATAATAATCTAATGATAAACTTTATTATAGTCGAACAGTCACAGGGAATATTTTTCTGCAGTGCATTTTTCAATATTTTGAATACATTTTCCTGAACATACTTTTATTCTCGAGCTTCGACAAGAACTTTGATATTTGTTGATTCTGGCGGCCCCTGTAGACAGCAGCTGTATGAGCGCCACCATCTTGTTTCTGTGGATCTTGATCTAACCACCATGTGCGCCTATTATGACAGCATATAAAAGAAAGGGGCAACATATTTGCTGGATGAACAGGGGATGAATCTATTTCTGGCAGTGTCAAATTGATAACTGTAATATGATGATGGCGACACACAACAAACTACATGGCAGCTTCTTTCTTTAACTCAGACTGTGAGACTCCTCAATTCATTCCCAGTACTCTCCCTTAAAAAAATAGTTTTAATTTTATGACTTGTCTGACCTGGATAAGTCGCATCTGACCTGGCGATAGGCCTTAAGAATAACTCTATATATAGTATATGAATAGTCAGTGTCCTCATTGATGGTCTCGGTTTGCTCATGTAGGTCACGTAGAGGCTCCGGTATTAAAATGAGACTCTTTCAAAACCAGTTACAAGTTACTGATTGTACATGTAAATAAGATTTTCAGTGCTAGACTCTGAATTGTAATGGAGTGCTTTTTACAGTTTGCTGTTAGTACTTTTACTTCAGTATGATATCTGAATACTTCCTTCACCTCTGGCAAACATAGTGGAAGACAAGAAAGTAATGCTGAAGCTGAATGTGCTGCCATCAAAGCCTGTTCATTCAGCACATGTGGCCACCAGTGTTGCTTTTATTTATGTGAGTGTTGATTTCATTCACAGCTTTGTTCTATAAAAAGGCTGTGTATGTAGAACTTCTTAAGCAGATGCATCCAATTTCTTCTATTTGTGTTCTTTATTTCCTCACTTGAACTACTGAGTTCCTTGGCTTCTCCCAGTGAAGATGAGATGCCAACATGGAAAATTAAAGGCAAAATATTTAGTGAGCAGCATATCATTCCCGCTCTAGAGTAAATCTTAAGCAGCATCAGCTACTGACGAGAACCCTGCCTGTGTTATTTGTTACTGCGCTTGACAATTGACCATCTGGTTGTTGGAGAAGTGGCAATGAAGAGAAGGATATGTTGAAGAATGTGAAATTGTTCAGTGTATTGACCACCTGTCAAATTCATACTCGGAATAACTTCAGGCAGCTTGTAAGCTCAGTTAACCGTACAAACAGGGCTTGTATTAGCTGACTATCCCCAGATTTGGGTCTTAAAGCATCGGGGTAATGTTGGTGTTGTTTACTATCAAACTAACCTCTCGATGTACAAAATGGCTAGGAGCTAGCTGGTTAGCATGCTAACTTCAACAGCTTTCGCTGCAACACAATTCAGACGTATTTACCATAACCATACCTAACAGACAGCCAGGATCAAAACTGTTACTTAAATTTAGAATTTTTACTGATTGTACCTTTAAGGCCATGTGAAGGAGCAGCAATGGTGTGTACATCTGTGTGTACATCTGTGTGTGCACCTGTGTGTGTGTGTGTGTGTGTGTGTGTTTGTGTGTATATGTGTATATGTGTGTGTGTGTGTGTGTAGACTTTTCCAGTCGATGAGTTATTTGAAAAGTTGATTTTAAGTTAATGTGCTCTATTTGATTTTTTGCTGTACACTTTAAACTATAGCTGAGCAATATACAGATTCCACCTAACAGCAGTTTCTATTCAAATGTATATATTTTATGTGCAAACACTGTGGTCCATCGGGTTCAACGGCTCGTTTGCAGCGTTTGTTGGAACAATGATACACCTGTAGGTATGTGAAGGTCTCGGTTTTGATTTGGGTGCATTTGTTTTTCGGATGCCTTTGTGTTATTGGTCAGCTAATGTCAGAGCTGCCAGGGACAACCTGCAGACTGTAGGGACTACCAACACATTTACATGGATTTAGATATCATCCAGGAAGTGCTCGACCACAGTGTGCAGGCTGTCTCTTAACCCCAGGAGAGCAAATTGGATTTCAGAGGTGGTGAGGACCTTCGTCATCATAATATTTGCCGTAATTTATCATAATGACACTCGTGGAAAATGTGGAAAACCATAACTTATCAGTGGTGGTCAAAAATCAGGGAGGAAAGGAGGGAAACCCACCGTGTCGTGTTATTTTTTACTAGTGCGAGAACATGTATTTGTAAATAATACTGAGATTTGGTAACGTTTTATTTCAGTCACTTTCTATCCCTCTTGCCTCTCAAAGTAAGAGGCGAAACAACCTCTCCTGCCTCTATGGACCAGCCATCCCACTTATTTATATATTTTTCCCGGCATGTGTTTACCAAAGACACCCAGAGTGTTCTACAGAAACCCTTGTGTGTCAGCTGTCCACCCTGCTGTGCTCTGTTGTGAGTGCTCGCTGTATAGATGTGGAAACAAAATTGCCTTTGAGTTGAAATGATTTAATCTGAGTTGTCTGGGGACTGAATGCTTCAAAAGATAGACAACAAACTAAGCAGTAACTTGGAAGATGCAATAAGAAAAAATGTAATATCTCCAGCAGAATTTCATCTTATCAAAACATCTAGTGAGGTCACAAAAATGTTATCTCGTCATCTTATTGGTTTACTCCCTTTTGCCTAATTAATCATTCAAAGCAAATACTAATTAAAACAGATAAAATCAGTTGCAGTTGCAGTTTCAATTTAGTTTGAAATGTGTAGAGTTTCATCTGATGCAATGCATCAGAGGAGACTGTTCACAGCAATCACCATCATTTCATTTTTTGTAATGTGTGATTTTTGCATACATGTGCCTCGTTGTTATATATTCATGTAGGTTTTTTAAAGAATTGATACTGCAGTATTACTTTTAACCATAGCCATATAGCATAACACAGGCCTACCCACAATAAATCACATGTGGGGAAAACATCTGAAATATTATCTGCTCTGGAGAGGAGCCGGTCGACTCTGTCTGTGTCTCGCAACTGCTGCCATCTTTGTTTTTGCTGTTTACAGTGCTGCTATTACGTCAGTCCTAACTTTCTTTTGAAGCGACTGCCAGCCAGATCCATCATCAGAGATGCAATCACTCCCAGAAGGCACCTCACAGGTGGCCTCAGTCCTCCTCCAGCAGGGGGTGTTGAATCTCAGCAGCATAAATTCTGATGATTGGATAACATTAACTGGAGTAACAATGCCCTACTGTCATCTGTCACACTCTAACAATGGACCACTTTGGCTGGACAAGAGAGAGACATTCACAGCCTCATTGAGAAAGAGAGAGAGAGAGACAGAGAGAGAGAAAATACAGAGAGAGGCAAAGGCATGAGTCAAGCGGAGTCAGGAGAGAAGTTGAGAGGCGCAAGAGGAAAAGAAAAGGGAGGGAGGGAGAGAAGAAGAAAGGGAGGGAGGAAAGAGTAGAAGGAGGGAGGGAGTTGAGCTGGAGTCTGGTAGGAGGCTTCTTCTGTGGCCAGATGTGAAGCTTAGCACACAGCTTCAGTTCTCCTCAACAGTGTTTTCTGCTGGATTTTAACCTCCTGCCCAGTAAACCTGCTCTGGATATTTAAAGGAAAATGTACGAACGACACAAGCGGAGGTACAGTCTCTGCGCCAAAGGAGAGAGAGCTGTAGACGTGGTTTTGATAAAGGTAGGCCACCTCTCCACACTCTCAAACAAAGTTGCTCGGTACGATAATACTGCTAGTGCTGCGGTAATAACAGTCATTTGATCGGAAGTCGTGAAACGTAGTTGTTAAGTCCTTGAAACTGATAAAATAGGGACAAAAGCAATAAAAGCAAGGTATTGAATATAAAAGCAGAACTGAAATCATAAAAGTGAACCATGAAAGCGAGGTTAAACCTAATAATTACATCAGATTAGGTCCATTAAAGAGAGTTCAGTGAAGTGAATTAGCAGCTCAAGCTCCTCAGGTGGAGCGTTTTAAAGGCCTGATCAGACAAAGATCCAGAGAAAAAAGTTGTTTCCTAAGTAAAACATAACCATAACCGTCACAAAGTGCTTCGGCATGTTTGACCAGACCTGTATTCGGCCGCCAGAGATGTTGTGATGTGTTTCGCTGTGTTGCACCCTGGGAGATGATTGCATGGTAGTTGATAGTGGCCCTCCAGACACAGAGTGCTGATTATTTTGGGGTGGAGTGCGGTTTCTGGATGTTCGCTGCATGAATATGCCGTGTGTGACACCGAGACACATGCCAGTACTCTATCCTTCCCTGTGGAATAACTGTGTATGAAACTTAATGAGGCTCAGACAGTTTAAGGTCTTTCCGGGATTATTTGGTCAGACTAGTTGGTGCTCGTCTGAAAAACTATAAAGGTAAAACAGAATATCAAGTCCACTGATGTTCTTAAAATGTCTTCTCAAAGAACAGAGTTGGGATATTTCTCTCCCCTCAAAGGTCTTGTCACCGTACCATAACGGTTCTATGTCAGCCCATTTGAACTGGTGTACTGTGGAATCTTTCTGAATGGGATCTTAGCAGCGCCCTAAAGTGCTATTTAAAGCCTAAATGCCACTACATATACTAAGCCCTGTAAGCCATTTTTCCACAGTGCCCTGGATTTTCTCTTTGCTGTAGGACAGCAGTGAGTCCTGTTGATTGTTGGTAAAAGTGTTGTGATGAAACTGCTCCAACCAAGATTCATACTCAGATGTTTCTGACTAACAGATGCCTCCTGAAAAATATCTATAAATGTACAACCCATTTGATTTTATTCTTTGTTCTTCATGTTGTTGCTTCACTCTGTCTGTCCTTTTTATCAAATGCCCAGCCTCCACATTTTTAGCCTCTACATTTTTAGCCATGCTAGTGACATGGTTGGTCGGCCGGCACTTTGGACTGACCCACTGATACAATGAAGTTATTGTTTGGACTGATAAACAACAACTTAATGGATTGCCATGCAGTTTGGTGTAGACATCCAATAACCCTATAGATGGATTGTTGTAACTTTAGTGAGCCTGACTTGTCACTAGCAGTTAGTTCAGAGCAGAGACACGTGCTAACATGGCAGTGAACTCTTATATGGCAAACTTATGTAAGTCAAGTAAAACTTTTACTGGAACTTAACAGAAGTGATTGTCATTTGACTATAATGAAACTATATAATGGAAGATCCTTTTTTTTCTGTATTTTTTGTACATTGATCTTTTCTATGCACACATCTCTTTCCTGTCTGTCCGTGCTGGGAGGGATCCCCCCTCTCTTGCTCTTCCTGAAGTTTATTCCCTCTTTTTTCTTGTAAAGGCCTTTTTTAGGGGAGGTTTGCATTGTCCCCCTGAGGCAAATTTGTGATTGATGATATTGGGCTATATAAATAGTATTGTGTTGACTTTTTACATTCCCTTTATTACTATAAAGGGGATACAACTTGAATCTTGACAAACTATAAGTGAATAACCATCAACTAAAGCAGCCAGGACTGAATGAATTTGGCTCAAACAAGTGACTCAAAACTGAGCTATTTCCTATTGCTTGAAGAGTATTCATTGCAATCCAAACTAATAAGCAGTGATTGGTGTCAAGTCATCTCGCATAAACTAAACATCGAACTACAGTACGTCATAATGACTGTCATGCTGGTTGTGACATTGAGAGGAAGCGCAGAGCAGAGTGGGAGGAAAGTACTGAATCTATGAAGTGGATTGCTCTGGTATATGTAACACCTCTCTTCAGTCTTTTGTCACTTTCTAAACTTGTTCCTGATGTCAGCTCCTCTTTTCACCTGAGGGGTGAAATAGCAAGGATGATCGCTCGTGTGTGGATGTGTGTTTGTGCGTGGATGTGTGTTTGTTTGGGCGTGTGTCTGTGTGCTTGTGTGAGAGCGAGAGCGAGAGAGGGTGAGGGAAAGAAAGCGACAGATATGATGGTGTGGGAAAAGGCAGCGCCGGGCTAACGGTTTCCTCTGGCCTCAGATGGAAACAGGCATTTGGCCAAATGACTTCATTCCAACCAGCGTTTCACATCCCAGCATCTCTGCTGGCTTGAAGTCACAAAACACATCATCACTGCACTTACTGAATACAGTAACTGTGAATAAGCCTTTATACTAACGTTTGTACTACAGTATACACAAGCACAAGCAACAGGCCGGGACGTAGGCCTTTAGTGCCCAACGCTTCTCTTCCTTTTAGGATGCTCATTTCCTTCTTTAGCACATTTCTAGCATACTTGATCGTTTATGGTCACAGGCACAGTTGTTTACACTGCAGTCAAAGTGCTGCAATCAGACTCTAGTCTTGTTTGGTTATATGCTTGATCGACTCTCTGAAGATGTTTCTAATTTTCTAGAATGACGCTGAAAGTGCAAATCTCCACGAAAGAGAGTGCAAATTTCACAGCCATTATAATTGCTTCTTCTCCTGAACATAACATTTAAAAATGTACCTCAATGTCTCTGATGCAGTTTATTGCAGACAACTCACATTTGAATGCAGGATTACTTAGTGACATGATTTGTGTGAACGTATGTTTCCATAACCACACCTTGTATTGTTATGCTTCCGCCTTTTTTCTATGAAGTTTAAGCAACAACGTGTGTTGGCAACCTAAGAGGATAACTAAGAGGTCATCGTGGTTTTACTTTTGGCAATGTTTTGTCACTATTTCACTTTATTATGATGTACAGGATTTTGAAATGTATTGTGTCTCTTCCATTAAGGCCAAATGCCAATGTTGCAGTATTAACAAAATGAATAACAGTGAACTTCCTCTGAAATGTAGTGGGTTCCGTCTGTGCACCGCCAATCACGTCACAAGTTTTTACATGACTCTGTTAACAACCTGACTGAAAACACAACGTCCTTGGTGGAGCTAATAAAACAATCCGGTTCTCCGTTTTTTAAAAAGACAACCCTTCAACTAGACGACCCAGATTCAGTCCTCCACCATTCTTAAATTCTTCTGCAAAACCCTGTTGCTGTCAGCTCCAGTAGGCTGTTGTTGGCCGTGGCCTCTCTGTGAAGCTTATTATGATTTCAGTAAAGGTAGTGCTTCATTATTGGTCTGAAAATCCCAAACATGTCCTGTGTAGCAGCTGGATCATTGTCTGACAGATGATATGTTTGCTTTTATGCTGTTTTAAGTTGTTGCGAACTTGAATTGAGTGCACCTCCAAGGTAGAACAGATTATAGCCTTGGCCTCAGGTCTGCTGCAGGCCGCCCTCAGGGATCAAGCCGTGTGTACATACCTGGCTGGAAACAGTCATTCAGTCAGCCATGGCATCCTTCAATGCTGCAGAACCTCTCTGTCTGCCTGCCTATTTAGAAACAAGGCAGCGGTCCAAGTCCTGCCTGCGCTGGCACACACACACACACACACACACACACACACACACACACACACACACACACACACACACACACACACACACACACACACACACACACACACACACACGTCTATTTTATTTTTAAACCAGATGTGTTTTTACTGGGTACAGTTTAGATTCCCCCGATGCTACAAATATGCACTGGGCTGTTCAGAGCTGCCAGCTTTCTGAGGGGGGATTGGTTCTTTACTCTGACTGGTTTACAGGCCTGCTTACTGATTGGTCCACTGAGTGTTTCGTTAGCTGACTAGATAAATTGGTGCTTACTAACTGACCATCATCTTGTGCCTCTTGGTTTGTCCTGGTCAAAGCACCCTCAGCCCTATTGATCTTACTACTTGTTAAACCCTATCCCATCCTTTCATACTCCAATAGTTTATTCAGGATGAATTAGCTTTGCCTATTGATGACGTAAACTTAAGAACTTAAGTGGGAAGAATCATAATATAAGCAAATCACAGACTTTTGTGGCAGCTTCAGGGTTGCTATGCAACCAGCATCACTGAACAGAATGAGTTAAAGCTCAGAGGAAGTTGATGCTGTGATTGAAATTGGACAAGCTTCTGTTTAGTGCAGTCTGAGCTGTACTCTTTCATTTATCAGCCAAGTGGTCAACATTAGATAATATGATAACACACTGCACAAACATATGAGTAGACACATAAGTTGCGTGAATAACAGTTACTACCACGTATGTCTCTTAAACTCTTACAAGAGGTATCCACTCCATATCCCATCATTCCTAAGAGTTCACTTCATTGTATAATCAGTGCCAAAACACACTGAAGCAGTTCTGGGGACTCGGGGTGTGTAAACAGTCTATTAAAACACTTAAAGCTGCTGTTTCCTTTACTTTGGCCTTAATCTGTATCTTATTCTGGATCCTTTGTTTCTGTTTGAAGTTCTGTTGTCACTGCTCTGCTGTAAGGTCAAACCATGTAGCCTTGTGTAATTTGTTTCCACACTGGCAATCATTTAACTTCCGAGCAGAACGTCTCTGTGTGTGTGTTTGTGTGTGTGTGTGTGTGTGTGTGTGTGTGTGTGTGTGTGTGTGTGTCTGTGTGTGTCTGTGTCTGTGTGTGTGTGTGTGTGTGTGTGTGTGTGTCCTCTGTGACCAGCTAATCTTTCCTCGTCAGCGTGTTTGTTCTCTCTCAGCGGGCTCTGTTTGATATCTGAACACAGCTGTGAGAAAATGAAAAAGCCTGTGTGCGCTGTCTGTGCGTGCATCTGTGTGTGCGCATGTGGGACTTGATGAGTGAAAAAAGAAGCGTAACTGTTTGTTGTAACGTGTGTGCAGGCCTGAAACACTGTTGGCTGGTGGAGGTGCGTGTACACGCTGCCAGTTGGTATGTAAGCATGTCACGGTGTTTGTAGGAATGGTCACAGTGGGTACTTTGACTCACACTCACACACACAGACGCACACACTCACACACACACAGACACACACTCACACACACAGACACACCACTCCCAGGCTTGGACAACAGAGCTCAGTGTTTCTCTGGGTCTCAGTAGCCTTGTCAGTAGGTTGCTCTGGGACAGTTGAGGCTTAGTTGTTTAGAAACTGAGCTCAGCCCCCTCACCCCAAAGCATTATGGGATGGTCAACCTTGCTGGTAGTGTGGGACTCAATCCTCCTCCTCTGTATTATGTCTTTGATTTCTTTTTACCTTCTGACTTGTGTCTTTTCTTGTTTGCTAGTGTGTGTGTGTGTGTGTGTGTGTGTGTGTAGTTTTCACCTCTTTTCCCCTTTATTTGCAGAATGCTCTGTTTTTGTGACAGTGTCTCACAGATTATTCAAAGAGTTTACATTTCAGACTATAGACACGTGGAGAGGCTATTGCTGAATAAATGTGGATCATAAATTGAATCGTAGCAGGTTTTCATTTCATAAAAATCTTATTCAAACTTGAAATTATTGATAATGCTGAAATGCCAAACATTTGCTGGTTTGAACCACTCAAATGTGAGGATATCTTTGCATTGCTGGTCTGAGAGGAAAAAAAATAAACAAAAAAACAACGTGAAGGCCAGTGATAGACTGATTATCGGCCTTGCCGTTATTTAGCATTTTTCCAATTATCAATACAGTTTGTGTGTGATAGTCAATGAAATAAATGATAATAGATAATAATAAAAATGAGCTACTTTGGCTCCGATGGAGCTTCCCTCATATGTCTGTAGTCACAATGTTTGGTCCACAACACTTTCTGATTGATCATCAGTATCTGATAAACTGGAAATAGTCATTTTTAAACTTAAGTTTTTGAATTAATTATGCAATCGATGATTGTGATTAGATTGATTAGTTGTTCGTTAGTGAGCTTTAGAGTTGTAGGATGGAGAAAGGCGAGCTGTTATCAATGTTTTCAGCCTTCATAAGAAGCCATGGCAGGCAGCTGCTGACTGAAGCTTTATATTTAATAGACACATTGTAGTTGTATTGATCGTCTTCTCCGTCTCCCTGAAAGAAAGTGAGTACACATTAAATTCTAAGTTTCAGCGATGTATTCTTTCTCATAAGCTGTGTTACCTCAGGTGGTACGGCCCCCTGGTCTCTCAATAACTAAGAAGACTAAATATCTACCTATGCCAAACTCTTCACTTCACAACAGGAGTAGTTGTTTTCATTCAAGTATTTCACTGCATGACTGCATTAGTGGGCCAAAAGATTGATTCTGTAAAAGCTGCAGGATCTGGATGAAGAACACACAGCTTGACTTGCAGGATTTGACTAGTGGAACAACATCTTTGTATGCCGTGGCCTTAGATCAGGACCTGTTTGTACTACGTCTGGAGATTCCTTTGTACAAGTCTAACACAGTCAAGTTTAAAGGGGCACGCTAATGCCTGTTGATCTGCACCAGGCTTAACCTGGGTTTACTGGGGTTAACAGTTAAATGGTACGAATTAAGGAGGGAAGGAAACAAGTTACAGTAGGAAGAAAAGGAAGGAACAAACCATTGGAGGAGGACGGACCACATACATTTTAAAGGAGGTGTCATCTGTACTCATTACAGTTTAGTTGAAAACTCAGTTGATCTTTTAAAGGAAGCCATGTTTCAACCAATGCAACGAGTGGTTTTGCCAATAGATTAGTCATCTGTTTGACTTTACTCCATTTGTATGAGGGACACATTCAAAATCAAAGCTCATCATCTTTATCTGCATGTCGTTGATGGAGTTCATTAAAACACAATGAGCTTCTCTGAGTCTCTGTTAGCTTCACATTCAGAGCTGTCAGTCACATCGGCAAAGCTTCGGCCAAACTGTTGAAGCTTTTTGTGTTGCCTGCAAAGAAGGGGGTGCCTGTGGCTTTTAGCTAAAACCATCTCTCTCTGTCTGTCTGTCTGTCTGTCTGTCTGTCTGTCTGTCTGTCTGTCTGTCTGTGTCTCTCTCTCTCTCTCTCTCTCTCTCTCTCTCTCTCTCTCTCTCTCTCTCTCGCACACACGCACATGCACATGCACACACAGCTGTTGTATAGACATTCGGACCACAGAGGAAGCAGAGCCCCAGCGTTGTGTGTCTACAGCCAACCACAGGTCTCTGACAGGCTGCGTGTGTGTGTCTCTGTGTGTGTATGTGTGTGTGTGTGAGAGTTGGTATCAGTGTGACTGAGTTCTGAAGGCTGAAAACAGACCAAAGTTAGGTTTTCCCAAACAGTTCCTCTAGGAGATGGAGCTGGATTGTAGCTAAGTCCGATGAATACTCCTCAGCCTGCTGTTCTAAAGAGTGTCTTATCGCCGCCTCCCATCCTGTGCACTGAGCAACACTTCCTAACCGCCACGCTGGTCTGCATCATAATTTCTTTGTGGGTGACGATCACATGTTGCTGAGGCTGATTCAGTGTGTTCCTGTTCCTCTGCAGATCCACCGAGACAGAGAGGCGTCGTTCCATCAACCCTGCAACACGCAACACTCAGGTAAGAGTGACTCTTTAATGCTAATCGTCTAGCCTTACTGCTACAAGTCTGTGTGCTTTATTTATTAATTTACTTATTTTTTTCTTCTTTTAAGAAGATACATGTATATTGCTGTCAGCCACACTTGTAGGAAGTTCTTCCATCATGTGCAGACGTGGGTTATGCATCAATGTTCAGGCTGCGAGACGCTGTAATCTTTGACCTATAAACCCTTTTTGTGATAGCAAATTCATATTTGGACTGGCGACTTTTCAACAGCCTGGTTGAAGTTTTACTGACACATTTTCCTACACAAAGAGGAAACTGAAATCATCAGACATCATTTACAGTAGCTAGTCTAAAAAAAATGCGTAGACTTTGACTCGTATGAGCCAAATACTGTTTCTTTTGGAGTGAATCCTTGGACAGTTTCAGATAGTATCTTTGTGTTGATATTACATATCTATGGTTATTGAGCCAGTTTCACACCAAATAAATGATTTTTTTTCAATATTTCACCCAACAATAAATTTGGGGTTTTGTCCTTATAGGAAATTTCTGAAACGGCACGTAAACCATCATTATGTGAATAACAGACATGCTGTAAACATGATGTGAGAGGTAACTGGTATTGATAACACTACAAGGTCTTTCAATAACCGGTAAGGTGGAGTTGTGTGTGAGGTGATACATTTACTGATGAAATTTGTCACCTGTAGTACGTGCTATAATAGTAAACTATTTTCAACTATTTGTGATCACACTTGTTGGAGTGTCTCAGAGATTTCTATCTATGTTGTTTAAACAGGATGTGCTTAAGAGTACAACTATAAATATAAAGCAGAACCGCAGCTGGACTCGGGCAAACTTCATGTTGTATCAGCGAGGCCTCACACTAAGACAGAAGCTAAAACATACTTGCAACTTTGACATACTAGTGTATGAGAAGATGAGTTAGAGGTTGTGTGAAAATGTTGACCATTAGTGAAGCTGCAGAGCAGTGTGTTAATGAGCAGGACACAGGACTTTTGTGTCAGTAAGTTTGTATACACGCCACAAGCATGGAGATGACGTGATCCATGTTTCTGCCAACTGCACAGGGTGGTAACAGTTGGTGGTGTTCCAGTTGACTCTTTTTGTATTCCACTTGACCCCACAGTGTTTTTGGAAGTGACCATGTATGTGTAACAGAGCTAATTAAAGTTATTACCCTTGTTGTCTGAGCCAAGCTGTAGGATGGACTGTGAAAACCTGGTGTGTTGTGCTGTTAGCTTATCTGTGGCTGTAGCTTTGGTTGAGCTAATAGTAAGCTACTCATAGTTGACTATATCAAGAAATCATCTCGGCCTTTTATATGTGTCCTACAGCATCACAAAGTCTTATGCTTCATCCTATTAATTTGTCTTAGTTTCTTTTCAGTTTTCATAAATGCCTTTCACTGGTTAACAAGACTAAGACTCTACAAAACAAGCAAGCAGATCTTTAAGGCTTTAAAGCGAAGGTTTGCGTGAGATGCTAGTCTAAGCATATATGCTTACAAGTATATATAGTATATGCTTACAATGAAATGCTAACATGCATATTTGTGGGTAAGCGTCTCACCCTGAGACCAAACCTGCTAGTGTCTCTGAACAACGACATAAGCTTACTCATAATTGATAGTTGCTGTTTCAGTTGTTAATATATTTAAACCAGTATGTGAGGAATCATTGTGAGATAAATCTTAATCAGAAAAACGACATATTGACATAAGTACTGTATATACTGATACAAACATAGTGATGATATAGAAACAAGATATAGAAAGAAGTTTTCCTTGGCCCCCATGAGACAAGTCTGTCTGCTGAGAGACCAGTCTCAATTAAGAAGACCAACAGATCGATGAGCTGGATCAGGCTGAGAACAGACGGCCTTTTATCTGCAGTGAAAAGAAATGAGACATCAGTCTGTGATGACAGACGGAGAAAGAGAGAAAGGGGTTTTAATGGATGAGATGAAGAAATAAATAGGGAAATAAAGCCAATCCAGAGATGGAATTAGAATGATTTAGAAAGAAAACAGGACTGGTGAGGGTTTCCTTTGTAGCAGCTGCGTCAGGTTGAAATCACTTTCTTTCAGGTGGAAAACACATTTACATTTACGGCATTTTAGCAGACACCACTGTCCAAAGCATCAATTCATACGTACTCCACACTGATGATGGTGGTCGTCATGCAAGGTGCTGACCAGCACATCAGGAGCAGTTTGGGGTTCAGTCTCTTGCCCAAGGCCACTTCGACATGCAGACCAGGGGAATCGAACCAGGGACCTTCCAGTAACCAGACGCTGGCTCTACCCCTGAGCCACAGCTGTCCATCTCTCTCCCTCAACCCTCTCATTCTCTCTCTTTCTCGCGTTTGATGATGCATGTTGTAAAGTTATGTAACCTTAAAGCAGAGGTAAAATAATTACTCTTAAAATGGGAGAGATTAAGAAGCATTTAGAAGATTGGAGCCTGGTGGCTGTGGGGAGAGTGGCCCTTTTCACACAGACACTCTGCATTTTCTCTGCAGCGAAGGCTCGTCATTTCTCTGCCTTTGTTTATTCACACTAAACGAAGCAGCTCCGGCGTAAAGCTGCACCAGTATGTCATCATCCAAAAGAGGCGTGACGATGCACATCATCACGTGACATCTGTGTGTTTTTTTTCATCATGTTCCCCTCGGTGTACACGCTGACTATTTAAAATCATATGGATACTGTTATAATGTGTTGTGATTGAGATCCTGACCCACCAGGCATCCTGGGACGTGACAAAGTTAGGCTTTTTGCTCTATGGCTCAGTCACTCACGGGGAGGGAGGCTGTTTTCTGAGGGAAAGTTCACTGAAGTCTCGGTCGGGGGGGCTGACCGTTGTGGTGAAAGTTTTTTTGCCGGATACAGAGGCTGTGACAAAGAATCAGTAGGACAGACAGGATGACAGACAGGATGACAGACAGGATGACAGACAGGATGACAGACAGGATGGCAGACACTTTTCCACCTCTTACTGCAGATTTTCTTTCCTCATATAAGTTTCCCAAGACATTGCCAGTTACCACGTAACTGTTGTTTGGTCCTGTAATGTAGCTTTGCAGGTCCTTTGTCTATGACGAGTGAAGGACCTGTTTAGCTCTCAGACTGTGAACACCATCAGACCGACACACCCCTGATCCACGCCTCCAGCTTTTCCATTCACCCAGATGCCAGCTCACCTCTGCTGCAGCTCTGATAAAACCTCCGGAGGCGCATTAGAGCCGCAGCAAAACTGTTCCTCCTCTCCGCACCTTAAACTTTCACACAGACGATGATGCAGAGAATCAACACATGATTCCAACACTGAGTGGGGCTTTTGAGATACAGCATGAGAAGAGGGGGTTTCGTTTAGGTGGTGCCCCGTCCATAGCAGTACATTTATTACTTATGCTGCTCTGTTAGACTGTAGTCTGTAGGTGTGTTTTGTTTTTGCTTCGGGGCAAACCCCTTCACCTTCACCAGCAGTAATGAAACAGCACACAGAATATTTCCTCTCAGTCTGGAGAAGCTTCATTGTTTATATACTAACAAACACAGCTTCTACTGTACATTTACTGTTACTGCTAGAATTGGCCTTCTTGTTTTTCTCTGCTGTTGTCCTGATACTGTCACACTCTCAACACTCACATTGTTTGCTTACACCTCACGTACTGCCCCGTGTCTCGACGGAGTCACGCTACTCTTGTAAAATTTAGCCCCTTACTCCAGTACTTACTACTGTTAGCTCTGACTTTGCTGCCTATGTTTTTGTAGAGCATGCAATGTGAAATTACTTTTCTCTGACTCACTTCGTCTTTTGTCTCTAGTCTCATCTGTTGTGTCTGTGTGTGTGTCTGTCTTGATCAATGACTCATCTTGAGCTCAAAGCCCCGCCTCTGCTGCTGCATCATGTTTGCTGTTTATTCAGAATGTATTGATATTAAACTGACTTAATGTTGAATATTGCACCAAAGTTGACACTGCACTTCCTTGGGTCCTCAGCAACAAGACTATCAAGTGTAAAGTAGATGGACAGACGGATAGACAGATTGTCACAGATTCCTCTCTTTATAGCTAGATGTCTCAACAGCTAAAAATTCAAAAATTGACATGACATTTGGTTCACATGTTAATGTCCCAATTAGGATACATCATAATATCTGAGGTGATCCCTTTACGTTTCATCTGACACCACTGTCGGGTCAAAATTCTGTTTATTCAATATTTTGGTTTGTGACCAGTTACCTGCATGATGATCTAAGTCTCATCAGCTGTAGTCACACTCGTGATGTACTGTTATGGTTATCAGAGTAACATAACACCTGCTTTGCATCTGCATGTTAGCATTGTCATTTGGAGCATTGCTGTGAAGTAATACAGCTCCATATAGCTGCTAGCGTGGCTGTAGAGTCTTAGTTTTGTAATCACGTAAAAAAAAAGCATGTCAGTCGACGAGGGGTCGACCTTCGTTTGTCAGTGCCAAAGGTCTGTGCTAATAGGTTTACTCAGTCCAGTCACTGTCATGGTTGAGGGGTTAAAGTACCAGTCGGTTTTTTTAATCACATTCTAGATGTTAATGTACATGTTGACATAAAAATCAAATCATGCTACATATAAAACTAAGTGATGTTATACAAAGTCTGGATTCATAAAGCTTAAAGGGGATGAGCACTTCATTTACAAGTATGGGGAAAACCCTCAGTTTGGTGACTAAATATATATAGTACATTTTATTTGACAATCTCACTTAAGACAAGCTTCTTCAAACGATTACAGACCATGCTGCACATTGTCTGTGGTGCATGATGGACCTGGATCTGCATCCTATAATGTAGCTGGATAATGTGTTTTTGAATGGCCACAGTTTGGTGGCTTGCCTGGCTGCCTGTGGTTTGGTAGCCTATGTTGAGCAGCATGAGGCTGCTGTAAAGTGTTGTTTGTAATGTTGCATGATATTACATTTATCGTGGGGGAAGCTGCGTACTGCTCAGCTCAACTCGATTCAGTAACCCTTATTTATATAGGAGCAAGACGCTGGGTGTGCCTTGGATTTGAAGCAAAAATAATACAGTGAGAAGAAAAAAAGAAAGATATGGTAGATTAGGTTTAAATTACAGTTTGGTTAAGTAGTGTACTCCATAAAATGTGTGCAAGGAAGTTATATTTCAGTTCAAAATGAGAGGCTATATGTCGGCAGCCTCTTGACGAAATCCTGTCTAGGGATGGGCATTGCAAATTATCTCAGGCTATAAATGCTGTGGTGTGTGGCCTCAGTTTATGCAAAATACTTCCCTGAACAAACAAACATCAGTGAATAAAATAATGTGTGAGCTGCGAGTTGAGAATTAAAATTGTTTGAACATTTTTGATACAGATACAATTTGTCCAGATATACAACACCTGATTATGAGCTGATTACGTTACCTAGCTACAGCACAGCGCATTTTGTATTGTTCAGAAGTGCGTCCGGTGTGGTCGTCCACTGGTGGCTTTTCAGCTTCAGAGATATGCGAACTGGTTTTTGTCACACAGATATCTTCTATCTGCAAAAAGTCAGCCCAGTTGTATAAATCTAACAAGTCGTGTCCTTTTAGAAAATACACGACAAGAAAATATAAGGGAATAAGGAAAAATAAATAGGGTTTCATCTGTAAGTGCTGATAAAATCTGCAGTTTTGGAAAACACTTGAGGGTAGCCTCAGTCGCAACTTATCTCGACTAACAGTATGAAAATGTGCAGAGAAGAGTGTTTTGAGACGTGGAGGCCCAATGGTTGCTTTGTCTTGTCAGTAATTTCTCACTGAATGATTTGATTGGATTCTATCTACAATATTTTTTCTCCAGCATTCATCTAGCTACACATTTTTCTCCTCAGCCTGGCTTCCTTTCTCTTTGATTTTTGCCATATAATGAGTGCATCTTAACTGTTTTGAAAAACAGACAGTAACTTTTTGCATTTCAAGCAGTATTTGATGACCCCGTGTTGGTACTGCTTTAGCATGGCAACTGAAGTGCCTCGATGTTTTGGCTTGACGGTAGAATACATCTGTCCTGCAGCTACTCTCTGGGTGAAGGGCTTGTTTTCTTATCATTGCAACAGTTATATTCTTTTTTTAAGCTTCTCTGTGTTAGCTTCTCTATATGAAAGTCAAATTAACGATTTAACTTGTTTTGTAGTCGAAGTAATATCTACAGGTGTGTGCACTGATTCACATTCAAGCAGCAACTTCAACCACCCACTGACTCATCAGAGGGCTTTACACCTGTTTCGTCTCGTGTGTGTGTGTGTGTGTGTGTGTGTGTGTGTGTGTGTGTGTGTGTGTGTGTGTGTGTGTGTGTGTGTGTGGTGGTCTGTTTGAGAGAGAAGGAGGAGGACAGCTGTCAAAGCTCACAGTCCCCTGCTAGTTTTGGTGGACAGGTGTGAGGGGGTGGAGTCCAAAAAAAACCTCCCAGCATCCACTTCTGTCACCACCACTTACCACTCCCCCGAAACGCACGCATACTCACACACATTTCACATTTACATCTTGGGATTCTCCACTCATGCTGGTGTCTCAACATCAGACATATGAAGAAAAAAAGGCGAAAAATGTTTTTGCATCAACTTCCAAAGCCACCTTGGTCGAGGTTAAGCTCTGCTGCAGCAGTGGGGGTCAAAGGTCAGTGTAGTCTTCATGCGGAGTGCTATCTTGTCTACCATCTTGTAAAGGAAACTGGCTTTTGATGATGTGTTGTGGTGACGGTCTATACAGAAATACGGAAATAATCTTGTGCCTGTCATTTTGTGGCCTCCCTCTGCTCCTGTTGGCTTTATGGAGACATTCATTTCCAAAGTAAGATTTAAACTTCTGACACCTCTGATGAAGTTACTCACATTCAGAGTTATATATCATTTGTAAATTCTTGACACTTACTGGCGCTGGTTCTCAGGATCTGTGAAACACTGGAAAAGCAAGTATTCATTTTAATCAAATAATTTCTGATTAGTTAATCTGCTCAGGGTCAGAATATGTTAATTAGTAAAATTGAATGACTCAATATCTGATAAATAAAAATAAGATATGGAAATTTACAGCACTGGATGCAGAAGATCAATACTTGAGATCTGCTGATTTAAATTTCCCTAAAGGGACAGTTCAGCCCCAAATCAAAAATACACATTTTTCCTCTTGTAGTGCTATTTATCAATCTGGATTTTGTTGATATGCATTGCAAAGTTTTTGAAATATCTGCCTTCTCTCCAACATAATAGAAATTCATTGAAAAACTCAACAGCGATGTCTCTTTCAAGATATCATGATGATGAATAGCACCACGGTTAAGAGGAAAAATATGTATTTTTGATTTTGGGTGAATTGTCCATTTAACATGTTACATGTGTGAATGCTTTGTGAATTTATGAGGGGATTCTGTGATCCTGTAGATATTTCTCCTTCCTGACGTCACGGGGCTAAGCAGTCAACCCACCTATGTTTTCATGCTATTGCAGACGTGTTTGTTTGTGAGTGGTCGGTAGAAAAGCAGTCAATCAGATCCAGGAAGTTCGTGTGACTGTGTCCCCCATAAGTCCTTCTGTAATGGCAGTATAACACTTTCATGCTAGAATGAAGGGCTCTGTCACCGACCACTCCCTCTGTAACCCTTTGTCCCATGTCTCGACCCCCTCACGGCCCCCTTCGTCAGAGCAGCTGACTCATTCCTGGAGTGCCCACTTGCTGTAGTCAGACATCAGCTGCATTTGGTGTCTGTCATCAGTGCAAACCTTTATTCTGTAACGTCGTTAATAATTCATTGTAGAGATTTTCATACAGAATCCAGGTCTTTCTGGGATGATCACATGCACACACACATACACACACACACAGAGAACTTCCTCTTGCTCATATGAGCAGAGGGAAAATGTTCCTGAGGGATGAAGAATAACTTCCGCTTTTGTGGGCAGAAATAGACATCAGAAATGATGCAAAATAACAACCCCAGTAGATGATCTCATCCAGTTGTTTTTGGCATTTGGCTAAAGTAAGCCGACTGTTTTACATCTGTGCTGTAGTTGGTTACAGTCTTCCTCTTTTAGTATGGGATATTATCTGTACATGTCCTTACATGTACAAAACACTGCAGTGCCACAGTGCTGTTGCATAAGAAGTGTAGAGTTCGTGCAGACTTTCAGGTGGATTACTTGTTATTCAATGAGGGGTTCAGATAAAGCACCTGAAATAGTGTATTTAAACCCAAATAATGGCTCATGGTGGGTTACTCTTTAATACCGGCTCTGCTTGAAGGACACCGGTGCTCGATGAGAAGTACTGAAGTAAGATCTTAGGCATAAGGTTTCGTGTGAGAGCAATGCTTTAAAGCTGTTTTTGTGTCTTGAAGATATTTAATGTGATTCATTGCTGGCTATGATTCAGGTGTGGAAGTGATGAATTACTCAAGTGCGCATTAATGTGGCTCATGGTTGCAGACACTGGACTTAAAAGTGGCTGCACGAAATCTTCTCCACAGATCAAACAACTGCTAACTGAAGTGAAAATTGCTTCTGACTTCAAACCTCTTAATTCATGCTGCAGAAATAAATACTGATGTTTGTAAGTGAACATCAGTGTCCAGTTGGCCTCGGGGTGACTAATGGTGATGCTGCTCTGTCATGAAAGCCGGTTTGAGGCACATCACTAGCATTTTCAGTTGTTTTTTTTCTGAGTGCGATTTTAACCTCAGTTCAACAGTAGTTGTCGGCCTTTTCAGTGTAGCGCAGTGAAGTGAGGACAGTCGCCCATTGATCTACCAGAATTTTCACACCTTCTCCGATTCCCAGAAGTGTTTTCACTGATCTCTAACAGACCTGCTTATGTTTCAGAGAAGGAACTGAAAACATGTTATTTTGGAAACATGGTGCCTCTCAGTTAACAACCGAATACTTGTAAAAACATCGATAAAAAAGGACACTGCTAGCAATCTAACTTTTATCACATTGTACCAGAATATTACCCTGATTGAAATGTCTGTTATATTTCAGCATTACTGTTTTTGTGTTTTTCAGGATCCTCGCAGTCTTCAGCGTCTCCTAATTTGCCCAGCAGAACCAGCAGTGCCACCAGCTGTCCCTCCACAGTGCACAGAGACTCTGGCAGCGACATAGAAAGCCTCCTGAATGCTGACCCGGGCTATGACGGCGTCTTCAGAAAGGTCAGACTCACTCCTGTCTCTTTGTCACACATCCCCCCCTTTGAAAACCAATGTTGAGGTGTTCCTGAAAAACACACACCGTGATTGTAACTGTGTTTATATGAGGGTAGCAGTGGTGGCTCAGGTCCCTGTACCACACACATCAATTATAAAAAAAATGAAAAGAAAAACACACAGCTCTTCTTTGTGACTGTGTGTCTGCATGAGTGTTAACCAGATTGTTACTGAAGCATATATCAATAAATCAAAGTAAAAATATTAGAAAATGTAATAACTTTGATCTAGCAATGAATTCAGGGTTCAAAAACTTTCACAAAATCCTCTGCAAGCTGCAGCACAAAAATCCAGTTCATTCACTCCAAACTGCAAGAGTATACTGTGTGTTTGCCCCTGCAGCCTGTCCTATAGGGATTATACAGTATATATGAAGTAGCTGTTTTGTCAGCCTGTGCTTGGCTTTTTATTTATCAGCAGCCTGCGGCTGAGATGCCAAACATCTACTAAGCATCTTTTTTAAGCCGGCAGCTCTACACTGCTGCAGGGGAAGTGCAAGCAGTGGTCCCTGCTGTCACTCTGCTGATGTTGAAAGTCTGTTTGAAGCCAGGCGCCCTTTGGTTAAAGTTGAAATACTTTCTATCAGTTTCTGCTGCATTGAGCAGCTGAAACATGGTTATGGCAATGTGAACCGAATGTCCTTTTTGTTGTAAACAACAATGGAGAAAGTCAGCGTGGAGAATATCAGCTGCCTTGGAGTAGACAGTACAATGTTGAGGGTTAGGACGCTGTAGATAGACATGGACGAGCCAAATGCGCCATGACGTGCGCTGGCTTTGATTCTACACAAAGACCACTGCAGCTAAATTCAGCCGCAGTAAGAGAGGATTAATGTCTTCACTGCTCTCTGAAGGGAAATTGTCTTTTTTGTGCAAAGAATCGGGTACTGTACATTTTCTAAAAGCTG
Source organism: Diplodus sargus (assembly GCA_903131615.1). Classification (NCBI taxonomy): domain Eukaryota; kingdom Metazoa; phylum Chordata; class Actinopteri; order Spariformes; family Sparidae; genus Diplodus; species Diplodus sargus. Next base: position 362,723 of record CAEMYA010000597.1, read on the forward strand.
TAGAATAATGGGGAGAGAAAGTGTTTCATAACTCTGAGGTCAAAGCGTTCACTTCAACAAAGGGAAATTGAAATGCAAGAAATAAACATGGAAATTGTGGAGATAAGACCAAATAGTAGTGAACTGATCTGCCCATGCAGGAGGATAATTGAACTTAACAAAAAATCTTTCTGATTATGTTGGTTCAGAGTAGAAATAAGCAGCTCTGGTAAGTGTTCAGAGGATTGACATTGTTGGAAAATGCTGGTTTTGGATCAGTTTAATTGAGAGCAGACTTGGTGCACATTAATGAGTGAAATACACAGAATATTGGCAAATAATTCTTTATTAACTTGTTTCCATTCAAAATTCTAGCACATTAAAAAATGAAAGCTTGTTTTGCCGTTAATGTGATTCCTGAGGCACAAAGACATAAACTTTTGATGAAGAATTTAAGACTAGTCCGCATAATTAAAACAAGATAATTAATCTTAGATTTCCAATTCTAAGTTTTTAAATCTTGTCAAGCACAGAACGATATGCAGTATTGAAGCTTAGAACATGTCAGGTCCATGTGCCCTTGAACAAGACATTGTAACATTAGGTGCTCACTGATGGAATAAGGTAAGTTTATAAGCAAACATTATAAAATGAAGTTTAGAATTAAGCTGAATCTTCCAAGCTGTAATACATGTGTGTCACAAACATACGCTACAGTCACGTGCACTCTGAGCATATGGACGCACAAGCCCACGCAACCTCTCACTCCCAGAGGAAGTCATGCCTGCAGCATAAAGCAGAGCTTTCATTCGCAGCCCTCCAACAGGAGCAGCTCTATGCTCGGCTCTCACACTGCAGCTGGCAGCACAATAGGTCCAGTTAAATCTCACACCTCCAAATTAGCTCTGAATGGACTCTCCCATACCTGTGTGTTTGTGTGTGTGTGTGTGTGTGT